>CM050165.1:121682526-122279057 GCA_027410445.1 Discoglossus pictus | reverse complement strand
TATTAGAGCGCGGATGGTTCCGCGGCCCAGCCGGGGCTGAAGGAGAGAAGGCCGGGGACATCGCGGGGAGGTAAGTTAAATGTATATTTAGATGTTTATTTGTGTATTTTATTTATTGTTTATATATTGTATTCATGTATTCATGTATTGTGTTTTTTTTTTTAACAGGGCCGCGCCGGAAGAGCTAAACAGTGACTGGACATGCTGTAAAGGTGAGTTGAATATGTAGAATGTATATAATGTTTATTTATTTGATGTTAATGTTTTGTACTAATTTTTATTTTTTGTTTGACCCATAGGTTAGTGATCTGAAGCAACATCTTAAAGGTAAGTGGTCTTAATTTATTGATTTTAGCTTAGAATTAGGGTCTGTGTATGTAGTTAGGACTGTAATTATTTTATTTTAGTTTAGAATAAGGGTCTGTGTATGTAGTTAGGATTTTTTGTATATTAGATAGATAGATAGGGGGATGTATTTGATATAGTTAGGATTTATTTTAAATTAAATAGATTGTATGTTAGATAGATAGGGGGTATTTGATTAGGACTATATGTAATATATTATATGTAATATATTATATGTAATATATTATATTTAATATATTATATGTAATGTCATGTATTGTATGTAATGTATGTAATGTATTATATGTAATATATTATATGTAATATATTATATGTAATGTCATGTATTGTATGTAATGTATGTAATGTATTATATGTAATATATTATATGTAATATATTATATGTAATATATTATATGTAATGTCATGTATTGTATGTAATGTATGTAATGTATTATATGTAATATATTATATGTAATATATTATATTTAATATATTATATGTAATGTCATGTATTGTATGTAATGTATTATATGTAATATATTATATGTAATATATTATATGTAATGTCATGTATTGTATGTAATGTATTTAATGTATTATATGTATGTATTGTATTGTGTTTATCTGTCTTTCCTTTTCAGGTGTGTAATTTTTTTATTTTCTGTAGTGGGGGGTGGGGTTGTAATTGTTTTTTTTTTCTGTACTGTAGGTTTTTTTGTTTTTTGTACTGTAGGTTTTTTGTTTTCTGTGCTGTAGGTTTTTTGTTTTTTGTAATTAGAGTGTTGGGGAGGTTTATTAGGGGGTAGGTAGTGTAGGTAGGTAGTGTAAGTGTTAATAGATTAGTGTAGAGGGGGGTTAGTTTAGATTAAATGGTTTATTGGGGGTTATAGTGTAGTGTTTGTAGTTAGTGTCATGATGGTCCTTGAGGACCATCATGGCACTTATGTGGTTAATGTTGGGTTGTAACAGGCCCATAATGGTAATAATATACCCTTATGGGACTGATGGGGTTAAATAGAGCCTTATGGTGGTCTGGATTGACCATCATGAGTTAATGGGTTAATTTAGGCCTTATGGTGGTCTGTATTGACCATCATGAGTTAATGGGTTAATTTAGGCCTTATGGTGGTCTGGATTGACCATCATGAGTTAATGGGTTAATTTAGGCCTTATGGTGGTCTGTATTGACCATCATGAGTTAATGGGTTAATTTAGGCCTTATGGTGGTCTGGATTTACCATCATGAGTTAATGGGTTAATTTAGGCCTTATGGTGGTCTGTATTGACCATCATGAGTTAATGGGTTAATTTAGGCCTTATGGTGGTCTGGATTGACCATCATGAGTTAATGGGTTAATTTAGGCCTTATGGTGGTCTGTATTGACCATCATGAGTTAATGGGTTAATTTAGGCCTTATGGTGGTCTGGATTGACCATCATGAGTTAATGGGTTAATTTAGGCCTTATGGTGGTCTGGATTGACCATCATGAGTTAATGGGTTAATTTAGGTCTTATGGTGGTCTGGATTGACCATCATGAGTTAATGGGTTAATTTAGGTCTTATGGTGGTCTGGATTGACCATCATGAGTTAATGGGTTAATTTAGGTCTTATGGTGGTCTGGATTGACCATCATGAGTTAATGGGTTAATTTAGGCCTTATGGTGGTCTGGATTGACCATCATGAGTTAATGGGGTAATTATAGTTGCCTGGGGTTAATATTTTTAGTGCGAGTCCTTTCAGGACCTTTACGGTCCTTTGAGGACCCGCGAGGCGGGAAATTTAAAATTGAATTGCAGCAGGGTCACGATCGGTGCCGATCGGGGCCCCCCGCTGCAGGGGGTTTATATGGGGACACTTCAGGGGTCCCGATGGGACCCCCAGCATAGAGGGGGGTTAATTTTAAGTGCCGCGGCCGGGATTGGGTAATAGTGTGCCGCGGTCCCTTTAAGGAGCCGCGGCGGGGAATTTAAAAGTTTTAAATGCAGCGGGGGGCCTGATCTATGCAGATCGGGGCCCCCCCCTGCAATGGGTTTATGTGGGGACACTTCGGGGGTCCCGATGGGGACCCCCAGCATAGAGGGGGGTTAATTTTAAGTGCCGCGGCCGGGATTGGGAAATAGTGTGCCGCGGTCCCTTTAAGGAGCCGCGGCGGGGAATTTAAAAGTTTTAAATGCAGCGGGGGGCCTGATCAGTGCCGATCGGGGACCCCCGCTGCAAGGGGTTAATGTGGGGGTGCTGCAGGGGTCCTGATAGAGACCCCTGCAGCATGGGGATGTGTATAGGGTGCAGGGGGGAGCCTCACACTGCTGTCTCGGGCTGTTCCGAGGCAGCACGTAGAGGCTTTCGGATCCCTTGCGTGGACTTTTTGTCCACGTAGGGATTCTTACGATATGCGAGACTCGTGCATAGATTTATGGCTACGTAGCTCTCTCGGAGCCTATTCTCGGCCATTTTCTCGCAGTCATATCGTAAAGCAGGCTGCGAGAGATTCGGTTCTCGCAAACAGCAGGAAAACTGCCTTTTGCGAGCACCGAGAGAACTACGAGGGAGAATTTAATAGGGCCCTATATTAGTCCACAAATACTAGTTTTGCACTGTCCACCACTGGGAAGAGAATAACAGTATATGTAAAGTTAAAAAACATAGCAATTTCTGTATGCAAAAAAATATATATATGGTACCTTCAAGAAATAATTCATGTGGCTAGATTTCTTGCAGAACTGTAAAAAAATATAATTTTTGTGATTTTGCCCCTTTTGATAACAGGGAACTTATTATAGTCTTATAACAGTATCACAAATCAATAAACTTTATGCACCTGGCCGGAAAGATGGTATATTATTGAGAATCTGAGCATGTGCAAATTATTGTTTTCACCCAACTGACATTTTCTGTGTTGCTTTGAAATATTTTCTGATATTTCCCAAATTATTTACTGTAATTTGAGCAGTTAACAAATAGTGCAATTAATTACACTGATGTGTCTATACCTCTCTTACACAATACAAGGGCTATGTTACAATGCTGTTTGCCTAAAAAAAATAACAAAATAGGAACCAGAAGAAAACATTGGGCAAGATCCCACTTCTTTGCACATATTTTCTACTGTTTTTCACAAATAAAATCTGTACAGACTTGTGACAGTGTCCCCTTCAAAGGTCGGGGTAAGCTACAAAAAATTGAAGATTTCTCTCTGAGAAATGAAAGCTGTATCACCTACAAGAGTTTCTAATTGACCAGAAGTTTATAGCCTTGAAAAGAGACACCCAGAGAGATTGGTGTGGCCCCCAATTAGGCACTGCTGAGTGAGTAGTGCATTACAGTCTCTGTGAGAGGCTGTTATTTTGGAGCTGCTGGAACTGCTAAGTAACAGTGAGTGTAGACTCTATTAGGGGCCTAAAGTTATAGCCTGCAATGAAGTCTGTTTTATTTGGACTGCTGGAAAAAGAAAAATCGACACAGTCTGTTTTTGCTACAGAATGCAGAGAGCCTTGTAAAGCTGTTTGCTACAAAAGGATTCCCACACCAACATTTGCAGAGAGAGAGAGACAGAGAGAATTTGTGAGCAGAGGATTTGTAGATGGAGTTTCCTAAGAGGAGCTGCAAGCAATAAAGACAAACAGGGAAAAAAAGTGTACTGTCAATTGGAGCTGCAGGAATTGCAGAGGAGCTACACAGAGACAAAGATAAAGAAGCATGAAAGCTGATCAGCAAGCCACAAAGTGAAAGTCTAGACTTAAAGGTGAAAAGCCAGTTACTTTTTTAAATTATTTGGACTGTTTATTGTTTGGTGTTTGGCTCCATTCAGAGATAAAAAAAAGCTTTGGTTAGTCGGGGTACTAACAGTTAAAGGTAACGCTCTGACAGAGCTAGGGATTTTTATTTGCATTGTTTGTTTTGAGTTTATGTTTTGTAATACTGGCAAAAGATTTTAGTAAAAGTTTTGAAAAATGATTGGAGCCTCCCGTAAATTGTGTACCTTGAAAAGTGTCAGAAACATGGCTGCAAACCGAAGAAAGAATGGTAGCTTGCCACACAATGTGATCCAATACTTTATTTTAAGCCAACAAAAATATATAATAAAACAGAGGAACAAGTGTACTAAAACAATCACTTTAAAGTTCTTATAATTAGTTCTCTAAATAATTGTTAGGTAGGGCTTGATAAGAAAAAAATGTTATTAAAACTTTTTCTGTGCATTTAAATAATGTTTTACTATATGTAAATGATGACTCAGGATGCAGACGCTCCAGATCACTACACCCTTTGAATGATGCATTGTCTCTGGAGTGGGTGCCGCCGAGGGGTGAAGTACTACATTTAAATCCCTCTGAGACCATTTTGTAAAACACACATGTTTGGTTATATATAATTTAAGACACATTTTTTTCTTCTATAAATGTATGTATTTAATAAACGTTGAAGTTTCTTTAAAAGAACCAGAGGCACTGGAGATGTTATGCATCAAAATATAAATGTAATTTTAGTGATTATAGACATTTTATCTGCTGCTATTCTGCCCAACCAGTGCAAATTACCTCTTTCGCACATGTTTAGCCCAAAAGAGGAAGAAGAGCAATTTGCTAAAGCTATGATTGCTGCAGCTACAATGTTAACATTAAACACTTTCCCCTTTCCCTACACATGGTCACTAGAAGGCAGTAGCAAGTAAACTTGCAAGCTCTGCTTGTGCTGCTCTGCACCCTGTCCCTCATGTCTTGAAAATGAAATATTGCTGCTTCAATAAAGATTTTATATGAAAGTCCTATTATGCCAAGGGCTTTCACAGCTGATAATGCTAGTTTGTTCCATACCAAACTGTATATTTCTGCACTGGTCTGTTAAAGGAGCTGGTGTGTTTTTTGGAGTTTCTCACCATTTCAGAATTGTAGTGTCACTGACAATGACAACAGGGTCAAAGAACACAATGTCACTTTAATGCTGAGTTTAATCAGATACATGATTGGATTTTATAATTGAATGGACATGAAGAAAGAGGGCGAGGGAGCTTTTCAGTTACAAACAGAAATTGAAAAAAAGAGACATAGAATGAGACAATACAATATGAAACCTTAAAAAAGGCTAAACAATTATAAGAAAACGAAATGGCCGACCAGAAATTGGTCTGGCAGAGGGAAAAAAGAGACGGACACTACCCAGAATTCTTAGCTTCAGCGCAAACCTTGTCTACTGTGTAACCCAAGGAAAAATGTACATGGAATTATTTTTTTCTTTATTTAATCAGAAAGAGGGTATTAGATAATGCGGTGCCTTTTTCTAATAAGGTCTCTGAGCAAATAAACATATTCAGATATTTATCTTCTCTTGGGGGCTTGTCCTCTGCCAGCCTACAGACTAAAGTATGCTCTCTGTATTTCCTGTTAGTTTCAATGAAGTTTAAACAGGTTTAACTTAAAGGCATATTTAGGTTTTCTGTATTATGGATGCATCTGATAGAGGAGAATCAGTAGTGTTGATTTTTAATACCCCTGAAAATCCCTGCTAAAATCAGCATAAAAGTCGTAATTTATTTGGGCCAATCACAGGCAGCTATAACATTGCTTCAATGTCATGGCAGTTGTGCAGCAAATCATCATGGGATGTGTAGACTTGTTTTTCCCCTGCACAAGGAAGCAAGTAGGAACATTCCTTTGTAGATCTCTGCATTGTGCTGCTGTTGGCTTGAAGGTTAGTAAAGGGTTAACAACTGTAACCAAATGAAGTGTTTCTATTGGTAGATACACTGTACCAATATAAGCAGCTCTGGGGGTGTGGAAAACAAGTTTTTTTTTTTAAATAAACTAAATGACTCAATATAATATATGTTCCTGATATAAGCAGCATGTTTTAGATTAGATACAGGTAAAACAGGGAAACTTAGATAGACCTTAAATATATTTTAAGCAAAAAAAAAATATATACTTTGTTAATGTTTAAAATGGGCTCTTTTAAATGCTTGAAACAGTTATGTTATATGTCCCTTTAAACAACCATTTCAGTCAAATATTTAAAATATATGCCTTTGAAGATCTCCACTTGATAGTAGCACCAATATTTTATTATGTAAAAGAAAATAATATAGCCTTACATTTTTCTTACTTTTTGTAAGCAATCTGCTAATGAACTTCCTGAGGTGACATTAGACTTTGAGCGCAGGGAAAGGTTCTATCTGCATAATGTAGCAACTAAAGCTGACAATGCTTTCAGCAGGACTAATGGAAATCTAATTTGTTTATAAGGACAAACCCTACTGAGAGCAGCAGTCATAATCAGTTAAGAGAAAAAAAATGTTAGACCACAATCATATTTAACAGTTAAAAAATGTAAGTTATGTTTACTATTCCTGGCTTTCTAAAAAATTGCCCCCCTAATTAGTCAAAATACATATAGAAAATTTGACTCAACATGTCCTTTAGTTTCTTTGCGGCAAACAAAACTAAAAAGGCTATAATTGTATCAGAAAGCGTGAGAAATAAATATACAAATGAAATAAGGAACAGGAATACTAGTAATTAAAGGAAATGTAATCAGGTACATAGCTGAGAAGGTGTGAAAAACATTGCATAAATTAACAGATTTTCATCAGTTCTAAGTTTCACCTTTTCTCCTATTTATCTTCTCCCTTTGCTCAACATGTAACAAACAGTAGGATGCATTTAGATATTTTTACTTCTAAAAATGAGTATCAAAAAATGTAGTTCTTGAAACAGAAGGACTATGGCCTCCATTCAATTGCAACAGTTACAGAGCGATTCAAATGAACAAGCCCGCAGCTACCTGGCCGAAAGCCAAAACCGTAAACCATGCACACGTAAGTAGCATTTCAGACCATGATCATAATCAATTAAGCAAGGCCGTAACTACCGATTTAGAAACAGCCAATAGTAAATGAGACCATCATCATGACATCAGCAAAACATGGAGGTTAAACGTTAATAAATTAGTGTTTAGAAGCCCGATATGCGTTCAGACTCAGCAATGTCAAAATAATAAAAATTAATGGCGCTCCTGTTCTAGTCCATGTGGGTGTCCTGATATGTATTAACTCCTTGATTATCGAGATTGATATAAACCGTAAAATACATTTTTTATTACAGATTTGGGAGCTTGAGACTGTTGTGCAATTAACTACACTAATACACTACAGGAAATTAAAAATAAAATACAAAAAAAATGATATATATTATATATAATTATAGAGCATCAGGCCCCCCAGAGGCAGGGCCCTGGTGCACTGCACCGCTTGCACCAGCGGTAGCTCTGCCACTGCTGAGGTTGGAGGGTGAATTCTGCCAAGATAAAGAGTATTCACTTCTTTACATACTGCCTTTATGCACAGTGCATTGTTTTGGAGTATCAAATACATTTTCCTAAACAAACATAGTATGCTGAGTACAAAGTGACGATTGTAATGACAGAGAGGAGGCATGATCAATGTCAATTTTGTAGCAGTTGAAGTCAAGAGATCCAGAGAAATAGAGTGAAAGGATTTAAGTTGCATCAGGGTTGGAAAGAGGATCGAAGTCAATCGTCAAGGAGAATGGATAGTGAATAATATGAAGTAGGAGTTTATTCCATTGAAATGGGCAAGAAAGAACGGTAGTGGGATTGGACAATAATGGGAACAGGACAGTGTGTTGACAACAATTCGGGTCAAAGAGATGATTGTGGCACATAGGCAAAGAACAGTGAGGTAAGGTGAGGAGGAACAGAGTCATGAAGAGATTGGTAGACAGTGGGTAGGAATTTGAAAAAAAGCATTTGTAGACTAAATAATGCAAAATTTATTGCTTTTTGCCATATATATTATCTTTATGTATCTGATTGTAAATAAATTGTAGTAATCATACGTAGTGCCACTTTTAGCTGTAACCTTGGGAATGCATATATAGATGTAAACTTCAGAACTGGACTTTGTTATCTTTTCAGTTTAACATGGTAGCACAGTAAGTTTTTCAGATATTTAGACATTTTTTGATACTCTTTACAACTCATTTTGTAGATGTCTCTTTTGGGATACTTTTTGGGGATTGTCTAGAATGTTATTTCCTAACAGTTTCCATTTTCTTTTATGTCTAACTCTTTCCATTATTATTTTTATTATGCTTCTAAATCACTTGGTTATTGCAATTTCATCTCAATTTACGAAAATGTCTAGAGGGAACATTTGATTTCTCTTTTATATGACACACTTAAGCTATTTATTGAAAATGTTTTAGGTGTTTCTATGACCCGAGGCATTGACAAACAAGGTCAGGTCCAGAAAATCAATTTGTTTTGGATGGCTGTTCTAAGCAAAACCATAGCCCGCCATTAATTATTGTTCATGTGCTCAAGAAATACATTTAACTTCTTTGATAAATGTGTTTCATAGTAATTGTAGAAGTTCAGTGACCTTATTAAAGAGCTGCTGTAGTATACAACTTTCTATCATGCATTTAAAAGATTGCGTATTATACCTTACAAAAGCTTTTTTGCATAATAAAAATATTTTATTAATTTAACAAAATTAAAAGTACATAATAATGTCCTAACATCGGGAGTAGATGTTCTAATTTGGTATTGATCACTAACAAAATTTACATTTATTGATCAAAATAAAAAACGATATCCAGTATCTAACTTGCTTTGAAAAATTGGATTCAGATGCTGTTTAACCCACTATAAGGTCAAGAAGGAGATTTTGCTTTTTCTAGCCGTTGGTACCTTCACATGCACTCCTTTGACTAGAGACTTGCTGTGTTAAAGTGGTTTCCCTTAGCAACATACTTTTGCTGTTTGCTTCCCTATGTATGATCGCTTGGCCTTTTATGTAATCAGACAGTAACCCCCCACCTTCACCTTGATAACCTTATGAGGGTGAAGTCAATGAGCTGGAGGCTGATTTTTCAATGTGAACTTAATATTGAATATTTCTGTTATAAATCATTACATAGGAATTTTAATAATGGCCAATGCAAAACAACAGGTTATTCTTGTTTGGACATTATAGTATTATTTAACGCTAAGGAAGCATCTAAATGGAATCAAGAGTCTGTTACTTGTGCTTTTTTTTCGTTTGTGGCACTCAAGATAGCTCAAGGCTCGATGATACTGTTTCTTGTATCAGACTCCGGTAGCCCCATCACCTGAATGTTTCTATTGCTTGAGTTTTGTTTTAGGAATTTTAACCGTTGCTTATTGTACAATAGGCTTTACATTTGAAGGAGTTATTAATAAGACAATTGGTGCCAGGCAATAAAGGAAAATACTTAGCTGTGAGGGAATTTTTTTAAGAGAAATTATTTTTAAGAGGAAATCAGAATATGAGATACATGGATCAATTTCTGCCAAGGCCCATGAGTACATTGAAATGTCTATATGCAGTGACATTTCTGTCTGTAAGTGCACTTGACACATTTACATAAATACACAGTTATGATCTGAGATATAGAAAGGGGAATGAAGAAGCTGCACGTGGGGTTGCATACATCTGAATGGCCTAGGGCAGCATACAACCTAAATAAGCCTATGTCACCATTTGTAATATATGCATGAATGAGTGTAAGCCGGTCGGGTTCTTTTAGCAGAGAAGAAGGGGGAGAAAACTAGTGGGTGGTGCCATTAGTAGCTACTGCTTGTATAGATTTGGACTTCCACCACCATAATTGGTCATTGTTTAATTCATCAGTCTAGGGATTACCATTTCATATTTTATTAAACAATACATATTATGTAATGATGGCTATTTAATGAATGATGTTATGCTCAACCCACTATAAGGTCAATGTATTAAAATAACATTTGTTAGTCTTTAATTCCACCCAAACCAGAGCAAGAAAAGAGGAGTTCTGTTACTGAAAGAAATATATTTGTATATATTTATAATGTTTCTATCACTGTCCTTTCCACCTATTTGGCTTCATATGGATAACAAAAGTAGCATATATTCTTCATACAAGAATGCTTTATAAGGATGATTTATGTTTGATTTTACTGTTACTTTTACTATGTAATTATGACTACAAGAACATAACCCTTTAGCATTGAGAAAACAGACATGGTACATACTATAAATCTTCAATATAGCACCCCAAAATGATCAATGCTATTTCTGTGATATATGCAATTTCTCTCATATATATATTTATGTATATACTAATAGATAGATATTTAGACAAGTCATGAAATAGAATATTCTCCACTCTATTTACAGAATGGAAAGAGAAAGCAATTCTATGTACATCTACATGTACCAAACAGCAAATAAGTTACAAATGTAGTACATAGCCTTGTCTATGGCATGTGTCATTATTCTCAGCTGATTATCACCCGTATGCTGCCATGTTCAGTGCCCCTTTAAATTTCCCATATGAAAAATATGTAAATTGTATTAAGTCTCAACTTCCCCACAGACATTAAATCACTATCTGAGTGAAATTACTAAGATGTCCTCTGCTGTCCAGTGTATAGAAAATAGATTATTTCAGAGCTTTGAGACCTATTATGAGACTGAATATATCCCTGGTTATATCACGTTTCAAGCGTTCTGCCCTAATTCTTTGAGAAAACAGAAAGACAATTAAAATAGTTCTCCATTATAAAAAAAATAAAGATAAAACATATAATAAAATGGTGTGGTCAAGATATTAAAGGGACGTGAAAAGATTGTTTTTCTTTGTTGCATCATATAGAAAGTAATTGATATGTCACAGTGTGATTTCTTTTTTCAAATAAAGGTATTCAGAAGGGCTTGTACTCTGCCTGCCAATAAGATATACCGACTACAGTATGTTAATTTCAATGAAGTTTAAACAGATTGCACTTAATTTTTTTCCATGTCCCTTTAAATTGAAAGATAACAAATAAAAAAAGGTAGAATACGGTTAATATCTCATGAAGGACATTTAAAGAGCTGTCATAGTCGAAAAATGTATATAATGTTTTTTTTTTTTTTTTTTTTATCCATTACAGCATTTGACATAAAATTACATTATATTTAAGGGAAATAATGGAAATTACAAATATTGCATAATTTACAAATCCCTAGTACGCCCTCATTTGGAATATGGAGTACAATTCTGGGCACCACTTCATAAAGAGGACATTTTAGAGTTGGAAAATGTTCTTTAAGATTAGAAGTAAAAAGATTCCACCTTAAAGAAATAAAAGGGTTCTTCACAGTAAGGGTGCTTAAACTGTGGAATTCCCTACCAAAGGTGGTGGAGACAGTGGATTCAATAAAAAAAATCACCTACCCCTTTAAGAATGGCTCAATCTAGCACAAATCAATTTAAATCTATCCAGCATACTAAAAATTAACAAATCGTCCAGCAAAACCCCATTTGAAAAATACTGCATATACAGTATAACTCAAATGGTAATACAAACATCTCCATCATCTACAATTACCTGTTAGACCAGGCGACACCACCAGTCCTCATGGGAAACAGAACTTAACATCACCTTAGATAACTTGCAATGGAGTAAAAAACATAAAAATGCAACACACTCCTCCTCTAATCTTGAGAGAGAATTCCTACAAAAACATCATGAGGTGGTACCTGACCCCTGCTAGACTAAAGCTCTCATATCCTTCTCTAGATGGCAACTGCTTTCGAGGTTGAAGTTCCACTAAGCCACATAGTATGTGACTGCCCTAAAATTGCCCACATCTGGTCACAAACTATGACACCTAGAGAAGCTATGGGGACACAAAATACCTTTAGAAACCAGAGGAAGCCTTTCTAAAGAGGCTCAACTTCTCTCAAACCAAATCCTTTTAGCAGTCAGGAACACTATTGCTAAAACTTGGAAGATGTACATTCCTGTGTTTGGGGAAGTACTGAAAAAAAGTAAATACATACATTCAATTAGCTTGATCTCTGCCAAACTAGATGACAACTATAAAAAGTGGTCTGCCTGTTGGGACGTCTGGGAACTACGAATTGGATAAAAGCGTAAAAAAAAAAGAAGGTAATACATATACATACCTCATGGATGATATTATACTAAGCTACCCCCCATCCCATCCTCCCCACCCTCTTTTCCGTTCTTTCTCTTTTCTATATTTGTTTCTTTTCTTTTAATTAGTACTGGCATAATATGACATATTTAATTGTAATTTATGCAACAAAACACAAAAAATTGGCAAAAGTAGACACAAGCCTTTTCTGATGTCATTTGAATACAATATATGTTGTTCTTGTACTGTACATCTTACTCTGTTATAACTTTTATTCCCATTAATAAAAGTGATTTAAAAAAAGGAAAAAGAAAATGTTAAAAAGGAATTGAAGATATTTTTAAATAAAAAGGGCATTCAGAGTTATTCTGGATAATTAGAGAGGGAGTATTGACCCAGGGAGGATTCCGATCACCAGTATCTGGGGTCAGGAAGGTATTTTATTTTGTTCCCCCATTTTGAGACAATTCTCAAGATTCACATTTTTTTTTCTGTTTGCCTTTCTCTGGAACAATTAATAATTAACAATTAATACACATTTTGCAGACCAGAGGAGATCTAAAAAGGATGAACTTGATGGACTGAAAGTCTTTTTTCAACCTGAATTACTATGTAATTATGTAACTACTGTATGTAATAAATATATAATAGGGTAGTGAGAGGGAAGGGATAGATCTGTGAATAAATTCAAAACATACACTATCCAACATCGTATTTGAGTTTTATGCAACTAAATGCGTTTCCTAAGGTGACTCTTTAGGGAAGAGTTTTGTTTCACATAAATGTTTTAATTAGGTTTACTTAAATAAATGTAATACTCCTCAATGTAATTTTCTCCCTTCTCACAGTCCCACAGAGTAACAATTTCTTATATCCTGGAAACTCACCTCTTCTTATTGTTTACTCTACTGTATTGCTGCCACCTTTCGCATATATGACTCGCGACACGGCTTTTGTGATGCCAACCTCCATTATACCCCTTGACTATATATATACTACTGTACGGTGGAGGGCTTCTATCGCTCTTTTGCCCACTATATTATAAATGATTGTTGTGGTGAACTACCTACTCATAAGATCCACAACACAAGCTGAGATCCCGCTCAATGCTGATGATAGCCAGTAGGCTTGAAACAACATGTACATGGATAGGATACTCAGCTTGTGCTTAATCTAACCTTGGCTTTGCATTAAATCTGTGTAATACAGCATGCATAAGCTTAAAGAAAGCCATGTGTGATAATGGGTATGAATTGAAGAGCGAGGCATTTGTGGGCTCATTTGCATATCTCAGCTCAGCTTCCCAGAAGGCAGTGTAATAACTTTTTATCTTGGAATTCTGAGATGGAAGCAGGTTTTTTTTAACTTGTTTTAGACATTCAAATGTGAACATAGATGTACCATTTATTTACTATATATATATATATATATATATATATATATATATATATAAAAACACAAATGTACTATTTATTTACTGTACTACTGTACCGTGGAGGGCTTCTATCGCTCTTTTGCCCACCATATTATAAATGATTGTTGTGGTGAACTACCTACTCATAAGATCCACAACACAAGCTGAGATCCCGCTCAATGCTGATGATAGCCAGTAGGCTTGAAACAACATGTACATGGATAGGATACTCAGCTTGTGCTTAATCTAACCTTGGCTTTGCATTAAATCTGTGTAATACAGCATGCATAAGCTTAAAGAAAGCCATGTGTGATAATGGGTATGAATTGAAGAGCGAGGCATTTGTGGGTTCATTTGCATATCTCAGCTCAGCTTCCCAGAAGGCAGTGTAATAACTTTTTATCTTGGAATTCTGAGATGGAAGCAGGTTTTTTTTAACTTGTTTTAGACATTCAAATGTGAACATAGATGTACCATTTATTTACTATATATATATATATATATATATATATATATATATATATATATAAAAACACAAATGTACTATTTATTAGCTGTATGGTGGAGGGCTTCTATCACTGTTTGGCCCCCCATAAATTAAACTACCTCCTCAATAAAATTCACTACACAAGTTAAGGAACCAGTACCACACTGATGAGAGGCTGTACCATTTAAACAGCTGTACGTGGGTGGGATTTCTAGCTTGTGTATAATCCAACTTGAGCTTTACTATCAATAATAATAGAATATGGATTTTTTTTCTTTGCACCATAAAAACGCATTTAGAAGCTTAATTGCTCTTGGGGGGCTTGCTATCTGTCAGCCAATCAGATCTACAGATTATAGTATGCGTTGTGAATTTCCTGTTGCCTTCAATGAAGTTAAATTTTACTAAAGATATTTCCATCCTTAAAACAACCTTTGTAATGTTTAAATTGTGACATTTTAAATGCTTGAAAAAACAAGCGTGTTCCATGTTCCTTTAAGGAGCACTGTTGTGGGGTTAAAACTAAGTGTGAACAAAATAACAACATTAGCAGGTATGCAAGGAAGTAACATAAAATCATTCTTAGGGAAATGTTATATTTAGGTGACTCTGTGTCATGGGGGACTGCATTAGTTAGACTGAGTTAGAAGGTTACCCTATGGGGTCCTACTGTTTGATTGAGTTCTATTATCAAGCTGGCATTCCAACAGAACTGACAATATCTTATCTGAATCCACCATTCCTCCCTCTTCTCACAGGTTTCTAAGCTTTTTAGGAACAAAGTAAAAACGTCATAATTAAAGGAAATTTAAATACATTGAAATGATGGATCTATTTATTTTAAACTGTGTAAGAATATGTTGTACCTTATCAAGTTACATAGTTACATAATAATTAAGGTTGAAAAAAGACTTTCAGTCCATCAAGTTCAACCTGTTAAGATCTCCTCTGATCTGCAATATGCGGATTAATTATTAATTAATTTGTTGGTTAAATAATTATTAATAGTATAGTATTGGAGAATGAATAAAGAGTTAGTCCATCAAGTTCAACCTTTTTAGATCTCTATTGATCTTTTTAATGTGCACTATTTATTATTAATTGTTAATTGATCCAGAGGAAGGCAAATAGAAAAAAAAAACTATTAAAACTTTGCCAATTGTCTCATAAGAGGAAAAAAAAAGCAAAATTCCTTCCTGACCCCAGAAACTGGCGATCAAATTTCTACCTGGATCAATATTCCTTCGCTAGTTATCTAGGATATCCTTGAATGCCCTCTTTATTCAAAAATATATCTAACCGCTTTTTGAAGTTGTCTATCGAATTTGCTGTTACCACCTCCTTTGGTAGAGAATTCCGCAGTTTAACCACACTAACTGTGAAGAACCCTTTTCTTTGTTTAAGGTGAAATCTTTTTTCCTCTAACCTCAAAGGGTGTCCTCTTGTCAGTTGAAAATCTCTTGCTACAAAAAGTTCACTTGACAAAACCTTATATTGACCCTGGATGTATTTAAATAAGGTAATCATATCCCCTCGTAGACGCCTTTTTTCTAGCGAAAATAAGTTTAATTTGGTTAGTCTTTCTTCATAACTTATCCCCTCCATTCCACTTATTAGTTTTGTAGCCCTTCTCTGTACTTTTTCCAGCTCTAAAATGTCTTTTTTATGAAGTGGTGCCCAAAATTGTACTCCATATTCCAAATGAGAACGTACTAGGGATTAGTATAGTGTCAGAATTATATTTGCTTCCCTTGCTTCTATACCCTTCCTAAAACATGCTAATATTTTACTTGCCTTTGCAACTGCTGCTTGGCTTTGAGCGCTGTTACCTAGGTGGTTGTCTACAAGCACTCCCAAATCCCTTTCAATATCTGATACACCAAGATTTGCTCCATTAAGATTATAGATTGCATGGCTATTTTTCCTTCCCAAATGCATAACCTTGCATTTATTTGTATTAAATCTCATCTGCCATTTAGCCGCCCATTTCTCTAATTTATGCAAATCCCTTTGTAGGGAAAGTACATCATTATCTGATTTTATTACCTTGCACAACTTAGTGTCATCAGCAAAAATGGAGACACTACTTTCGAGTCCTACTTCTATATCATTAATAAATATGTTAAAAAGCAGAGGACCTAATACTGAACCTTGAGGAACCCAACTTATCACATTAGACCAATTGGAGTATGTTCCATTCACAACAACCCTTTGCTTCCTGTCTTTTAGCCAGCTCTCGATCCATGAGCAGATATTTACTGCAATTCCTGTATCCCTTAGTTTGCTCACTAGTCTTCCATGTGGCACTGTATCAAATGCCTTTGAAAAATCTAAAAAGACTACATCCACTGAGTTCCCCTGATCCAAGTTCCTACTAACCTCCTCATAAAAACTAATTAGATTGGTCTGACACGACCTATCCTTCATAAATCTGTGTTGACTGCTACCTACAATCTTGTGTAAATAGACATATTCTTGTATTCTGTCCCTTATTAATCCCCTCCTAAAAGCTTCCCAACTACAGATGTGAGGCTCACTGGTCAATAACTCCCCGGATTTGCTCTAGATCACTTCTTAAATATAGGTATCACCTCTGCTTTTCTCCAGTCATCCGGTAGAGACCCTGTAGTGAGTGAGTCTTGAAAGATTAGATATAATGGTTTGGCTATTACAGAACCCAGCTCCCTCAGTACCCTTGGATGTATTCCATCAGGACCTGAGGCTTTATTAATATTTATTTTCTCCAATCTCTTTTGGATTTCTTCCTGTGTTAACCAATTAATTAGTGAAGGTAGTGTAGCCCCATAATGTTGCGGTATCTCAACCACTGGAACCTCCCTTGTGAATACCGACGAAAAGAACCTATTTAGCTCATCTGCCCTTTCCTGGTCACTAATTATCAGATGGCCTGTGTCACATTGTAATGTTCCTATAGCTTCCTTCCTGGCCTTCTTCCCATTAATATATTTAAAAAACATTTTTAGGGTTAGTCTTACTTTCCATTGCAACTGACTTCTAATTTTCTATTTAAGCCAGTCTAATAGCCCTTTTGCAAGCCTTGTTGATTTCCTTATAGTCACATAAAGCTGCCTCTGTTCCCTCCTTCTTGTATAATTTAAATGCATGTTTATTTTTCCTCATCATGATCTTTAAGTCATTGTTAAGCCACATGGGATATGATTTACTCCTATTCATTTTATTTCCACATGGTACATGCTGATGAGTATGTTTATTTAGTGAAGGTTTTGAATGTTGTCCATTTATTTTCAGTATTTTTCCCTGTAAGTTCTTTGTCCCAGTCTATATGTAGTATTGCTGCCCGTAGCCCATTAAAGTTAGCCCTTTTAAAATTTCGAGTTTTTGTTGGCCCCTTACAACTCTGTTTTTTGTATTCAATCTCAAATGATACTGTGTTGTGATCACTGTTCCCCAAGGGTTCCCCTATTTTAACATTTGATATTATATCAATATTACTTGTGATGACTAAATCCAAGATGGCCCCATTTCTAGTAGGTTCTTGTATTACCTGGGCCAGATAATGATCCCCGAGTGTACTCAAGAACCTGCTCCTCTTAGCTGAACTTCTGGTCTCATTTATCCAGTTTATTTCAGGGTAATTAAAGTCTCCCATTATTAGAACTTGCCCATGCTTAGCTGCATTTCCAATCTGTAACAATAATTGTATTTCCTCCCTTTCAGCTATATTTGGGGGTTTATAGCATACTCCCACCAATATGCGTTTAGAATTAGCTTCTCCACTATTTAGCTCAACCCACAAAGATTCAATGATGCCGTTAGTGCCAGCATAAATATCTTCTCTGACTATAGGCTTAAATTCAGGCTTGACATAAAGACAGATCCCTCCTCCTCTTTTACCATTTCCCCTATCTTTCCTAAATAGGTTATAACCATCCAGATTAACAGTCCAGTCATGAGATTCCTCCCACCATGTTTCAGTAATGCCTATTAAGCCCCATTTTTCTTGTACTGCTAATATTTCTAGCTCGTCCATTTTCCCAGGCAAACTTGTGTTAGCAAGCATACACTTTATGTTGCTATGGCTCTGCCGTTGTGAAGTTCTTGCCACTGTATTTGAGGCCCCTATTAATAACTCCCTACTATCTATTGTAACCCTCCTCCCTTCTACTCCCCCATGGGTAACTAATTCATCCTTTTCCCTCTTTACCCTATTTACCCCAATACTTCTATATAGTCCCTCCCCCCCACCTACAAGTTTAAAAACTCCCCCAGCCGTTCTACCATCCTATCCCCTAGCACAAAAGCTCCCTCATCACTAAGGTGCAATCCATCCCTGCTATAGAGATTGTACCCAAGTGAGAAGTCAGCCCAATGCTCTAAAAACCCCAAACCCTCTGCACTGCACCACTTTTTTTAGTGAAGTTCTTCAAAATATATTGCTATAAACATGACATTTCAGTGGTCCTTTAAACTATGAGAAGATGATAATTAAATTAGAATTCATTTATCTAGAAAAAGTTACCTGCAAGGTCAATATATATTTATCAGGTGAACTTTTCATATCAAGAAGTTTATAGTTGATAAAGTTGTTGAGCTAGAGCATAGAGTGCCCTGGTGCAAATAAAATGTTGGGCCCCCCCCAGAGGTAGGGTTATAAAAAACTTTTGCGCTGGGCCCCCCAGGTACCAACTCATTTATAGCCACTCCCCAAGACCCCTTCACATAACAGCATCCCCCCCTAAGACCCTTTTCCATAGCTACTCACCCCAAGACCTCTTTCATAGCTACTCCTCTTCCCATACCTCCTGCCTGCATGAAGCACATATATACATATACTATCTCTACATATCAGCCAGTCCCTTTCAGCAGCCATCTTCACATAGCACCCAAACCTCTCAACATCAACCTCCTCAGAGCACCCACCCCTCTCAGCACCAACCTCACAGAACCCACCCCCTGTAATTTGCTGTCATCCAGCCCCAGTGTGCTGAACTGCTTCACGCAGACACCCCCCCCCCCCTCCCAGAGAAGGGCCCTGGTAAACTGCACCACCTGCACCACTGGTAGCTCCGCCCTGAGTTGATACAAGATCACCCCCTGAGTTTAGACAAAATAAATTCCAGAAAGAAACGGAAAGTTTTTCCCAGTAAGGACAGTCAGATTGTGGGACTTACTACCAAATTATGTTGTGACAGAAGATTCAATAGACAACATCAAAAAGAGGTTGGATACATTGTTGAGTAACATAACAGAGAATATATTTTAAAGCACCTTTGTAGTATAAGAACCTTTTTTGCCCAATGCAATAGCGCTAATTGAACTAGGCATTTTTTGAAGTGCCATCTGCTATGATTTATTAAAATGCCAGCCGTACAAGTAGCACAAATCTCACTGACATCCTTTCATATATCACGTTATGTGACAGTAATATATAAAAGATGAGAAGCTTCCTTTCTATGTGTCTGTCATTAAAACGTAATATGTGTTAGGCCAAAAGGATATAAAATATATCAAAATTGTGTTGGCAATAAAATAAAAGAACTAGAATAGCATAAATGCCATTAAAGGGGACACATGAAAGATAACAGTTATGGCACAGAGGAAAACATTTCCTATATATAAGTATATTTGTTATTGGTTATTTTTTTACATTTATGTTATTGTTTGATAATTGCCTTTAAATATTGCTATTTTTAGGAAGAAAAAAATCTGGCACTGAAAACATGCTTTAATGGTATGCAATTGATATTAAATACTGATAAGAGTTCATTGTTGCCTGCATGAAAAGATACTAGGCATGCTCAATGTGCAGATGACTGAAATATACTCAGTGCCTCAGAGGCTTAACTGTAATTAATGGCTATGAACCCCTGTATGGTCCTACAGAACAGGGTGTCGCATTACAAATAGAGTATCCTAATAAATAATAATAATCTCTGTTTGTTGGTGGATCAGAAGGGCCAAGTGACAGCTCAAAATGGCAGACTTAAATATTAGTTTATTGTAGGAAATTGCAATTTTAAAATATCATTCAAATGATATTCAAAAGTATTTGTTGTTTTAAATTAAGTTTTAAATTATACCATATATGGATCCTCCCACGTTTGACTTGGTTTATTGCGGAGTGTTGTTACAGCCAAAGGCTTGGGTCATGCACCAGCCTGACCATAATGGGTAAAGGGGCAAGAGTACAAAGGCAGTCAGGTTAGGCTTAGTAGCTGGGCTGATCTACATCTATGCACTTTACATTTATTTAGGTGTAGATAGAAAGAGAATGTGCTTGTGTACTGAAATTAAGCTGTGAGCTAGGTTCACCCAAGATAGGCAGGTCATAGCCGAGAAGTCAGACAAATTATGGATTGGCATAACTAGACACAAGAATTGCCTGGTGTGCTGCAGTCCATAGGGTCATGTAGAGTCAGACTCGACTGAACAACTAAACAACAAAGAAGAGTTAGGTAGCATTTGATAAGAAAAAAACCTTTAAGAAACTATTACTGTGCATTTAAACAATGTATTACAATTTTCAATCATACATCTAGGATACATAAACTCCAGATCTCTACACTCTTTGATTGAAGTATTGGCGGTTGGAGTGGAGCCACCAAGAGGAGTGCTATCTATAGTGGCACACCACAACTGCATTATGATAATGGCTAGTGACTAGAAAGTGGTTTTGTAAACTACTAGTAGCTCAGGTGAGCTTCAGAGAGTGGTCGTCAATTTGGCACTTCCCCTTGGGTGGGACCACTTCAGCCACTATACTTAATTCAGTAATTGTTTAAATGCATGGTAAAAGTTTAGAGACCCCTTACTAAGACCAATAAAGTGGTCCTTTAAAATGGCAGCTTAAACTATCTGCAAACATGGAGCAGTAATTGGCATACTAGGCAAGCTCCATAACTTTTACATAGATAATTCATCTATGCAATTATTTAATGCTGATCAAAAAATGTATTTCAAATTTAGGTGGGGTGAAATTGTCCTGTAACAGAAATGTACAACATATTATAAACACTTTTTTAGTACACAAATCCATCTGTTGTTTTAGATGTTTAATGATTGAATTCAGTAAATAAGCATTGCACATTTAAATAATTTATTAAAAAGTAACAGTTCTGAGGCTCAAAATAAAAAAAGTGATTATTGCACTTTTTTGAAGATAAACTATATTGTCAGGCGCTGTAGTGAGAGAACAGCAATTAAAGTTGTTACAAATAACACATGGAAATGATGGGCTATGAGAAGTGCTGAAACAAAGTAGCAACTAATATAACAATGTAACCTACTTGTTAGGAGTTTGCAATTCAGGTGGGTTTGTTAGAAAACATAAAATATAGATAAGCCACATCTTACAATTGTAAACTTACATAATGAGTATGTTTAATTTCAAAGAACCACTACTAGGCCTGGATTTACGTCCAAAGTCCCCCTTGGCAAAATCCCATTGGTGCCCTTGGCACACATATGTATATTAGTACAGTATGTTTGTGCATCTAATGTGTACACAGATACATAGTAATGTGTAAGAATTTTGTTGACAAAAACTACTTACAGTCACTTGGACTGCAAGAAGATCCAATTAATCAGTTCACTGTTCACTGGAAGGTTTGATCATGAGGCTGAAGCTCAAATATTTTGGCCATATCATCAGACGGCAGGATTCCCTAGAGAAGACCCTGATGCTGGGGAAGATTGAAGGCACAAGAAGAGGGGACAACAGAGGCATAGATGGAAAGAAGAGGTAATTGAAGCAATGAACATGAACTTGATGGAGCTCAGATGGGCAGTGACTGATAGATGTACCTGGCGTGCTGCGGTCCATAGGATCACGGAGAGTCGGATGCGACTGAATGACTAAACAACAATGTGTAAGTATGTGTAGTTAGATGCAAAGAGAGAGAGAGAGAGAGAGAGAGAAAGAGAGAAAAAATAGATAGATAGATAGATAGATAGATAGATAGATAGATAGATAGATAGATAGATAGATAGATAGATAATCCAAGTATCAAGTAGACTTTTTAGAAGTCTGACAGGAAATGCATGCGCAAAAATATTGTATACTTCTACAACATATATAGAAAACAATAGTAGAGCAATTAGTAGATTCACGATTTCAACGCTTCAGCTAATACAGGAGATATTGAATACCAAATTTTAAGTTATGCTGTTTAAACTGGCAAATATGGGGTGACTCTGTAGGGACGGTCTGAAGACTATCCAGCTTCCCTCTGTCCTAGTACCAGCACGTGGCAAGCACCGTCAATGCTGTCCTCAGCTCCTTCTCACATATAGCTAGGGAAGTTCTGTGTCCTTCCTCAGAAGAAGCTAACAATACACCTAATATGAGTGGAGTTATTCCTGTCCTTAAAGGGCCAGTTAATTCAGAACAACTTGAAGCACACCACTGTAAAATACTCCTCAAAACATGTTGAAATACTTTTAGAATTTATGAAATAGGTGCCTTTTTCACAGAAAAAAATTATAAATGAAGTGTCTGTTTAAATGAGTCACTGGCGGTGTCCCCAGGCAGAGTCACAGCAAGAGCTCCATTGCAGAGAGCAGACGCAGAAAGAGTGTTAACTCTTCACAAATTCCTCTGTGCAGGGAAATGACTGTTGGAAACTCCTAAATATGTTACTTGTGGGTTGACTCATGGCTGATTACATTCCTGAATGTGGTGAAAAATCATAAATCTTGTGTTCACCCGTGCTTGCACCATCCGGCGACGGCATGTGTTGTTAATCATGGAACAGTCAGCAGTGTGTTTGTAAACAGACCTAAGCCTGCAGATTTTTAGCTGTTGTAAGTGTAATAAAATAAAAAAAAGCAATATATAATTTTAACATAGAATGTTATACTCTTTCACACAATGAAGAAAACTTATATTTAAGCAGCTAAACACTTCCTGGAAGAAACACTGTAAACACACCAGCAATCAAGTTGTGTTCTGAAGTTCTTTCATGTAAGTAGCAGCCTCAATGTAGCTGCCTACTCTACCTAATAGAAAATCAGACCCTGATCATTACAGTGGTTTAACTTTTGTAACTTTTAAGTCATAAAGTTCACTACAAGGAGATTTTAAATGTATTATGATTACAAAGGAGATGTATTGTAAGGAAACACAGAATTAAATGAGTTGGTTTTAGCACAATCTTCAAGGTGTAACCCTATTTTCTTTTTATTCTGGGGCACAGCCTCACTAAAATCAACATTTTTCCATACAATAAGCTCAAACGTTCAAACAACAATCCATTAAATACAAAAGAGGAAGAAGGACACAGTATATTTACTTTTGAAGTTAAAGAGCATTCTGAGCAGATAGAACTACCCCAGATAGAGCCGTAAACCCAAATACCTTTGCTTCACACTGTAGCCTATTGGTCTGCTGTAGTCTTTGATATGGAATTTCCTTCACCTCTTCCTATAAAATCAGTGTTGTTGCATAATTAATTACTTGTGAGTTTTGAGATTACTTAAACATGCATCAGGAAAATCTGAGGAACACACTCCATATGACTTCTTCTTCATAAGTCCTCAATGTGACTTATTCTTTATTTACCTACTACTACTACCAGCACTGCATGTGCTCACTGTTCAGGTCAGTATATTACTTATTCTTCAAATAAGGCAGTGACTTTGTTACCTATGAATGTGGTAGTTGTCTAACAATCAGACCTGCTTTCTATCCACCATTCTATATTACTTACAGGTCAATATCTTTTTTGATATTCTATATAATTGTTTTTTTTTCTGAGCTCTAAAGTACGATCTTCAAGTACATAAATGGCTATGTGGCATTATTTAATATTAAGAAATCTAGTTTTATTCAGAGAAACACTGAAGTGCCCTCGCTATTCACTAAAGAGCATGTCTACATCATTACCATGAATAATGAATACGAGTCCTACTAGCAAATAATAACAAGCTCATTCAAACCATTGACTCAAATATAATGTCAGAGCCAACTACATATAGTTATCTGTTGATACAAGAACATAATGAAGCTCATTTAGACTGGAAACATTGGTTGACATTCTTTATTTGTTTTCTGCACATTATTAGAAATGGGAAATTACTGCAAGATACTTGACAAATGTCAGTGCCTTTGTTTTACTAACAGACACAGTCATTCTCCCTAGACTGAATATCAGTGATTCAAATGTTTCATTATAAAGTAATATTTTTATTAGAACATTGATTTACAGATTAAAAGAAGGAAACAAATTTACTTCTACAATGAATGTTCTGATTTCTATTGATGGGAATATACAAGCAGGGATTTAACAGATGTAAGCCCAAAACAAATAATGAAGGAAATGGGCCAACCAAACCAAAGGGTGATCTTGGATAGATTAAAATAAACTGCATATGAATTGATAGCAGCTAAGAACCAAAAGTCCGACCTAGTCTACCCATTCTATCTACCTAAAAAGCTTGACTTAATAAATCCTCATGATCGTCTTATCCTTATCATGTGCATGCTTGGGATCCTTTACTGTGTTTGTAAATGCCCATTCAGACTTTTTAACTTATCAATCTTTCTTTAGAGTAATACTTTCTAACATTACCCCTTAATCTTTCACGCTCCACCTTCAGATCATGACCCCCCCCCCTGTTCTTTCATTATACTTTTCCTGAAAGGCACTTCCCTCTTGAACTTTTTTAAATTTTTTGATGTATTTGAAGTTTTCTATCATATCATCTCTCTCCCTTATGTTCTCTAAGCTATACATATTGAGGTCATCAAAGTCATTTCTTATATTTTTTGGTTTAGATCAGGGGTTGCCAACCTTTTAATACCTATCGTCCCACTTTTAATGGTAAAATATCCTTACTGCCCTCCGGTTCTGCAGTAACTCAATTTCCCCTATGTAATTTCTGGTTACATAAATCATATGACCCTAGCTATGTATCGCCCTGTACTTCCTAGATAGTTATCCGGTGCTGAGTGCTGTCCTAGGCTCTCTCTCCAGCTCTCCAACCAGCCAAGCGTGGTGCTGCGGGTCTTCGATGTGTGACATCACTCATCAGCGATGCCAATTAGCGATTACCCCGCCGCCCACAATTAAAGCTTGAATCGCACACTAGTGGGCGGTGGGGACCAGGCTGACTACCACTGGTTTAGACCATGAACCATTATAGTCAACCTCCTTTGAATTATTTCTAACTTGCTAATATTTTTTTGAGTTATGGGGTGCGGAGGAATTTACTAAGGCCCTCATTCAATTCAATAAAAAAAAAAAAATTCAATAAAAAAAAAAGTTATGTGCTTATTTAGAGCCCTATTCCATTGGCCAAATTGCAATTGAATGAGGGCCTAAGTATCTCATCTCTGTATTTACTTTGCATTATTTCCTATGGGACATTTTTTTACTTGAGATGCTTAAATTCTCTGCACAGTCTCAACAATTTCACACAGTGTCTTCTAGGCGTCGTCTGACTAGGGATCTGCAGAGTGGCATACATACCATTCTTTCTACTGTTAATAATTAAGACAACCACCAAGAAAAACAAGGCCTAACAATGTAAAATGTTTTAATTGTGTTCACACTATTTTCAGGCTTTTTTAATAGGAAAATATAATGAAAATAGATGTCAAGCCTATATTTAACAATAATATATTTAAAAGAGCAGGTTTTATACATTTCAGAAAGGTTTTTGTTTAAAATAATATAGACACATTTTGGCAGGACACTTAGGGGAAGAATTAGTAACCAAATTAAAGGGACTCTTTTGGACATATTTTGTTTATATAAATGTTTTAACTAAGTTTATAAAAAAAAAGTTTTCTTGCTCAATGTAATTGTCACATAACATTTACAGTTCAGTTACTTCTAAGCCCCAGAGTAACAGTTTCTAAGTTTCTTGAACCTTCCTCTTTTTTCGTGTTTATTCTGATGAATGCTGTCATCTTTTTGATCTGTGACACAAGGCCATGTACCCTGAAAAGGGGAATTCGTACTACTAGCGTCATGTCGCAAGCTGAAAATGACACGCTGTATGGTATAAGTGACACTAAACTGTCAACATTATTTTATTCCCAAACTGAACAAAAATTGGAGTGCGAGGAAATATGAAAATGCTCATTTTTTACATTCTATACCTCATTCATATTATTATTATTACTGTTACAAAAACTATATTAACAGTATATTGAGTAATCAGAAAAGTAATTGCTCCTTCCTAAAATGCCTCCTCTTTAATTATATTTTATCATTATAATACATTGCATGCATGGACTATAAAAAATAGTATTTACATATCTCTAAATCTATCTTTTAAAAGTTACGTTTTATGCGTTTGCAAAAGAAAATCCTGTGTAGCTTTTAACTCATAGCATGCCACTGCTAGCTTACAGCACCATGATACGGGTAGTGTAAAGCTCTGTCACTTGTGGGTGTAGCCTTAAGTCACAGCTGCAGAAGATGGCAGCAGTCATGAAAGTTACTCTGTGGGCTTCTTAGAAGTAAGTGTAAATTTTCTATGACATTTAAATTTATGTAGGATAAAATTAAGTACATTTAGTTAAAGCAGTTATATAAAAAAATTGCTTAAATAGTCTCTTTAACTTTTAATCTCCTGTAAATGTCTTTTACAGGTCACTTCTATGTATATCTATAAATATATTGCATATAGACAGTATATACAGTTGCAAGCAAAAGTATGTGAGCCCTTTGGAATAATATGGATTTCTGCACAAATTGGTCATAAAATGTGATCTGATCTTCATTTAAGTCACAACAATAGACAATCACACTCTGCTTAAACTAATAACACACAAAGAATTAAATGTTGCCATGTTGTTATTGAACACACCATGTAAACATTCACAGTGCAGGTGGAAAAAGTATGTGAACCCCTAGACTAATGACATCTCCAAAAGCTAATTGGAGTAAGGTGTCAGCCAACTGGAGTCCAATCAATGAGATGAGATTGGAGGTGTTGGTTACAGCTGCCCTGTCCTATAAAAAACACACACCTGTTCTGGGTTTGCTTTTCACAAGAAGCATTGCCTGATGTAAATGATGCCTCACACAAAAGAGCTCTCAGAAGACCTACGATTAAGAATTGTTGACTTGCATAAAGCTGGAAAGGGTTATAAAAGTATCTCCAAAAGCCTTGCTGTTCATCAGTCCCCGGTAAGACAAATTGTCTATAAATTGAGAAAGTTCAGCACTGCTGCTACTCTCCCTAGGAGTGGCTGTCCTGTAAAGATGACTGCAAGAGCACAGCGCAGACTGCTCAATGAGGTGAAGAAGAATCCTAGAGTGTCAGCTAAAGACTTACAAAAGTCTCTGGCATATGCTAACATCCTTGTTAGCAAATCTACGATATGTAAAACACTAAACAAGAATGGATTTCATAGGAGGATACAACAGAGGAAGCCACTGCTATCCAAGCAAAACATTGCTGCACGTTTACAGTTTGCACAAGAGCACCTGGATGTTCCACAGCAGTACTGGCAAAATATTCTGTGGACAGATGAAACTAAAGTTGAGTTGTTTGGAAAAAACACACAACACTATGTGTGGAGAAAAAGAGGCACAGCACAGCAACATCAAAACCTCATCCCAACTGTGAAGTACGGTGGTGGGGGCATCATGGTTTGGGGCTGCTTTGCTGCGTCAGGGCCTGGACGGATTGCTATCAAGGAAAAATGAATTCCCAAGTTTATGAAGACATTTTGCAGGAGAACTTAAGGCCATCTGTCCACCAGCTGAAGCTCAACAGAAGATGGGTGTTACAACAGGACAACGACCCAAAGCATAGAAGTAGATCAACAACAGAATGGGTTAAACAGAAGAAAATACGCCTTCTGAAGTGGCCCAGTCAGAGTCCTGACCTCAACCCGATTGAGATGTTGTGGCATGACCTCAAGAAAGCGATTCACACCAGACATCCCAAGAATATTGCTGAACTGAAACAGTTCTGTAAAGAGAAATGGTCAAGAATTACTCCTGACCGTTGTGCACATCTGATCTGCAACTACAGGAAACGTTTGGTTGTAGTTATTGCTGCAAAAGGAGGTTCAACCAGTTATTAAATCCAAGGGTTCACATACTTTTTCCACCTGCACTGTGAATGTTTACATGGTATATTCCATAACAACATGGCAACATTTAATACTTTGTGTTTTATTTGTTTAAGCAGACTGTGATTGTCTATTGTTGTGACTTAGATGAAGATCAGATCACATTTTTTGACCAATTTGTGCAGAAATCCATATCATTCCAAAGGGTTCACATACTTTTGCTTGCAACTGTATATATATATATATATATATATATATATATATATATATATATACACACTATAGGATATTCCTCCCTGTGAAGGGCACAAGTGAGCTAAAAGAGGTGCTCTCAGTGTGGGTTATCATGTCCATAGAACTAACCTATTAGGTTAGTTCGTTCTCTGATTGAGCACCTCTATTTTTTATTTTTTATTTATTCAGATGACCCTTAGGGTTTAGTCTCCCTAAGGGTGATAAGGGAATCCAGGCATGGACCCCTTCCTCACTGTGCCTTAGGGAGTCATCAGCTACACTTCACTGATGAGGCCCACAAAAGGCCGAAATGTACATCTGGGGTTTGCTGTTTCTCCTGTTCACCGTAGAATTGCCTGGTATTTCGGGGCTGGACCTCTTTTGTGTGAGACCAGACTGATATATTACAGGATGTATCTCCCTGTGAAGGGCACAAGTGAGCTAAAAGAGGTTGCTCTCAGAGTGGGTTATCATGTCCATAGGACTAACCTATTAAGGTTAGTTCATTCTCTGACTGAGCACCTTTATTATATAAATATATATATTGTAAATAAATAATACATTTGTATTCAAATTTAAACGTCTAAAACAAGTTAAAAACCTTGTTTTCTGCTCAGAATTCTGAGAAATACAGTATTACAATGCATTCTGGGAACATGGGCAGTGTCATGCAAATGTGCACACCAATGTTTTGCTTTTGTATTCCATTACCATTTTAAATGATTTTATTCATACAGGTACATCATCCAACCTAAAGATGTCCTGTAGCAATAAAAGGCAGACGTTAAAAAAGATTTTATATATATATATATATATATATATATATATATATATATATATATATATATATATATATATATATATAAAACATCTCTAAGAGCAAGTGTTTTTAGATGAAACATCCCTATGGAGGTGTCAGGACACAGTACTAGTTTTGAAATTTCAACCTTGGCAGCACTTGGTTTCATGCAAAAATATATATTAATATTTAAAGCCTGTTCTGTTAAATGCATGCTATATAAATATGTGAGATCCATGTCCCTGTATCCTGTCCCCACCAGAGACTGCTGTGAGGATAATTAGTTCAGTTTAAAATTGCAACACTAAAGAAGCCAGCGTACAAGCTAATGATAGCAACTCTGCCCACAGGGATCCCAGCAAATAATCATATCCTTTACAAGCAAGCAACACGGAGATTTGATGAAAAGGCTCCTAGCCATAAAACATATGCCAAATTTACATCAACATTGTAGCTGGTACTAGATGTTCACACACTCTATGAGTCATGTACACATGCACAAGGAATATATATATTTATTTTTAAGAAGACGTCAGTATTAAGTGTTGCTTGAGGATCATTGTAGTTTAGGAAAAATGTCAAATGTTTGTGAAGTGTGTATGTTTTTAATATAAAAAGCAGGACTTTTTTCACAATATTTAAAATTGAAGACTCATTTATTTTAAACTGTATAAAACCATGATGCACATTAGCAAGTTCTTCAAAAGAGCATATTGTAGCTTTAGAAAAACCTTGCATGCATGTGAATATATAAATGTTTGTTAAGTTTGAATCTAAAGAAACATGGTTATATAAACTTAAAGAGCCTGTGAAGGAATACTGCTTTATATGTACTTAGGCACTAGGTAAACTCATAAATGTGTGTGTGTGTGTGTGTGTGTATATATATATATATATATATAAGTGAGAGTACATTGTGATCTCATTTGCATGTCCTCGCCCAGTGTAACAACTGAATTTCTGAGAAACTTGAGCAGGAAATAAGTTTCTTAACCTATTTTTAGACATTTAAATATTACTATTCATTTTCTGAATTATATATATATATATATATATATATATATATATATATATATATCATATACACATAAAAACATAAATACCGAATAAGGTAAGATTTTTTAAATCTAAAAAAGTGAGAGGATTAGAGGAAGCTTTTCTGCTGTCCATGGGTCTCATATTAATTCCTCAGTATTAATGAATGCAGTAGTGATCAATGCACTGCTTATCAACTTTTCTAATCCTTCTCAATGATCCGTAGCAGGGGCGGAGCTACCAATAGTGCAGGTGGTGTAGTGCACCAGGGCCCTCCTCTGGAAAGGGACATAATGATGTGTCATTTTCTTTGCATTTCATTTTTCTTTTATTTAGTGTAAGGATGTTTGTTAGGAAGGGTGGGTGCTGTGTGTGGTAAATGTTGAGTGGGACTGGGTCCTATGTAGAGATAGTGTATATGCTCTATGTGTGTGTGTGTGTAGTGTAGTGTAGGGCCCTCTCGTCCTGGATCCACGCTCCTCCTAAAGCTGTGCAGGAGGTAAGGTAAGGGGTGCTGTTATTAAAAGGGGTCATAGGGGAGGGGAGCTGTTATAGGAAGGGTTCTTGAGGGCAGGCACTGTGTGAATTGATACTGACGAGGGGTCAGACAAAACCTTTTTTACAACCCCCCCAATCGGGGGGCCCCCAAACATTTTTTGCAGCAGGGCCCTCCTATATTCAGCTCCGCCACTGATCTGTAGTAAACCAACTCTTAATTGTCCAGGTGGCCCCATTCTTTTCTGTTTGGGCTTTCAAAAATGTATCTTAATGATGGGCAAAGTTTGCTTAGAAATCAAATAATAAATAAGGACAACCTTTAAAGATTTAACTTTTATGTGCAATTACTATTTACCATTTTCAATTCCGAGCTGAGTCTATTTGCTACTCAGGAGGGCTTGTACTTGTACACTAGTGAGCTTTGAATTAATCTTTCTGAAAGCACTGGCAGTCTAAGCTGCTTCCTTCCAATCATGCAAATAGAAGCTTCCTCTGCATTCACAGTTGCTTCCTTGGGGAATAGACAAGCAGAAACTAAAATGGTAGATTCCACTGCTATGTAAATGCATGTAAAAAGGAAATAAATTAAAGGCTCAAAGGCTCTATGTTTTGAAGTGCTAAGGACATGTTGCCTATATTAAAGTGTAGTTTTTCAAAATAAATGACTACATTGGTGTTTTAAGTGTGATGCCATTTTTCTGTTTGTGAGTTTTTCATAGTGAAATTTTTTTTCCCCTAATATTCATTTAAATTCGGGAGTGGCAACATTTCTATCTTAAAGACTTATCAATAGATTAGTACCTGGCAACTGCAAAATTGAACAAAAAAACATCCCTTTATTCAAGTTGCTGGCTTAACAAATCAGTCTGGCAGCACTGCATGCATTTCCTGACAGCCATGTTTGAGATAAGATTAGCGGTAAATCTCCTATCCGTTACAGTTCAACACTTCTGCCAATAATAAAAAAAAGTACTCTTACGTCAGTATGTAAGTATGGCATTAACTGATTCTTTCACTGTATACATTTGTAGTTAGAGGAAAGCTGTTGTTCAAGAAAAACTGCATGTTTGTGACGTTTGTAACACACTAAACAACATTGGCAGCTATATAGGCTATGAACGTAAAAATATTATTAGAAAAATTATTTTTTTAAATAAAAATACTTGCATTTTTCACTGAGAATTCATTAAACTATGTGTTTACACGAGTCACTGATATGCTCCTAGCCAGACACACCTACAACTAGTGTAGTGAGCAAACTAAAAATAGACTTAGCTCTCAAAAAATCAGTGCTGGAATCACCTAAACAGGTCAGTTGTGGGTTAACTTTTGAGTGCATTCCTGAGTTCAGGGAAAAACTGCTATGAACCAATGTCCTCACATGTGGTGTGGCTGTCTGTTATTAATCATGGAACTCGCAGTAGGGTGAACAGACTGTGTTTGTGAACAGACTTAAAGCTTTATATATTTTAGCTGTTATTAATGTAATTAAAAAAATATATAATTTTAACATACATTCTTTGCTCTATCACACCATGAAGAGCACTTATAGTGAGGCAAATGTCCCTTTAAACTGCACATATTAGTTCCACACTTATAAACAGGACTCTGAGCAGGTATTTTATTCAATCAACCTGTGTCTGTCGTTCAGTTGTGTCCGACTCTCCGTGACCTCCAAGACTTCAACACACCATGCTGATCCACTTGGTTCATGGCAGATATACTGGGGTGGGTTGCCAGTTTCTTCACCAGTGGGCCACAGCATACAGCTCCTTGTATTCCTTGGTGGTCTTCCATCCATGCATGGATTCAGTGTGATGTGACCTCAATAAACCTAGAAAGTGCTAAAATCACGCAAGAAATATCTATGGCTGCCAAGATTGTGTGAAGCAATTAAAATAGTTGATAAAACTACTAAATTCAGTATAATTTATAAAATGCTATATCCTTTTTTACCATACCCTGTTTATATATAGTCCCATATTGTTATATGCCTGTATATCTTAAAGGGCCACTGATGAAAAAATATATGAGTTTGCAACTAAAATTTTAATCTACTCTCTCATCATATCTCATCTCAACTAATGTAACTCTCTCTCTGTTGGCCTCCCCATCACCCATCTGTCTCCACTGCAATCCATATTGAACACATCCGCTGCTCGTTGCAGCACCTCTCTGTCAGTCACTCCACTGGCTTCCCATAGCCTGCAGAATACAATTTAACATCATGACCCTAACAAATAAAGTCCTCAATAATAATGCACTGCGCTATATCTCTCCCAACCATCCTCTTCGCTCTGCTATTACCTTCTTCTCTCCTCTCTCTCTTTCTGCGCCAACATATTCCCACCTTCAGGACTTATCATACTGTCCCTATTCTCTGGAACTCCAGATACTATTTTCCTGACTCAAATCCTTCAAAAACTCGCTAAAAACACATCAGTTTAAATAAGCTTATCACCTGCTGCCTTAATATACACATCACATCTGTCATCCTTTAATATCTCATCTATATCCTTAGTTTGGAGGTTTGTGAGTTTTCAATCTTACTAAGTGCTTTACAAGCACTGTGTATGTTTGGTTTTAAGCTCAAAGACAGGGCCCTCCATTATTTAGCATTGTGTTAATTGTTTTTGGCTTGAACTTACTCCTGTATAGCGATACGGAATATGTTGGCGCGTTACAAACAAAGGAAATAATAATAATAATAATAATAATAATAAAACTGGAGTCTGACCAAACACAATTAGGTAGGAAACAATGTCATCATTTTTTTAAATTAAAAGTATAAAAAAAAACGGAATGCCTTTGGTGTTCCCTAAAGATTCAGAAGATACTTTGTGTGTGTGGGGCATTTACATTTTTGCATGAGCCAGACTTTAAGTTTTACTGCGACAGCCTGCTTCTGAGCATATGCAGGGAAGAGGGGCATGTGTCCACTATATATCTCTCAGTAAGCTCTTCCCTCCTCCACCATCCCTCCCTTTATTGACTGATAAGATGAGCACACAATCTCACTGAGAATATGAGCACACATCCTGCAGTAATTGTTGAAGCCAGACAAGATGGAACAGTCTGTATGCTATAGTAGCCTTATTTCCTCCAAAAAGGCTTTCATGTTCATGACTTACACAGCTGATATTTTTCTAGATTGCAAGTCTGCGAGTTTTCAATCATCATATGTGCTTTAGTGAAAGCCCTGTGTACATTTGATTTTAAGCTCAAAGACAGGGCCCTCCATTCTCTTCTCTTCATTGTGTTAATATTGTTTTGACTTCAATTTACCCCTGTATAGCGCTTTGGAATATGTTGGTGCGTTACAAATAAAGGAAATCATAATAATAATAATAACAATAATAATAATAATAATATTTTGGTGTGTACTTCAAAAATATGTGAAGTTTTCCTCAAACTGCAGTGGCCTTTACACTATAAAATAATATTTGTGTAGAAAATACATTAGAACAGACAATGCACTTATTGTATTATCAGTCTCCCCAAAGGTTGAGGAGCGCTCGGTCCATTACTCCTGTGCTGATGTGACTGTAAGTGCAGTATCCTGCGTCTATAAATGCATGTCGCTTGGCAACTGCTTGATATGGAAGTTGTTATTTCATTTATTTAGAAAAAAAATAAAAAATACTGCATGGTAGCTACACAAAAAAATATTCTTGATAAGAGAAAATAATAAGCAAAATACGGGAGTCTCATGGAAACAACTAAAATGTCTTTTATATCATACATTTTTAATATAATCCATCATCAATTAAAACATCACTAATGGGTAAAGTGATTTTACGTGGTCTAAAGTAAATACATTATTATTATTATTATTATTGTTTATTTTTAACACACCAACAGATTCTGTAGCGCTATACATTAGGTTAAGTTCAATGCAAAAAAAAATAATATTAACACATTGCAAAACATGGAGGGCCCTGTATTTGAGCTTAGAATCCGGTGTCCATAGAGCTTTCTCTAAGCACCTTGCAAGATTGAAAACTCGCAAACTTACAATTAAAAGAAGTAGATAGACACCAGTGAGTAATGACAGGAACTTTGGATTCAGATTACATCTCTATTGAAAAAAAGCCACTTTGATTAGTCACTTGAAAAAAAAACCTAATAGATGAATGAATTCCAGTAGCATTACCCTCCTCTTAAGCTTTTATTTCTACTCAAAGCTTACTTATTGTAAAGATAGATAGATAGATAGATAGATAGATAGATAGATAGATAGATAGATAGATAGATAGATAGATAGATAGATAATTTTGAATGAAAACTTTACGGGCAAGATGTTTTTAGAAAGTAATACAATGAAATACAATGTTTAAATTTTTCACTTTTATCAACAATTATTCTTTACAGCAGGCGTCTGTTTCCTTTACTTAGCTTGTTTCTTGCAGCTTCTGTCTCAACTTAATGAATGCACTTGCAGTTCTATATACAAACTTCCCACTGTGCAGATACAAACCTCCTACAAATCTCAAATTCTCCTCCCACCACAGGAAGTACATGGCTGGAAACTAAAATGGTAGATCCCACAGCAGCATAACTGCATATAAAAGCAATACATTAGAGACTGTGTGTTTTTTACATTCTAAAAACATGTTGCCTATTTTCGTGTTTTTTTTTATCATTAATCCTTACTTTTCACAGTCATATGTCATAACAATTTTCATACGTAAATTTAAACATACCTGTCATAAACAGCATTTAATTACAAGTTAAATTTAATAACATGTTTTCAAGTAACTGGCTATTTTTAAATTTTGGCTCATAGCAGTCCTTTAGTTTGTTACATACTTCACAGACATGTGAAGATTTTGCTTCAACTACTGTGATCCATTAGGTCCATAGTTGGGGGCAGGGGTGTAGAAGCCAAAAGAATTATGGGCAGATAGGGTTTCCTGGTGGTCCAATGGTTAGGATTTTGTGCTTGCACCACTGTGACCTGGGTTTGATTCCAGTCAGGGAACCAATAGGTCACACCACCCTGAAGGCGAGCAGGGTTGTGCCTGGTCGGTACTTGGATGAGAGACCACCTAGGAATACCAGGAGCTGTGGCACACTGGAGAAGGAACTGGCAACCCACTCCAGTATCTCTGCCATGAATACCAAGTGGATCAGTATGGTGTGTTGTGGTCCATGAGGTCACGGAGAGTCGGACACGACTGCACAACACACACATAGTTTCTTGTATAAACAGAACAGAAAACAGCTTCTATACACATACAGACATATACTCACTGCACCTCACTTCAAATGATAACAATCGCTCTAATCATTTATGGCTTAATTTCGTATAGGTCAGTAATTATAGAGTAATATTAATTACATTTCAAGTCATCTACTGCTAACACCAAACAATATTACAACGTATTCTAATGTTAATCAGTATAAACAAGCCTTCAAGCTGTCCCTAATTTGCAATAAGATTGCAATATTAATTAAAATATTTCTTGAAATTATCTGCCCCTCCACACCTCCAAATATCCCTTTTTCCTAAGCAAACAAGACCAGATGAAAGAGACGAAGAGTTGATATATTGCACAGTAAATATGCATAGATAGGAATGCAATTCTACAGTATATGTATGCAAAGATATATCAGGGGAGTATTTGTTCTGCAGTATATGTGCGCATAACAGAAATCTAATTTAATTGTTTTCAATAGTAACCAATTGCAAATATCAATATCCCTAATATATGATATGTAAAGTTTAAATGTATATCATTTACTACCTTTTCTGTGTGCCTTCAATATTACAGAAATCTGTTCACAAATTAGTTTTTTATTGGGTAATTTTTAACTTAAGATGTTGCATATAAATCTGTATAAAACTGAATCTAAATTCATTATGTACTAATGTGATCAGCCTTAATGTTTCAAAGCAAAGATAATATGTTTGTAACATAAAACGCTGATTAAAGGACCACTTTTTGTTGTTTAGTCATTCAGGCACATCTAGTGTCTGGTTGTGCCAATCCATAAGGTTTTCTTGGCAAAAATACTGAAGTGGGTTGACAGCTCCTTCTCCAGTAGACCTCAATTTCTCTGACCTCTCTGCTATGACCTGCCCATCTCAGGTGACCATACATGGTATAGCTCTCTATGAGGTACACAAGTCCCTTCACTACAACAAGGTAACAATCCAGAAGGGAAAAGGACCACTACACAATGAAAAAATATATATGTTTGAAAATTTTTGTATATGACAAGGAGCATAATTAAATAGAGAAAAAGTCAGTTTCTAATTTTAAAAAGTTATGCATCTGATGAACCTAAGGGTCATCCATGGTATTTGGTAGAAATTGTGTGTGTGATAGGGCTGTATAGCTATATGGAGAATGGTTCTTGCATCTATTGATGCAAGCTACCCACATCTGTGCTGAGGAAGAAAGGGTGGTGTCACTATCAATTTGACCTAACAAATACACCTGACATCTCCTTCTTCCTGATTACTCCATCCCAACTTATGAATACCAAACATACTCTCATGATTCAGCTCTCAGGAAGTGATGCAACAAAGACAAGAATGAAATCTGCTCGTCATAAACAGGGTCTTCAAATATTCTGACATTCTCTAAAAATGTTTATGTCCAGCTTATATACGTCACAAACAAGTGCCTCTTTTCATTAACTATAGTGGTCCTTTAAAGGGATCCTGACGTCACCATATGTGTTCTGTACCATTAGTTAGAGGATGAAAAGTTTGTGGAAAAAGCACCTTCCTTCTTAAAACTGCTGCTAAAATAACTGATGTATGACTGTTTAAAGTCAGTGGTTTTCTGTTGCAGCTAAGCTGTCTTTGTATCCTATCAATACATTAAAAACTGTATACTTTATGTAGTACTACTACTACTATATCAATAATGGTCATGCATCAACCCCTTGCAGTTAATACATATTTAAAATGTTTTCTTGTGACCAAAGTAAATTACTACAGAGCAGACAGAACAGACTTGGTGGGACTAGAACTCAGGTCTACCACATCATAGACCTGGTTATTAACTAATGGGCTATTAATTTACAGTGCTGTGCAAATCGGCACAAAAAAATCCTATTTTTTAATGTGTCATTTTGGGGTTATATCAATCTCGGGTGTCAATGAATTAATACATATCAAGCCACGCACCAGGACTAGAACAGTATTGGCATTCAGTTGAATTATTTTGTATTTTAAGGGTTTGCAAGTCCCATTGCATATTGGACCCCCAAACCTAATTGATTGACATGTAACCTCCATGTTTTACTGCCGTAATGATGGCGGTCTCAATTTCTATTGGCTGTTTTGAAATGGGTGGTTATGGCCTTGCTTAATTGATCATGTTCCTGCCCTGAACTGCTAAGTACGAGTGCATGGTTCACGGCTTCGGCGTTCGGCCCATAACTTGCAGTCTTGTTCAATTGAATAGACGAACGGGAGCCTGCAGCAGGCCCGCAGACATACGGCCTGTATCCCGCGAGATGCGGGCTTGCAATTGAATTGGGCTCCATGTCTCTAAAAGTCCCAGCTTATAATATTATCCAGCTCTTTTCTTCATGATAATACCATGACATTGAGGACAAAGGAACAAGCCAAACAAGTCCCAAGAGAAAATAAGCCAAGCACAAACCTAAGTATAGAACAGACTGTCATAAAATACTGAACTCTCAAACAAATCAAAGGCATCATCAAAGATGCACTGCCTGATATAAAAAATACCATAATAAAACAAGTTACGCGATAAAAAACACGTCCTACATTGAATTATCTTATACAAGCAACTTTACTACCAAAATAAAGCAACAGTTACATTAGAGTAAAACTACCAAACCTGTAATAATAAGTACATATATTACGCATACAAACACGGGTATAAAATAATAACCAACACGTGTTGGAAGAAAACCAACAAAACGCACAACTCAGCCACATATAAATCTTCCAATACAGTGTATCATAATACTACAGTAGATTCAGTTATCTGGCACCCATGGGGACTGGTAGATGCCGGATAAATGTCATTTCTGGTTGCTTGAGAGTCACTATTAAAAGAGGCCATGAGGCACACAGGATGCTTTGCTAAATATATTTGTCAGTGAGGATTTTTATAGCAGCAGCAGCTTTCAGTCCTCGCTTGCACACAGGTATGTTCAGCTGGAGGGTGCGGTGCTAAACCCGGGGAATGTAACGCCAACACTGTACTGGCTCAGTCACTCATGCTTGTCTGCTTCCAGGTAACACTGAATTGCAGACACTTACAGTGGATGAAATCTAGGTGCCTGTAAGCCTTTTGTGGCATGACAACCTGGCTCCTGGCATTTGTTGAGCCCTGTTAAATGTAATTTTTATTTAAAGTACAGTATTCAATTTTTTTCCGGTTGCTTGAGAGCTTGGGTTGTTTGAGTTCTGGTTAACTGAGAGTCTACTGTCTAAAAAATGCATCAAAATCAAATATATTGAGAACACAATGAATTCAATAAAAACATCTAGAAATCGAAAAGAATATATAAAATAAAAACACCCCATTACACATGTTGTAAGTTTACCATAAAGTTTAGAGAAGGGGTCTGTAACCTTTTTTAGACAATAGCCACAGTACAAAAAAACTTCAGAAAAAGACATTGAAATAGAGCTGTTACATGAGAAAGTCAATTTTCATAACTGAAAATGTACAACTTTACATTAATTTTAATCAGCATTATTAAATGTTGTTTAATAAATGTTTAATAATGGCATAATTTTTCCCCAAGAAGTCTAAGTGCTTTAAAAGAAAACAGACACTAAGATGAATTCACAGCTGTAATCTGATACATAAGACCCATAAGCACATTGCCTGGTGGCTTTTTTTCTGGCTCAGAATGCGGTATCTTGATCTGTAAAGAGTCACAATTTGCTCTAGAGCCATATGATGCAGACCCCCTGGCTTAGCGTAAGAAGCATGGTTCAAATTCTTGCTCTACCACCTTCCAGTTATCCTTTACAGTGAGAATTCCATACTGCCAGTTCTCAGCCAATCATGCAATATAATAGAGAAACAAATTCTAGCATATGTAATTAACACAGGATTCTCCTGGCATTTTCCAGCTTTAGGATGAGTTTAAAACACTAAAACTAGAAAGTGGTAAAATTAGTAGTATTTAGTATTGACAAGAATATGGGATCTACAGTACGATTCGTCCAACTTTCATTCGCAGATAACCATAATGTCAGTACCATATATGGTATATCTCTCAGGTACTCTGAGGTACACAAGCCCCTTCAACACCACAAGGTCGTAAGGCCACTGCATAATAAAAATATATATATATATGTTTGAAAACTTGTGAGTATATTACCTACGCGTAAAGAGGAATAGACTTTACATCAACCATGATGCAAGATCATGAGTTTTCTAAAAGATGAAGATGTGGTATTGGTTTCCTAAAAATGGTTTCCTAAAAATGTTTGCATAAACACTCTCACTCTCCAAGACAGTAGAAAGTGTGGCACATTTACAAAAATAAAGATTTTACTTATAACTGTAATTTATTATTACAGTGCAGGGGTGGAATTATTATTAATATAGGAAGGTAGACTGGGTTATTTGTCACCCTGATCCCAGCAATCGAACTGTTTGCTGTCTCCCGGGTGCTCGGGTTCGTCATGTTGTGGATCGGGTAGACAAATTAATGGGAGTGGTTTGGAAATTTACTGGCGGTCTTGGTACATATTGGTACCAATGACAAAGTTAGTGGAAGATGGAGTGTCCTATAATGATTTTAGAGAACTATGTAATAAGCTGAAAGCAAGGACCTCCAAGGTATTATTTTCCGAGATACTACCACTTACTAGCCCAGGGAGGCAGAAGGAACTTAGGGAGGTTAATGCGTGGCTAAAGATGTGGTGCACTTAGGAGGGAGTTGGGTTTTTAGAGCACTGGGCTGACTTCTCACTTCAGTACAATCTCTACAGCAGGAATGGATTGAGGGAGCTTTTTGTGCTAGGGGATAGGATGGTAAAAAGACTGGAGGAGTTTTTAAACTAGTAGGTGGGGGAGGGACAAGATATAAATAATGGGGTAGAAAGTGTAGAGGGTATAAGGGATAAATTAACAACTCATATGGGGGAGTGGTAGTATAGTCAATAGGGAGGTAGTACTAAGTAACTCAAGTACAGTGGCAGGCACTTCAGAACTACAGACTCGTAACATAAGGTGTATGCTTGCTAATGCCAGAAGCTTGCCAGGAAAAATGGGAGAGTTACAATTATTAGCAATTAATGAAAAATGGTATTTAATAGGCATTACCAAAAATTACCAAAATGTGGTGGGATGAATCTCATGACTGGACTGTTAATCTGGATGATTGTCACCTATTTAGGAAAGATAGGGGCAATGGTAAAAGAGGAGGAGGGATTTGTATGTATGTTTAGCCTATAGTCAGAGAAGATAGTGATAAAGTTGAAAGTTTGTGGGTAGAGTTAAAAGAATATTGGTAGGAGTATGCTATAAACCCCCAAATATAGCGGAAAGTGAGTAAATACAGTTATTGTTACAGATTGTAAATGCAGCTAAGCATGGGCAAGTTCTAATAATGGGAGATTTTAATTACCCGGAAATAAACTGGATAAATGAGACCAGCAGTTCAGCTAAGGGGAGCAGGTTCTTGAGTACACTCAGGGATCATTATCTTGCCCACAGATACAACACAGTCTTATTTTAGATTGACTTTAAAAAAAAACTTAATTTTAAGGGGCCAACAAAAATTCTTAATTTTAAAAGGGCAGATTTTAACGGTCTAAGGGCAGCAATACAAAGTATAGACTGGGACAGAGAACTGATAGGTAAAAACACTAAACATAAATGGACAACATTTAAATCCTTACTAAATATACATACTTATCACCATATACCAAGTGGGAATAAAAGTAAAAGGAGTAAATAACATCCAATGTGGCTTAACTATGATTTAAATATCAAGATACAGAGTAAAAACAGGCATTTAAATTATACAAACAAGAGGGGACAGAGACCGCTTTACAGGAGTACAAGAGAGAAAGACTAACCCTTAAATATTTTTTAAGTATATTAATGGGAAGAAGGCGAGGAAGGAAGCTATAGGAACAGTACAATGTGGCACAGGCCGTCTGAAAATTAGTGGCTAGGAAAAGGCAGATGAGCTAAATAGGTTCTTTTCTTCGGTATACACAAGGGAGGTACCAGTGGTTGGGACACTGCAACATAATGCTGCTACACTACATTTGACGAATAATAAGAGGTTGGAAAAAATAAATCTTAATAAAGCCCCAGGTCCTGATGGAATACAACCACGATACTGAGGGAGCTGGGTTCTGTAATAGCCAAACCATTATATTTAATTTTTCAAGATTCGCTCAACACAGGGTCTCTACCAGATGACTGGAGAAAAGCAGATGTGATACCTATATTTAAAAAGGGAACAAGAGCAAATCTGGAGAAGCTTTTAGAAGGGTTAATAAGGGATAATATACAAGAATATGTTTATTTGAACAGAATTATAAGTAGGAGTCAACATGGATTTATGAGGGATAGGTCATGTCAAACAAATCTAATAAGTTTCTATGAGGAGGTTAGTAGGAACCTGGATCAAGGCAACTCAGTGGATGTAGTCTTTTTGGATTTTGCCAAGGCTTTTGATGCAGTGCTACATGGGAGACTATTGTGCAAACTAAGGAATACAGGAATTGCAGTAAATATCTGCTCATGGATTGAGAGCTGGCTAAAAGACAGGAAGCAAAGGGTTGTTGTAAATGGAACATTCTCTGATTGGACTAATGTAGTAAGTGGGGTTGCTCAGGGTTCAATATTAGGGTCCTCTCCTTTCTAACATATTTATTTGGTGACTTAGAGGTGGGACTGGAAAGTAGTGTCCCCATTTCCGCTGATGACACAAAGCTGTGCAAAGTAATTCAATCAGATAATGATGGCTTTCCCTCCAAAGGGATTTACATAAATTGAGGAATGGACATCTAAATGGCAGATGAGATTTAATACGAATAAATGTATAGTTACGCATCTGGGAAGAAAAAATAGCCATGCAATTTAAAATCTTAATGGAGCAAATCTAGGGATATCAGATATTGAAAGGGATTTGGGAGTGCTTGTGGACAACAACCTAGGTGACAGTGCTCAAAGCCAAGCAGCAGCTGCAAAGGCAAATAAAATATTAGCATGTATTAAGAAGGGTATAGAAGCAAGGGAAGCAAATATAATTCTGCCTCTATACAAATCTCTAGTACGCCCTCATTTGGAATATGGAGTACAATTTTGGGCACCACTTCATAAAAAGGACATTTTAGAGCTGGAAAAGGTACAGAGGAGGACAAAAAAAAACTAAGGGGAAAGTTATGAAGAAAGACTAACCAAATTAAACTTATTTTCTCCGGAAAAAAGGTGTCTAAGAGGATATATGATTACCTTATATAAATACATCCAGGGTCAGTATAAAGATTTGTCAAGGGAGCTTTTTGTGCCAAGAGGATTTTAACTGACAAGAGGACATCCCTTGAGGTTAGAAGTAAAAATATTCCATCTTAAAGACAGAAAAGGGTTCTTCACAGTAAGGGTGGTTAATCTGTGAATCAGATCAATCAGAGGAGGTGGTGACAGAGGATTCGATAGATAACTTTAAAAGTGGACTGGATTTATTTCTAGTTAAAAAGGGAATTCAGGGTTATCCTGGATAATTAGAGAGAGAGTATTGATCCAGGGAGAAATACGTTCGCCAGGATCTGGGGTCAGGAAGGAATTATTTGTTTTCCCCTTTGAGACGATTGGCTAAGTTTCACTTTTTTTTTTTTTTTTTCTGTTTGCCTTCCTCTGGATTAATTAGTAATTAAAAAAATAAAAAATAAATAAATAAATAGTTGATTAATAATTAATTAACAACTAATTAATTAATAACTAATCCGCATATTGCAGATCAGAGGAGATCTTAAAAGGTTGAATGTTATGGACTGAAAGTCTTTCAACCTTAATTACTATGGGCCTCATTCTATTATCGGCCGCAGCCGCTGCGGGGCCGCAAGGACCGGCCGCAAGCTTTCCGGCTATTCTATTCCCCTCTGGCCGGGGATTCCGGCAGGCTTGCGGCCGGTGTCTTGCTATCTCTTGCAGCCGCTCGCACCGGAGGAAATCCTTTGATCTAAAACGGCCGCAAGGAAATCGGCTGTAAGAAATTCCTAATTGCAATTCAATTGCTCCGGGAACCCTCTCTGCAAGGCTAAAAACGAGCCGCAGCTTACTTGCAGCAAACAGGTCCCGCTAGCACCAATTAAGCACATAAAATAGCTCAAATAAAGCCATCGTGCACTTTGCAGAGTCTATAAAGTGATATTCAGTGTTAGCAAAAATAGCACATAATTACCCTATACTCAAATCCGTAAAATATATATTTTCTAATATACGTAAAATATACATGTAAAAAGTCCAGAGTGCTTGGAGCACCTCAGACCCGCCCACGCCGCAGCCGGAAAATAAACAGTTAATTTGAACTCAGGTTTGGGCTAATGTGCAAGCTTGAGAGTGGGTTACTTTTAATCCTCATGTCCCCCAATATGATCCCTAGCATTTACAGAGCTGTACAGTGCAGGCTTGAATTTATTTTTGAGTTTTTAGATTTCTGAGCTTACGGCCGGTTTCAAGATATGCGGCTGGCCGTAAGAGGAGATCCTTGCGGGGCCGTATAATAGAATCGCGAGTTAACTGAACCCCCGCAAGGAATCGCAGCCTTACGGCCGATTTACGGCCGATAATAGAATGAGGCCCTATGTAACTATGTACCTATGTAATGTATTATTATCATATATAATAAAATATACAACACACACACATTTAAACCCATATTTTAAAACATATGTGTGTGTATATATATATATATATATATATATATATATGTATATAAAAATAAAAATATAAAAATATGTTTTTCTTTGTAAAACCATATATATACATATATATATATATATATATATATATATATATATACAGTGTATAAATATATGAATATAAATAAATAAATAAATATATATATATATATATATATATAATTAATAATATATATATATACTAGCGAATTGCCCGTCAAAAAATGACGGCAATGAAATTGTAAGGTAGCTAATGCTGTTTAGTGTGTAATAATGAAATATATAATACATGAATAAATGAATATACTTTACCTATTGTAAAGCATTGTGTGGAAGAGCTGTGAATGTGTTTTGATGTTGCTGCAGCATTAGTGGTGTGGATCTGCTGTGTAAGGGTGCTGAATGTGTGCAGTGTAACACTGTGCGTGCGAGAGACCAAACCGTTAGCGTAGTCGTGTACTTCCGCATTGGCGTAAAATGGCGAGTAATGTGTGGTATACGTCTGTATCGGAATATCCGTAGGTGTTTTGTGGTGTTTTGCGAGTTTCTTGTGGTGTTTTGCGAGTTTAGAGTGCTGTAGCCTCGTTTTCGTTTTGTTCGGCGGCCATTTTTTCTTTCGTTTTGATTTTTTTTTAGTCTCTAAACTGTTTTATTTCGAGTAAAATCGAGGTGTAAGTTGTATTTTTGAGGTCCTGGGTGCTCCCTCTTGGTGTAGGTAAGTTTTTTATGTATGTGCTGTGTGTATGTATTGTGTTTTACATTTTGTAATGTTCGCGAGTTGCGTCCGAGTGTTGCGAGGCCGTAATGTGTGTGAACGTGTGTCGTATGTTGTTTGCGAGTGTCGTAATGTGTGTGTCGTGCTGTTTGGTTTGTGACGTAAAGTTTGCGAGGGTCGCAGTTGTTGGCATGGAGCGCCAAAGGGGCTCCATGCCAGCAACTGCGACCCTCGCTTTGCGAGGTCCTCAGGTGCTGGCATGGGGCGCCTACGGCGCTCCATGCCAGCAACTGAGACCCTCGGCCACTGCCCTCACTTCGCGAGGGCCGCGGGCTCGCTACGCGAGCCCGCAGCGTTAGCAACAACTCGTACGCTCACAACTATATATGTGATATTATATTATATATATTAAGATGCACACACTAATAAAGTATATACAAACACACATATGCATACGCACAGATATACACACTCACTTGTGTTGTTTTCTGGCACACACTGAGCACATGCACACACACACACACTGGCACACACACAGCACATGGCACACACTGAGCACATACACACACTGACACACACACAGTCTCACTTGCTGTGCTGTTTTCTCACACACAGCTTCCCTTATGCCTGTGCTCTGCTTGTGGGAGGGACAGAGGCTGCTCTGCTCATTTGTCACATGAGATGATTGACAGGACTCCGAGAGCCTGGTTGTAGCAGCTTGTGCTGGGGGAGGCTCTGTGAGTAACAGACTTCGCTCAGAGACCGGAATTAAAGCAGCAACTGGCCAGTGCAGTGCACCGATAGGATGAGAGATCACATGGTAGATGTGTTCAGGGAGAAAAGCTTACACATGTAAATAGACAACAGCAAAAAAACAAAAAACACTTTTATGTCAATAAATAAATAAAACTGAAAGAAAAAAACGTTTTTTAATTATAAACAGAATGCTCTGTCACATGCAAAAGAGCACTTTATGGGAGGTAACTGGTCCTTTACGTAGGCAAGAAAATGAGGTCAATCAAAACAAGTCACTGGGAAATAAGGAAATTGTGTTTTATATCTTGGTGTAATTTTCTTACTGCCCAGGCCATTTTTAACATATGTGTTTAATGAGGGTAACAAGTATCTTACATATCAAGAGTGCCAAGGGAAAGTCAAATAATTCACCCAATTATCACATTTGAAGAGTAGACTTCTCCTCCCTTGGTTATCCAGTTGTGAAAGGAGTTTAGATTTAGTTAAATATAGTACTGCCCATCATTTAATTTAGTAAGTGAGTTTTTGGACTAATAGGGAGTAAATTATTTGTGGGCAATAGGCTTCCCGGGGGCCTCATGTGACCCTCAAACACTTCCCATATGGTCCCAGACTGTTCTCTGGAGTGGAAGAGTATTCTGTCTTCAACAATACAAAGTCCATGTTATCTCCTCACAATTAGGAAATCACTCTCTCTTGCACTCCAGTACACATATCCTCATTACCTATACATCTATTACCAATTGATCTTCCTCTACCTTTCCCACAGTAATTCTGGTTTTACCTTTCTTACTTTGTAGAGGTAATAAGTGCTTACAAGGTCTCTTTGCAAGACTTTTTTTTCACTCAAATATATTCTATTACATTGACTATGAAGAGTGCAATACTCTGATTATTCATATATATTCAATTGGCAAACTAAATTCACAAGGCATAAAAGCTATAATTGTTGATTCACCACCTTTTAGCTGCGGCTCCTCATTGGTCACATGAGACATAAATTGCACTCTTCATACTGCCGATGAATTTTAATGTACATTTTCTAAATCAGCTTTTTATCACAAGGGCTCATATTAATAATTACTAGATTAATAGAATACTGGACATTCATGGCTGTTTCACTCTTCAATTATTATGGAAAAAACCGCATTTAGCCGAATCAAGAAGCTACTAAATAAAATAACAAAAATAACACAACTTAACAGTGACTTTTATTTTTTGTCACAATGCAAGAAAAGGAATATTATACCAAATTAATGTAAAATTAAAAATCCACTAAGATCTACACATAACTCAATATATGCTGAAAATTTATGCAGACACGCAAGTAAAAAACTAAGAAACCCCCTACTACATCAACTTTATATAAAGAAACATCATCTAAATCACCAAAGAATAAGCCTCATTCAACAACTAAAGGTGGACAACATATATGAAGTTAAACATGTAGAAATAGAAATACAACATCTTCACAAGAAATAACAACATGAATTTATAAAAAAATAAAAATAAAAAACTCAGCTGTCTCTTCCAGCCAAACAACAGAAAAAAGCGACAAGTAGAGAAAATAAAAGACTCAAATTCAGCCCTTAATTCTACTACTAACAACAACACATCTAAAAACCTGCCAACTAATAGTTTTTCTGAAAAATATACAGAACACACAAGAATTATAAATCTCTCAAGCTACCAACTATTACAAGCAGGGACCTCTGTTCTCTCCAAAGGATTGTCTTTCTGTCCAGACATAAAACTAGATAAAATATTACTATACTCGGTCATAGAAGAATTCTAAAGGAGATTAAGACTGGCAGATTTTTTCCACAACAAGTGACATACCACAACATCATTAGACTGTAACAAGAAAAAAAAAACACATATTTCAACCCACGACCTGGTCGTCTCACTGAACTGCACAGTTATATAGAAAGCTTTCGTCTGAGAAATGAATCCGTTATAACAACACAATATAAAAGAGACTTACACAATCTTAATCCATCAGAAAAAACTGTCATACATGTTTTTAAAACAATCCCAACATCACCATCAAACCGGCAGACAAAAGAGGTGCAGTTGTTATCATGAATACTCAGGACTATATAAATGAAGCCAAAAGACAACTGCCAGACAACACCGACTACAAGAAACTGATACAGGACCCTACAATAAAATATGCTATTCAACTTAAGAAACTCATCAAAACATTCTCTAAAAGTATACACCAAGAATTAGAACAACTCATCCACGCCAATCCTACAAGTGGGACTTTCTACCTACTGCCAAAAAATCCACAAACCAGGTAACCCAAGGAAACCAATTGTTACAGGTATGGACACACTCACTGAACAGATATCTGGCTTTGTTGAAAACATCCTTAAACCATTAGTTAGTAACACCAGTAGCTATATACAAGACACCACTGGCTTTCTCAACAAACTCAGTCAGATTAAACACCTAGCTGCTAACACACTACTTGTTACCATGGATGTAGAGTCTCATTACAGCAACATCTCACACAAATCTATTTATGGCCAATCTAGAAGAAACATTCTTATCTGTATCCATTTACAAACCATACAAATACTATCGTTACATAGATGATCTGTTCATCATATGGACAGAAGGAGAAAGCAAACTCAGAGACTTTCACAGTTCATTCAACACCTTCCATCCATCTATAAAACTTAAAATGGATTTCTCTACAGAACAGGTAAACTTTCTAGACACTACGATATCCATCACCTATGGCACTCTGCTTTCATCTGTATATAGGAAACAAACAGACAGATGTAGTTACCTACACAGCTCCAGTTTTCATCCCTCCCACACCAAACAAGCCATCATCCATAGTCAAGCTAATAGATGCCATTGCATTTGCATAAACACTGGAGACTGTGAAATACATTTTAAACACTGTCTGGATCTTTCAAACAAAAGGGTTACAAACCAAAAAAATTACCTAAAAAATAACCACTGCCATAAAAATACCCCGTGAACACACCTTTTACAGTACAAAACAAAAGAAACAACTTCAAGTATAACTCTAGTATCCACATATCATCCAGTTTTAGAGAAGATATGGAAAATAATCAAAGATTTACAACCAAAGATACTGAATTAAAATATATATTCCCAAAACCTCCCTTCGTTGCATTTAGACCACCACCAAAACTGAAACAAAAACTTGTCAGCAGAAAATTGGCCAATGAACAAATAAATATAAAAAATGGAACTAAACCTTGTAACAAACGTGCCTGTAAGTTATGTCAACACATTTGTAATGATGACACAGCCACACTTAACAAGACATATAACATCAAAGGATCATATACATCCTCCAATGTGGTTTATATAATACAATGTACTTTATGTGACACAAGCTGTTACATTGGAGAAACCAGATAAAAAATACATTTAAGGATGAATTTACATAGACATTCAATAAGAAAGCATAATGAAGACAGTTATTGTAGCAAAGTGGGACACCATTTTAGCCAGAATGATCACTCCATCCAAAACTTAAAAGTCAAAATACTCAAAGGAAAATTTAAAAACATCCAAGAGAGAAAAGTATTTAAAATAAAGATAATCACATTCTTCAACACTAAAAATACAGGACTTAATCTGGACTTTTAACACATTATCGTTTTTTAACACATTATCATAATTTCATGTGATTTTTTTTCTTATTATACCATAACATAGCACTCTTAGTGAGATGTTTGTCCAACAGGAAATATATCACTGTGAACAACAGTGCTCTGTTTTTTTCATGTATATATTGATGTACATGTGTATATATGCTTCCTTTACTATGTTGTGTTTATTCCCCCATATGTTTTTACCTGATGATGTCAGATGCCCTCTCCACTCTCTCTGCATCTGCTGTTTTTATTCAAACTGAGGGTTCCATCTCATGTTAGTATTGTTTAAGACTTGATAAAGAGAGGTTGAACCTCTCAAAAGCTCACTATAAATAAGACATTTGTCCAATAAAAAAGGTATCAAAATAATACTCAATACTCATTATCAATATATATATATATATATATATATATATATATATATATATATATATATATATATATATATATTAATAATTACTAAATTACTAGATTACTGGACATTCACGGCTTTTTCCCTCTTTCACTCTTCAATTATATATATATATATATATATATATATATATATATTAATTGTAATTATATTGCCGCGTGGGTGGATGGGGCCAAGGCTCATTAAGAACTGAAAGCCCCCACCCCCACCCCCACCCCCACCCCCCAGAGCGGAGCCCTGGTACATTGTACTGGGTAGATCCACCCCTGCTACCTGTCCTGGGAGTAGAGTTGAATTGTAACATTCATTTATTTTTTTTAAAGGGTCAGAAGACAGGGGAAAGGAATTGGGTTAGGCAGTTATAAATGAATCGCTAAAAGCAGTTTTGGAGCCAAGGGAAATAGAGAAATAGGGCAATAGTTAGATGCAGAAGCTAAGTCAGATGAGGATTTTTTTAATTATGGTGTGTTAAAGATGATGGAAACTTACTGGAGGTAGAATAGATTTGTGAGACCTGGGATAAGTGTAGTGGAGGGGAGGGATTAGCTGTTATGGAATGAGAAACATACATTAAATAGGAAATGTATTTGTCAGATTTCCGTGAACAGGTCACAACAAGTCATAGAGGAACCTTTTCACATGACATTATGGATCTTTCATTGTCCATCAAACAAAAAGTACAGTCATGTTAGAATATGCTTCTTTTTAAAAAATATATATATACTAGAAAAATAAAAGAAATAGAAAATGTTGACCTTGGAGTATTTTCCAGAACAATACAGAATACATATATATACAGTGCCTTGCAAAAGTATTCATCCCCTTGGCATTTTTCGTGTTTTGTTGCCTCACAAGCTGGAATTAACATGGATTGGTTGAGGATTTGCATCATTTAATTTACAGAACATGCCCACAACTCTGAAGATGTTTTTTTATTTTTATTGTGATGCAAACAACAAATAGGACAAAATAACAGAAAAAGTCAATGTGCACAACTATTCACCCCCCTAAAGTCAATACTTTGTAGAGCCACCTTTTGTGGCAATCACAGCTCCAAGTCACTTTGGATAATTCACTATGAGCTTGCCACATCTTACCACTGGTATTTTTCCCCATTCCTCCTTGCAAAACTGCTCCAGCTCCTTCAAGTTGGTTGTCTTGTGAACAGCAATCTTTAAGTCTGACCACAGATTTTCTATTGGAGTGGTACAGGTTTTGCTCAAAAATATCCCTATATTTAGCACCATCCATCTTTCCCTCAACTCTGACCAGTTTCCCAGTCCTTGCTGCTGAAAAACATCCCCACAGCATGATGCTGCCACCACCATGTTTCACTGTGGGGATGGTGTTCTTTGGGTGATGTGATGTGTTGGGTTTGCGCCAGACATAGCATTTTCTTTGATGTCCGAAAAGTTTAATTTTAGTCTCATCAGACCAGAGCACCCTCCTCCATACATTTTGGGAGCCTTCCACATGCCTTTTTTTTGCAAACTCAAAATGTGCCATTTTGTTTTTTGCTGAAAGTAATGGCTTTCTTCTGGCCACTCTCTCGCAAATACTCCAGTCTCTGCTGTGGAACTCTACAGCTCCTCCAGGGTTACCTTAGGTCTCTGTGCTGCCTCTCTGATTAATGCCCTCCTTGCCCGTCTCTTGGCAGGTTTGCTGTTGTGCCATGTTCTTTCCATTTGGTTATGATAGATTTGATGGTGCTCCTGGGGATCATCAAATATTTGGATATTTTTTTATAACCTAACCCTGACATTTACTTCTCAACAACATTGTCCCTTACTTGTTTGGAAAGTTCCTTGGTCTTCATGGCAGTGTTTGGTTAGTGGTGCCTCCTGCTTAGGTGTTGCAGCCTCTGGGGCCTTTTAAAAAAAGGTGTGTATATGTAATGACAGATCATGTGACACTTAGATTGCACACAGGTGGACATCCTTTCACTAATTATGTGACTTCTGAAGGTAATTGGTAGCACCAGAGCTTTTTATGGGCCTCATAACAAAGGGGGTGAATACATATGCACATGCCAATTTTCTGTTTTCTATTTCTAAAAAAATAGTTTTATGTATATATTTTTCTCATTTCACTTCACCAAATTAGACTATTGTGTTCTGGTCCATTAAATAAAATTCAGATTAACAAAACATTGAACTTAAGGCTGTAATGTAACAAAATAGGTAAAAAGGCAAGGGGGTGAATACTTTTGCAAGGCACTGTATGTCCTTAACAAGCTCCATTATATTGCTCAGTTAATCCAGCAACTACACCTGTTGTATTTTCTAGTTATAGAGTAATTTTTGTGACCACATTCACATGTTTCTAATTTATACAAATATATTTAATTCTATAATTATATGCATTTGCAAATGAACTCTTAAGCAAGAAGGTTAAGAACCACTCAGAAATAATATATTTAAATGACAAGGACATCTGCAAAATTAGTATATACAGCCTTGGATGTATCATATTATATATGTTAAATAAAAGTGTACTTGAATAACTCAAGTAGATTGGAAGAGAAAGCAAAAAAGCAGAGTATAATACAGGTACAAATGACAAATGATCTGAGAGAAAATTATAGAAAATATACAGTACGTTTTATTAAAGGGCCGCTTTAGTGTTTGGTCTGGTCCCAAAAAAATACTTTAATTAAACTTTTACTGTGCATCTAAACAATAAATGATGATTTTATTTTTAATCAAACCCCCAGTATGAGCTTATTCACCCCCTAAATCATGTATTGTCTCTGGATTGGGAGCCAGCCAGAGGGGAATAGTCTCTAAACAGAAGTACTGTGCTTGCAGTATAATAGTGGGAGGGGACTAGAAAGTGTATTTGTGTACATTGTTAGCAGCTCATGTTACATTACTGCTGCTACTAATGTCTGTTTTACAGAATAGTCACAAAAGGTATAGTCTCAGTTTGGTACTCCTCCTGGGCACTCCATCATTCAGAGGACAAAGAGATCTGGAGCTTATACAGTCCTAGGCATGGTTTTAAAAAAAGGTAATTAATTGTTTAAATGCCCAGTAAAAGTATAATAAAGGTTCTCTCTTATCAGGTCCAACCTAAATATTCTTTAGAGGGCCCTTTATAACATCACTAAGGTGAACTTTTAGAACTTTTAAGTAAAAAAGGGAGAAACAGGGAAACACCAATGTTATCTCTAGGCTCAGTTGAAGTAGAACCATTAAGGGGATTTCTGCATAATAAGACCACATTAAAGGGCCATTGAAAGTATCATGTTTTGGGTATGAATGTAATAGAAAAATTTTTGGAAAATAAAATAAATAAATAAATATATCCTTTTTTATTTAACTATTCTTATTTTGCTTTACTTGCAGCAGTGATTTGATTGTGTCCCTAACAAGACCTGTGAGGAATGTGGATTCAGATAAGATGGCTATTTAGTTCCAAAAGACTGCCATTTTGAATAGCGGTTGGCTGTCGAACTAACTAGAGGAGCAAGTCCCTCAGGCTGCAGGGAAACTAGCAGTCCAAGATGGAAGCTGTCACAGTCACGTACTGTGTATCAGGAGCATGTTTTTAAGTACAGTTAGTACTACATTGTATGAATGAGCTACAGGGGATGGACCTATGCAGGGACTGTTTGGAAAGTTTTTGCGAATTAAAAACAGAGCTTTTAAGAACTTGTTAATAAATGAAGTTTAAATATGTAAACACAAACTTAGGTAGTTTATGTTAAAAAGAAAAAGAGGGAATATTCCACATCATTTTAAGCTTGGTCCATAGACCTAATGACTATGGATCAGACTCAATGATACGTTCTGGACTCTCTTGTGGTGCATGAGCAAGGTTTGTGACGCATATGTTTTCAGCATTACAGCCCTCTCAGTATTATTATTCTTTGTTGTTTTGTCATTCAGTTGTCTCCAACTCTCCATGGGCCTATGGACCGCAGCATACCAGGCACATCTTGTGTCTGATTGTGCTCATCCAAAAGGTTTTCTTGGCAAAGATACTGGAGTGGGTTGCCAGTTCCTTCTCCAGTGGGCTGTCATTGTCTGACCTCTCTGCTATGACCTGCCCATCTTGGATGACCTTAGCTCACAGCTTCATTGAAGTACACATACCCCTTCACCATGAAAAGGCACTGATCCAGAAGTGGATTTTTATTCTTACTTTGTATTAATAAAGCATCAAAATAGATTGAAAGCTCTAATGTACCAATGTATATGTACAAATGTGCTGCCTGGTCTTATTTTACTGTCTTTAAATGTATGTCAGTTTTTATTCTTGTGTTTTACATAGCACTACAGAATCTGCTGGTGCTTCAGAAATACAAAGCGGGATACTTAACCAAGACAATAGACAATAATAAGGAATAACAATAGATGAACCAGATTTGAACCTAACTTCGTTGGCTGAATAACATCTTAAAAATGTTTTTTTTAAAGTACACATACAGTAATACTCTATTTTTACATGCTTTAGTTGATTCCTAGGAGAATATAAAATCATTACAGATTTATTCCCTGTAAGAACAATTCCAACTTGAAGAAATATGACATTTTAATATATCACAACTGCTTTTAGACAGCATACAATTTTAAGAAATCATGAAAATGATTGACAGGAAAAATTATCTGTAATGCAGACAGTTTTGTCCTTGGGTGTCTATTTACCTGTTTTCGCAGATATCTGTTTTGCTCGCCATTATTGCAACCTGCAAACCACTTTATTTTTTTCTTCTGCAGTGAAATCCTCTTTGCTTATCAGTAACAAGACCCTAGATATATTACAGGTTATAACATCAGTACAGTAGGCAAGAGACATATCTGTAACAAGGCAATTATGTACAAGTGTAAGGCAGCAAGTTTAATACAGCTGCCATGTAATAATACATTGTGCTGGTTCACAGTTATTACCTTATGTTTTATAGATAAAAACTCTTGTCTCAGAATCGATTGGCAAGTCACTGTCATTTCATGTGTACATTAAAGGGCCAGTATAAGCTCTTTTCAAGTTAAATCTATTTTTTAATTCAACCTTAAGACTAAAAATGCAAACAGCAGCAAAAAACGGTTTTAGAAAGAAAATATAGTTTAAAACACAGTTCTCCTCAATCATGGCTGCTGGTGCAGTCTTTCCCCTCTTCACATCTTGTAGTTGATACTATTGTCCACACGTTCAGCATATATTGCATTAATTATGCACGCCAGATTACCTGGAGCATGCTCAGTTTGGAGAGACAGGGTTATGGGATTGCAGTCACAGCCCTTTCTACAGACCATGTTCCAGGTAATGTGGCATGCATAATTAATTCAATTTATGTTGATTATGGCCTCTGTTATATTCTGCCAGCAGAATATTTATGAGTGAAAATCGCCCACAAATTCTAACATTGCTATTACATTTTGCACCATTGTGAGTGTTTGCGCCACATGATAAGTTCACTGCCCTGTTTACAAATCATCCCACCTACCAGAAAATTGTGTGTGCTCTCAAAGGAGTAGATGAAATACAGTACATTAGAAACTCTATCTTCTATACCAGGGTAGTCAATTACTTATTTGTGAAAAAAAGGCATGGTCCAGAATCCATATTACATGCCCAAATATTTTCATTTAATAGTATTCCAAAAGAGGAAAGAAACTTACTTACCAAAGAAGAAGATATTGTTTAACGGATACTTTATTTATAAGATTATATTACATAACCTTTTCTTATTGTTATTATAACCCTTAATATTTACAAAGAAATCATAGTGTTTGGGGCTAGGTATATAATTTAGTAAGAATGTATACAGTTGAGTACTCTTAACTTGACTTTGTAGTGAGGAATTACCAATTTATTGTCTCATCTTCCATACTAAATGCTCAGTGTCTGCAGCTCTTTTCTGTCAGTCACTCCACTGGCTTCCCATAGCTTCCCGAATCAAATTTAAAAGCATGACCCTAACATATAAGGCCCTCAATAACAGTGCACCCCCTTAAATCTCCCCCTTGTTTCAGAATACTCTCCCAACCGCCCTCTTTGTTCTGTTAATGACCTTCTTCTTTCCTTCTCTCTTATCACCTCCTCTCACTCCTGCCTTTTCTCAAGACTTTTCTCATGCAGTCCTACTATCTGGAACTCCTTGCCACGCTCCATTAGACTATCTTCCTGCCTTAAAACCTTTAACAAAAATTACTAAAAACACACCTGTTTAAAAACATCTTATCACCTTCAGCCTTAATATGTACAACTACACACTCCACAGCTTAATAACATTCACACCCACAAACTACAGTACAACACGCAGACACCTCCACCTGACTAAACATATTACTTACACAATGCCATCTTGCAAATGTCACCCTCTTGTATCACACCTAAAGCCTTACGCCCTCATTCTATTATCGGCCGTAAAACGGCCGCAAAGCTGCGATTCCTTGCGGGGCTCCCGTTACCTTGCAAATCAAATAGACGGTATCTTGCAACCGGCCTCAGGGTCTGAAAACTATAAAAGCAAATATAAATTCAAGACGGCACTGTAAAGCTCTGTAAATGCTAGGGATCATAATGGGGGACATGAGGATTAATAGCAACCCCCTCTCAAGCTTGCACATCAGCCCAAATCCGATATTTCATTAACTGTTTATTTTCCGGCCGCAGCGTGGGCGGGTCTGAGGTGCTCCAAGCCCTCTGGACTTTTTCCACAGATATTTTACATAAATTTAAATTAAAATTATTTACGGATTTGAGTGTAGGGGAATGTTGTGCTATGAATGCTAACACCTACAATCACTTTATCGTCTCATCAGAGTGCAGGATGGCTTTATTATGGCTTTATTATGTGCTTAATTGTGTGCCTGCGGGACCTTTTTCCTGCAAGTAAGCTGCGGCTCGGTTTTAGCCTTGCAGAGAGGGTTCCCGGAGCAATTGAATAGCAACCGGGATTTGCTTGCGGCCGAAAGTCTTGCGGCCATTTAAGATCAAAGGCTTTCCTCCGGCGCGTGCGGCCGCAAGGGATAACAAGGCACCGGCCGCAAGCCTGCCGGAGTCCCCGGCCGGAACGGAATAGAATAGGCAAATAGATTGCGGCCGGTCCTTGCGGCCCCGCATCTCCTACGGCCGATAATAGAATGAGGCCCTTAGATTGTAAGTTTGCAAGTTTTCAATTTTGTGTCAGTGCCTTGGAAACAAGTTCTATGTACATTTCATTTTAAGCTCAAAAACAAGCCCCTCCATTCTTTATAAGGTGTTAATTTTGTTTTTGCCATGTACTTAAACCCTGTACAGCACTACGGAATATGTTGATATACATTACAAATAAAGATAATAATAATAATTGTTTCTTTGTATTGAACTTACTCTATATTAAATGCATGGGGGTTAAATGTAGGTTCCATAAACACAATCTATTTAATTTAAATCTTACAATAACCATACCCAAGCCACAGACTGTACTTATCTTATTTATAGCATATACAGTTGTGCTCAACAGTTTGCATACCCGTGGTGCATTGGTAATATATGTACCATTGTTAAAGAAAACATGAGTGAGCAGGCAAAACACATTTCTTTTATTTCTTATGGGATTCATATTCAACTGTAGGCTATAACAGAATGGCGCAATCCTAAAACAAAACATGTCAAGAAAGAAAAATATGAAATTACCCTGTTCAAAAGTTTGCATACCCTTAGTTCTTAATACTGTGTATTGCCCCCTTTAGCATCAATGACAGTGTGCAGTATTTTGTAATAGTTCTCTATGAGGCCCCTAATTCTTGCAGGTGGTATAGGACAAAATATGCATTCGTCTTGACAAAATGCCTCCAGGTCATGCAAAGTCTTTGGTTGTCTTGCATGAACCACACGTCTGAGATCTCCCCAAAGTGGCTCGATGATATTAAGGTCAGGAGACTGTGATGGCCACTCCACAACCTTCATCTTTTTCTGCTGTAACCACTGGAGGGTCAACTTGGCCTTGTGCTTAGGGTCATTGTCATGCTGGATAGTCCTAGAGCGTCCCATGCGCAGCCTTCGTGCAGAAGAATGCACATTTTCTGCCAGTATTTTCTGATAACATGCTGCATTCATCTTTCCATCAATTTTCACAAGATTCCCCATGCCTTTAGAGCTGACACGACCCCAAAACATCAGTGAGCCACCACCATGCTTCACTGTGGGGATGTTATTCTTTTCATTATAGGCCTTGTTGACCCCTCTCCAAACATAGCGCTTATGGTTGTGTTAATAAAGCTCTATTTTGGTCTTGTCACTCCAAATTACAGTGTGCCAGAAGTTGTGAGGCATGTCAAGGTGTTGTTGGGCATATTGTAACCAGGCTTGTTTGTGTCATTGGTACAGTAAAGGCTTCTTTCTGGCATCTCGACCATGCAGCTTATTTTTGTTCAAGTATCGTCTTATTCTGGTCCTTGAAACAACCACACCGTCTTTTTCCAGAGCAGCCTGTATTTCTCCTGAGGTTACCTGTGGGGTTTTCTTTGTATTCAGAACAATTCTTCTGACTGTTGTGGCTGAAATCTTTCTTGGACTACCTGACCATGGCTTGGTATCAAAAGATCCCTGAATTTTCCACTTCTTAATAAGTGATTGAACAGTGCTGACTGACATTTTCAAGGCTTCGGATATCTTTTTATATCCTTTTCCATGGATATGAAGTTCCATTACCTTATTATGCAGGTCTTTTGACAGTTCGTTTTTGCCCCAAATGGCTCAGTATCTAGCCTGCTCAGTGTATCCGCGTGAGAGCTACAAATCTCATTGACTACTTATACACAGACACTAATTGCAATTTAAAAAGCCATAGGTATGGGAAATTAAACTTTAATTGCCATTTTAACCTGTGGTCAGGGCCATTTGGGTGATTTCTGTTATCATTATGACTTAAAAGGGAGCCAAACAACTATGTGAAAATAAATGGCTTCATATGATCACTATCCTTCACTAAAGAATTTTTTTTTGCATGATCAGTCATATTTTCAAAAAAAATGCCAACATTTTACATTTTCTGCCAGGGTATGCAAACTTTTGAGCACACCTGTATTGCATCCAAATAAATCTTATAAGATGAATTCAAGTTACAACTAATTATAATATATTGATGTTCATAATTGCAATGGAAATTGTAACTGATAACGTATTTAAAAATGTAGATGCTTTATGGTGGATTTATAGCAAATGTAAGTGGATAGCAGTGAATTAATAAGTAAGGTTGTGATTCAAACCTATAAAATATAAGATGCGTCACTTCAATTATAGACTTCAGATGACTAATTATCATTTTTTTCTGTGTATAAGATGCCCCCATGTAGAAGAGGACCCCTATTTTTGGAGCCCAAAATCAGAAATATATAAATATGCAAATGTGTATTTTATACGTTTTTATTGTGTTACACATATATTTTAGGGCACTTTCTATCATGATTTTCACTGATTTCCATTCCAGCGCAATATCCTTGTGATCACATCACTTATTACTCAGGTCGTGATGTGCAATTGCATTTTTCCGGTTTACCCAGGGATAACAAAGATATTGAGCTAGAATGCAAATCAGTAAAAATCATGACAGAAATATATGTCACATATTTTCCCTCTCTAACGAATGGATAACCTAGCCTCTTTACTTTCACAATTTCCTTCCTATGTACCTCTCACTTCCTTCCTAACCTTGCTTTTCCTTATCTACCCTTCCCAGGTCTCTGTCTCTTCCATTACCTTTAGATTGTAAGTGGCGAGTGTCTAATCCTGTGGGGTGCTTTGGGAAAAAGCACTTTTACAAGATTCAAAGCTCAAAACAGGGCCATCCATGCTTTTGTCAATATTGTATGTTGTATATTTCCTTGTTCTCCTCCCCTGTACAGCGCTACGGAATATGTTGGCGCGATACAAATAAATGATAATAATAAATAATAATAATATGTGTAACTCAAAAAAACTATAAAATACACATTTATATGCACACAAGCACGACACACACAAGCTGTACAGCTAATTTACGATGTGTAAGTTTAACACAGGGATTACACTGTAATGTTACATCTGGCCACTAGATGGTGCGGTTTTAAGGCAGGAGAAAAGACACACATAGTGGAAATGGAATGGTTCCAATTAGATTGTATTACACTGCAAGTGTGTATAGAAATGGGTATTTTATAAGTTTTTATTGTGTTACACATATCTTTAAGGGCACTTTCTGTCATGATTTTTACTGATTTCCATTCCAGCTCAATTTCTGTGTGATCCCTGTGTTAAACCGGAAAAATGCAATGCACATCGCGACTGAGTAATAAGTGACGTGATCACAAGAATATTGAGCTGGAATAGAAATCAGTGAAAATCATGACAGAAAGTGCCCTTACATATATGTGTAACACGATAAAAACATATAAAATACACATTTCTATGCACACTTGCAGTGTAATGCAATCTAGTTGAAACAAATGCATTTCCATGTGTGTGTCTTTTCTCCTGCCTTAAAACTAGCCAGAGGCAGCACTACAGTACCAGACTAGGGTATCTAATTGCAACATTCCATGTATAAGACGACCCTCTAATTTAGACTTTAACAAATTGTTTAAAAAAATCGTCTCATACACGGAAAAATACGGTAGTTAAAGACTACAGACCTTTAATTAAACATTTCTTGCTTTCCATTATGAAAAAAAAATACAATATATAAGTTGAATACTATGCCTACTTGAGTCATACAGTCATACCACAATTCTGACTCTAAGGCTAATGAGATGTGAATTGTTCTACTAGCTCAGCCCACTTGGCAAGCCATGCATCTTAAATGGACACAGACTACTAATCGCTACTTCTTAGTAAGAGAAACAGTGTTGCTAAGTATCAAGAAAAAACAGACATAAACAGGAAAGATGTATGATTTTACTGGAAGAAGAATTTGCAGTATAAAAGGGGAGGTACTAATGACTATCTATAGATCCCTTGTCAGACCTCACTAGTTCTTCACAACACATTATTAAATTAAAATCAGTTTAAAAAGGGCAACTAAAATGTCATCTAGCTTAAAAGAACAATACTTATGGGTAAGACTTCATGACCTTAATATGTACAGCTTAGAGTACAGCTTAGAGTACAAGATACATATTTTAATTAGGTTAAATTAAGGCAAAAGCAAGCAGGAAGAGGTTTTTAGCAGAAGAGTGACAGGGACTAAAAGCATATATGCTAAGGAATATGAGTCAAAATAATAAATAGTTGTGCAGTTCAATGGTCGGCACAGATTGAGAACAGAAATACTAACAGGAGAAATGGTGAGCCAAGCCAAAGTCAAAAACTAGAAGAGACAATACAAGAATAAGCATGACTTCAGTGTGAAGAATCAGGATCTAATTTGCAAACTTGAATAATCCTCAGAACTGTGCAAAGGTGAACAGCACTAGGCCGCAGTATATGCAGGTCTTGGTGGCACTCTGTTCATTGAGCTGCAAACATAGGGCCCCATTCAATTGGCCAAATAACAATTAATGTCTGTTTATGTGTTCTTTTGTGTGAAATGGATCTTGGGACTGAAGGTGGTAATACATATCATGGAACCTGCATGAACTAGAACATTTGCTTTAATACATTTTATTGATTTCTACATTGCTTGATTGCGAGTCGGATAGCTAAATTTACTACTCCATGTTTTACTGACATCATAATGATGGTCTAATTTACTATTGGCTGTGTCGAGGAAGTACATTTTCAAATCATATGATCACGCCCCCTGAAATCCTACTTACAAGTGCATGGCTTCCAAGTGGAGGCTGTGAGGGGGCAGTTGCGAGTTAGACACATTCAATTGTCTCTAAATATTTATAAAAAATGTAACCCAAAGCCAAAATTACAGGTTAGTGGCGATTGAATGCGGCCAGGTACAAGTTCAGCTTCAGCCATAGCAGCTAATTAATTAGTTGTTGACCTCCTCAATGTAATTGTGATATAAACTCCAGTAGCATCACACTGGTATCCTTGGTGTTAGCTCACAGCTGTAAAACATGGCACCTCTCATGAGATATAAAAGAAGGAAAGGAGGAGGCTCTAGAAGATAAGAATCTATTACTCAATAGCTTCTTAGACGTAAGGGATGCCTACATTTTGTTTAGCAACTACACTGAGGAGGATACAATTATTTTTTAATCCAATTAAAACATTTATATACAACAATAAAAAATACCTTAGGATTCCCTTTAAGTTAAATATGCCCTGCAAAATTACTAAACATTTTCTACTCAGACATCATACATGCACTAACCTACCTACCAAACAAATTGATCTGAAAACTGCTCTTGCAAAGAGTTATCAAGCAATTGAGTTAACTATGTTTTAAATACTGATCTAAAATCTTACATCAAAGCATTAAGTAACAGACACTTAGAGGGGGATTGGAATTATCTGAGCTGAGTCATATTAAGAAAAGAAGGAAAAAAAACACCTCCAGTGCTTTGCACACGGCTCAATCCGCTTTTATACTGATGGCAAAAAAATGTCACAGACATTGATACAGGTCCTGTTCATTAAGAATGCATCTCACAGACAGGTTTGCAATCCGATTTCCCTTTCCAGAGAGCACTGTGTATAATCGCTATGACTCAGCAATGTGAAGGATAAAGATTTTAAAAAAATGAAGCTTTAAATATGAACAGAGGGAATAGTGTAAGGTTAAAAAGATTGGGCATGTTTGTGTACCTGTAATATATTCTTATTTTATATAAATGTCTTAACTGGAATAATTAAAGGGATATTTAAGTTCCCTGGATTATTAGTGCATCTGATAAAGGAGAATCAGTAGTGTATGACAATATTTTTTGCATGAAAAAATACCAAAATAAACATTATTAAACTTACCCTAAAGTTTGCTAAATCTCTTGAGTTTGCAAGCAGTTGATTTTGAGAGTTGACATCCCTTGAATTCCCTGCTAAAATGATCATAACATTCATAATTCATTTTGACCAATCACATGCAGTTTCAATTAGCTTCAAAACAGTGTGATGGCAGTTTGCACAGCACAGCATCATGGACTGTGTAGTCTTGTTTTAACCCTGCACATGGAAGCAAGAAGGAGCACAGACTTTGCTGTGTGGATTTCTGTATTGTGCTGGTGTTGGCTTAAAGCATAGTATAGGGTTAAAAAACATGCCCAAATGCAGTGTTTCTATTGGTAGGTTCACTGTGCCTATGTAAGCAGCTCTGGGGGTGTGGAAACAAGTTTTATTTTTATATAAAATAGTTGTGAGCAAACGGGCTGTTGCTAACGCTTGCGGGCTCGCGAAGCGAGGGCCTCAGTTGTTGGCATGGAGCGCCGAAGGCGCTCCTTGCAACCAACTGCAGACCTAGCAAAATTTACGTCGTTCCGAAAGCAAATACGAGACATGTTACGACCCATTACGACCTCGCAAAAATCGTCAGAAACCTGCGCACATGAAAACATGAAAAAAACAATAAATACACACAACAAATACATAAAAAGCTTACCTACAGCAAGGGGGGGCACCCAGGACCTCGAAAACTGAAGTTACACCTCAATTTAACTCCAAATATAAGAGTTTAGACACTCAAAAATCCCCTATGTGAGAGAAGAAATGGCCGCAGAAAAAAACGAGACTACAGCAGTCTAAAGACGCAAAACACCACCAAACACCTACGGACTTCCCGAAAAAGACGTACGAGATTCGAAAACAAGGACGCAACCCGTGCAACCCTAAAAACATTACAAACACAATAAATACACACAACAAACACATAAAAAGGTTACACACAGCAAGGTGGTGCCTCTGCAAGTGAAGTTACACCTTGATTTAACTCCAAATTTCGGAGTTTAGACACCCGAAAATCACCTAAGCAAGAGAAAAAATGGCCACCGGACAAAACGAAAACAAGGCTAAAGGACCCTAAACATGCAAAACACCACCAAACACCTACGGATATTCCGAAAAAGTCGGACGACATCCGAAACGAAGGACGCTAAATCAGCCACAGCCGCATACCACACATTAGCCGCCATTTTAGAACAATAATTTATACAATACAGAAGTACACAGCTACCCTAACGGATTTGCCTCGCGCACGCACACTATTACACTACACACATTCATGACACTTACACAGCAGCACTGAAAACACACATTGTATGCTGCAGCAGCATCAAAACAGATTGCCAGCTCTTCAACACAATGCTTCCTGCATATATTACTTGAAAATAGGTAAAGTATATTATTTTATTAATGTATTATTTATTTCATTACCATACACCAACAGCATTAGCTCACTTACAATTTCATTGCCGTCATTTTTTGACGGGCAATATTCTAGTATAAAATAAATCTGTAAGTGTATAAAATGACTCAATGTAATGTGTGGTTCTGATATAAGCAGCATGTGTTAGATTACAAAAGGTAAACACAGGAAAACGTACATATGCCTTTAATTAAATTAAGCCTCCTTGATAAAAATGCACACTTCATTTACTTCTAAGCTGCCCCCACAGTAACAAATTCTTACCTTCTTAAGAAACCCATTTTACCCCCCACCCCTTTCTTCCAGTTGTCTTTTATGACAGCTGCTGTGTTGCACAGTTTTGACCTAAAGTCATAAGAAATGGCTCTGTGTTCCCTCCTTCCCTGACTTCTCCCTCAAATAGCCAAAACACACAACCTCATGATTCAACTCTCAGAATGTGAAGTAACAAACACATAATGGATTCCTATACTCATGAACAGCATCTTCAAACATTTAGATTTCCCCCAAAAAATGGTTCATGGCTTTGTAGTAGTTTAGTCATTCTGACTCTCCATGACCCTAAGGGCCACAGACGCCAGGCACATCTTGTGTCTGGTTGTGCTTATTCATAAGGTTTTTATGACAAAGATACTTAAGTGGGTTGCCAGTTACTTCTCCAGTGGACCACAGTTTGTCTGACCTCTCTGCTATGACCTGCCCATCTTTGGTGACCCTACCTGGTATAGCTCACAGCCTCATTGAAGTATACAAGCCCCTTCACCACGACAAGGTAGCGATCAAGAAGGATTTCCATGGATTACACAGCTTCTAATATCGTTAGTTTGGTGCATACTTAACAAACAAGAGTAGCTTTTATTGAACTGCAGTGATCCCTTAAGTTCTCAGGTTTCTGCTATGTGATATGAGCCTTGGATTACTACGCAGACACTTTCTGATACAACTATTCTCATTTTTATTTCTCTAGGCAATTTTAGGGCCAACAATGCCTCCAGGTTAAAATATCCCAATTACATATTAGATAAAAAAAAAGTCGGATCTATCCTGTTATGGTGTCGGGACAGATCTGCCACTGCAGTGCGGCCTCCAACGCTAGATGGCGCTGCCGATATATTGCAGCGCTGCCGATATGTGAGAGAAGTTATAAGCTTAGCCTAACCCTTGAACTAACCCTCACCCTAACCGTTTACCCAAGCCTTGACTATATGATATGGCACCGGAATATTGGCAGCGCCATCTAGCGGATGCTCACCGCCACTGCTGCTGCCTTGTGCTGCGCTACCATAAGAGCAAAAAGTCATCACTTTAAAAACAAAAAACAACACTAAAAAATGTAATTAAATAAAAAACAATAGTTTATTCAAACACTTTAAAAACGCTAAAATAAAACAAAAACAAAACAGCTGTGCATGCAAAATCAGTCTACAGTATATATTGTCTTTAATTATTTAATTGGGTAATTTAATCCATATGCAAAATCTTGAAGCCCAGAATAATGTAAAGAAATTACATAGGTTAAAATTAAACTCAAGTAATCCCTGTAGACTACACATAAAGGTTTGTTAAACTATAGCATCAAGAAAATGGGTTTTAAATGAGAATACTGCATTGCCCCATTAAACTTTGAATGGAGATTAAAACCACATTATTAGGTTAAAAATGTGTGTAATTTACAAAGCCAAGGTCAAACTTAAAAAAAAATAAAGTATATTTTGCAAATTAGATAAAAAGAATTCAAGACAAGCTTTGAAATACAAAAGTAAAAGTGTAAGAGTGACATTTCTAACTTCAAGGATGAAATTAATTTTAAATGGTTTAGATTTTCTATTGTATTGTGTATTTTAAGGACATTATATTGTTAAATACGTACATTTTTGTATGCACATTTTCCCTAAAATATCATTCTTCAAAAATTGGTGTATCTTAGAGCATGAAATTAAGCAGAACGGTTAAGCTACTGATCCAAAAACAATTTGAAGGTAGGGATATTTGTTTATATAATTTTCATATAATCCGAGGAGATATGATCTGACAGTCTTGTAACATATTCGATTGTACTTTTAGTTTTTATTTTATTTTATAGAGCAGGTGTACAAAAATTTTAATCTTTAAGGCTTGAGACTCCAATACTTCCTAATTTGTTGTTCTGTCCTTCAGTGGTGTCCTACTATCAGCGCTAAATGGACGCTGCACACCAGGCACATCTGTCTGTGTTTCTGGTTGTGCTTATCCATATGGCTTTCATGGCAAATATACTAGTGTGGGTTGCCAGTTCCTTTTCCAGTGGACCACAATTTATCTGACGTCTCTGCTATGACCTGCCAATTTTTGGTGGCCCTACATGGTATAACTCACAGCTTCAATGAAGTACACAAGCCCCTTCACCATGACAAGGTAGATATCCAGAAGGGGACTTCTTAATTACATTCCTTCGATCTCTCAATTTTCAAGTATTTACCCATACTTGAAATCACATGGTAATGTTACTTGCTCCATCACTGGAGTATATTTAAATGTAGTAAACATTGGATAAGTGAAGTTACAACAATGGAGTTAATAAACCCACTTCCTTGACCTAAGCATACGTGATATGGTCCACCATCCACCCATATAACTTCCCCATACTCCAAATGATGACAGACATAGATTAGGTTTTGGGTATTACCACGTCACAGCTTTATTAGAATAACATAATAACAGGAATTACAACAAGAGGTAGCTGTACAAACATGCATCCAAATTATTTGTCATAGAATAATAAAAGTTGTTATTATGATGGTTAAAATGGCATTTTGTAGAGATGTACAAATGCAAAATGAAATTTAGTTTGAATAAAATAGTGTATATATAAAGACAGTGTTGTTTATACTACATAAACCATATAAAACCTATTTTCTATTTTTATGGGATATAAAGTGCCCAAACTATTGGGAGTGGATTAATAATATGTGATTAAAATAGGTATTTTTTGCCTATTATGTTTTTATGATCAAAATATATATATTTTACCTTATTAAATGCATTTTTTGCCTTTTTAATAAGGTATAAAGTGTCCAAAACTCTTAGAAACTAGATGATAGTGTATGATCAACATGTGTATGTTGTTACCGACTAGGACATCATTAACTCCATTGAAGTGGAGTCTTTTAGGCATACTAATCGAAATCATATGATAAAAACGCATTGATCTTGCCACCGTATTAAATTTATAACTAAGAGGGAGGATGTAGATTGACTGTATTACCGGTAAATGTAACACACTATTATAGATAAACCTATTATAGATAGAAGCTTAAGAGCTACAAAACCCAAAGAATGGCTCAATAATATGTGCATTAAATACCTTTTCCAATAACAACGTTAAATTGGAGTTGAAATAAAGTGTTACAGAAGAAAAGTGAATGACAATTTAAATATATGGTGTATATGAAAAGCCTTTGTTTAGACCATGTGGGCTTTGAGCGCTGAGCAGAAAGATCCATTTCATCTCACACCTATGGAGACGTCGTCTGTTATCGCCCCCTCTTGGGGAGAATTGAATATTTTCTATGATATGAAAATGAATGTTCTCCAAATGATTCAGATGATACAGTCGTATATGTCGAGCCACCAGAGTATCCAGGCAATTCTTTACCTTTGCTCTAAAATCCTATGCCTAAACTGGTGTTCCGTCTTACCAATGTAGATAAGACTGCATGTACATACCATGCCATAGACAATATAATTAGACACACATAATTCTTTGCCTGTCTTAGGATGCATAAAGGAGAGCTCAGGCCTGACATAAGGACAGGCTTTACAACGGCAACATTTGTACCTTTCATTTTAGGGAGTCAATTGCTCTGTCATCAGAGAAGTGACTCTGAGTTATAATGTTTCCTAAATGTTGTCCTGTACGATATGTAATCGATGCTTGAAGTGTGAGAGTAGAGTCAATATATTGTTCAATATATCACATATATAGTTGTGAGCGTACAAGTTGTTGCTAACGCTGCGGGATCGCGTTGCGAGCCCGCGGCCCTCGCGAAGCGAGGGCCTTGTGCCAGGTTCTCAGTTGCTGGCATGGAGCGCCGAAGGCGCTCCTTGCCAGCAACTGAGGACCCTCGCGAAGCGAGGGCCTCAGTTGCTGTCTTGGAGCGCCACAGTCGCTCCATGCCAGCACCTGAGGACCTCGCAAAGCGAGGTCTTCAGTTGCAGCAACTGCGACCCTTGCAAAATTCACAACACAAATTCCCAACCCAAACAACTGCGAATCTCGCAAAGTTCACGTCGCAACACATTACGACACTCGCAAACAACATACGACACACGTTCACACACATTACGACACTCGCAAACAACATACGACACACGTTCACACACATTACGGCCTCGCAACAGTCGGACGCAACTCGCGAACATTACAAAATTACAAACACAATACATACACACAGGACATACATAAAAACCTTACCTACACAAACAGGAAGCACCCAGGATCTCAAAAATGCAACTTACAACTTAATTGCACTCAAAATAAAAGAGTTTAGACACTAAATAATTTGTTAAGCAACACAAAAAATGGCCGACGAATAAAACGAAAACGAGGCTACACACGCAAACACCATACGAGACACGTTACCACACATTACGACCTCGCAAACATCGGACGCAACACGCCGACATACAAACATTTAAAACTTAAGAAAGACACACAACAAACACATAAAAAGCTTACCTACAGCAAGAGGAACCAGCCAGCACCTCAAAAAAACAAGTTACACCTACATTTAAATCAAAATAAAACACTTTAGACACTAATACCCACGCTAAGCGAGAGAAAAAATGGCCGACGAACAAAACGAAAACGAGGCTTCAGACGTAACTACACTACACTTACTCGCAATAATGAAACACATACTATGCGGAACGTATCACAATCATATTAAACACCATTTTGAACAGTAATACGCAGAAAATGGCGGATGGAACGCAAATTGTAAGCTGGAACGCAAATAGCGCATGCGTATTGCGTTCTAACGGTCTCACTTTCCAGAACTTTCTACAAGTTTATAAATACTGCCTATTTCAAACAAAAAAATACATTTCTCCTCAGGTGTCGAACGTAGTGACTTCAGAGATAACTGCTGCTTTTACTTGAGAAGACAATTCTTTACTAATTTACTACTTTGCATTGTGCAAATTACAACTGAGAGGTAAGCTATAATATATTACATTTTATTATCAGGACAGGTCAAACAAATAAAAAAATAAATTAGGATTTATGTAGTGACATATATGGCACATTTATGTGTATAGGCTCACAAAAAAAATACGGTTCATTTAACAAAACAACAAAAAAACATAATTCGATAATAAACAGAGGTTTATGTATAGTGACATGTGACACGCACATATATGTATAGAATGTATAGTGACATCTGACACGCACATATATGTCTATAATGTATATTGACATGTGACACACACATTTATGTGTATTGCCTCTTCATAGTGACATGTGACACGGACATATATGTGTATAATGTATAGTGACATGTGACACGCATATTTCTGTGTATTGCTCCTTCATAGTGACATGTGACACGGACATATATGTGTATAATGTATAGTGACATGTGACACGCACATTTATGTGTATTGCCACTGCAACAAAATTAGCTTAAAACAAAATCAGTAAACAACTACATTTAAATGACATTATATGTCATGTATACTGATATGTCACACGCACATATATGTGTATTATCTATAGTTACATCTCACACACAGACATTTATGTGTGTTGGAAAAAAAATATAAGGTTAATTTAACCATTTAAATATGAGTCATGTATACTGATATGTCACACGTACACAAAATAATTACATTAAACTATGGAATGTGCTTCATGTATGTGACATATGTGTGTAGCCCCCAACAAAAAATAAGGTCAATTGAAAATAATTACAGAAGTATATTTAAATGACATTAATTTACTGCAATTCAATAGATCATATAAAGCTGAATCTTTCTATTTCTTTTAATATTCAAACAGACTCTGCATCAACAGCATCTCTCAACAATTTGCACCGTGCACTGTGAAGCACAATCCCTTTTAAAGAACACCAACAAAGAAGAAGAGGTAAGATACAACAAGACATTACATGCTCAAAAGGCCATGCTTTGCTAGATGAAAAATTATAAATATACAAATAACTATTTCACTTTCTTTTTCAAACAGACACTACAAGAAGACCGGCGGATTAAGATTGGCAGGAGGGGACCGTCTGTCATTCCAAACTTCAATCAAGGTAAAGTATTCAGTATAAACAAGAAAGAACCATGAGCCTTATTCAATTGCGACTTCCTCAATTGAATAGGGCTCTATATAAGCACATAACATATTTTTTATACAGAACTTTTTAGTTACTGAACTTCTAACCACAATCAAGGTTTTCAATAACTAAAAACTTTGCTCAATAAATATGTTATGTGATTATATAGAGCCCTCTTCAATTGGCAAAATTGCAATTCAATGAGGACCTATATATCTTTAATGGCCAAGGACCTCACTCAAATGTGATTTGCCCATTTCAATAGGGCTCTATATAAGCACAGAGCATATTTTTTAAAGGAACTTTTTATTTAGTGAACACGTTGCTTTTGGATACAAGTTCACTAAATACAAAATTCGGTAAAAAAATATGCTCTGTGCTGATATTGAGCTCTATTCCATTGGCCAAAACACAATTGAATGAGGAGCTGACAATATAACAAATGCAGTAACCAAAGGCCCTCATTCAATTGCTATTTTGGACAATTAAATATGGCTATAAATAAGCACTTTTAGGCCCTTATTCAATTTTAACAAATATATGGGATGTGCTTATTTACAACCCTATTCAATTTTCAACATTGCAATTCAATGACGGCCTTAGAGTACTATTACATTGTAAAAAATGCTATTGAATGAGGGGCAAACTATGCAACATATGGTACACACAAAGGCCTTCATTCAATTGCAATTTGCCCAATTGAATAGGGCTCTAAATAACAACATAACATTTTTTTTAAAAGAAGTTTTTAGTTACTAAAAATCTATCCAAAATAAAGTTTTTCACTGACTAAAAACTTCTTTAAAAAAATATGCTATGTGCTTATTTAGGGCACGATTCAATTAGCCAAATCGCAATTGAATGAGACACAAATTGCTACACACAAAACAGAATTTCTTATTCAATGTTTAACAACCTATAAGCCTTACAAAGAAGCAAAAATAAGAATAACAAAAGTGTTGCGCACCTAATAGCATTGTACAAAAAATCACACAAACACATAGGAAACAACATTAACATTCTTCTTTAATGTTTAACAACCTATAATCAGTACGTACAATCAAGAATAAATAACTTTTGCACAAGTGGTGCGCACAAAACAGGATTGTCAAAAACTAACACAAACACATAGCAAACTACATTAATTATATTATTTCATGTTTTACTAACTATAACCATCCCAATAAAGGTTAAATAAGTATACCACAAGTGGTGCCCACAACCAGGATTGTACAAAAAATAACATAAACACATAGCAAAATAAATTCATATTCTTATTTAATATATCACAACCCACAAGACTTACTAAGAACCTTAAATAAGAATAACAAAAGTCGTGGGATTGTACAGAAAGTAAAAAAAAAAAATATAGAAAAAAATAACCATAACTGATACAATACAGCCAAATTCATACATTTTTTACTTATTTAAAAGACATTTCACTCAAACAACATTTTCTATTTTATATTACAACAGATACTGCGTGAAGACAATCGGACGAGGACTTTCTCCACAGGACCGGACCATCGGACGAGGACTTTCAACACAGGACCAGACCAGCAGACGAGGAATTTCAACACAGGACCAGACCAGCAGACGAGGAATTTCAACACAGGACCAGACCATCGGACGAGGACTTTCACCAAAGGACCACAACATCGGACGAGGGCTATCGCCACAGGACCACAACATCGGACGAGGGCTATCGCCACAGGATCACACCATCGGACGAGGCCTTCCAACAGAGGACCACACCATTGGACAACGATTTTGAACCGAGGACCAACAAACATTCGGATTTAAATCACACTTCAACCAAGGTACAGTATAATAAGTACTAAAGTATAAAACTAAAGAAACTGCTTTCAGTTGCATCCGTGTCAACAGAAAAATAAAAAAAATAATTTACTATCTACCTTATTCTATTTAAATTGCTACTATGCAATACATACCTCAATAACCACATCACTTTTTTTTTTAGCAAAGAAGTTTTGCAGTGGTAAATATCTATCCACAAACAACGTTTTTAATAAATAAAACCATTATTTTAAAAAAATATGTTACATGCTTATTTACAGCAGTATTCCATTGGCCAAATTCTTAGCCAGTGAGGACAGGAATTATAAATTTAACTAAATATAAATGATACATTAATGATTTGCCTTTTATTTCACCAATTGTGCACAAGAATCTTTAACAGGAATTACAAATTAAAATATACACAATTACATTTATTTTTTTTCTTTACAGATTAATATGGCTGATAACGAGACCAAAGAAGAGAAGAAAAGACGTCAAACTAGAGAAAGACAAGAGAGATGGGCCGCCCAGCAGACACCGGAGGAGAAAGAAATTCGACGAGAAAAAGAACGCAAAAGACTTGCAAATAAAAGAATATCAGCTGCAAAAATGAAAGATACAACCAAAAAAAATAAAAAGATAATAAAGCATTTACAAACTGTTCCTAAAACATCAGATGACATTTTACAAGATACCAGTCAAGACAGACCAAAAAAAGCAACTACAAAAACAAAGCATTTACAAACTCTTACTAAAAACTTACAGGGCATTTCAACCAAACAAGGACAACATATACCAAGAAAATCCACGAAAAAAACTAAACATTTAGAACCTGTTGTTGAAACATTTCATGACTTTTCACCTGATGAATATGAAAGTCAACATCCGATATGCTTTGCAAATTGTCCTTTACTCAAGTCTTTAGCAGTAGAGGTTCATAGTTGTGGGGACATGAGTACTCAATGTCAATTTTGTGAGGCTTATTATTTTAAACAGGAGAGACCCAGAGATGGACAATTTATTAGTTGTTGTCAAAAAGGAAAGTTCAAACTTCCAGAAAGGAAACAATTTCCAACCTATTTACAAAATATTATGACTGAACCTACTTTTCCAAATTACAAAAATTTTAAGACAAACATAAGATCCTACAATAGTGCCATATCATTTGCATCTATGGGGGCAACATTGGCTGCTAATGTACCAGGACATGGTCCTTACTGTTTTAAAGTCCACGGAAAAATTTATCATCGGACTTCACATTTACATCCAGAGGAAGGAGAGCAAAGAAAATTCGCTCAACTATATGTCCTAGATACAATGGAAGCTGTTGACCAACGTATGCAGATGGAAGAAAATAAAAAATGCTTACCCAGTGTTTTTATAGAGCTAAATAACATTATGGACAACAATCCCTACAGTAAAGCTTACAAAAAATTGGCAGAAGTAGAAAATGAACAACTACTTCATGCACAAAGACATCAATTACCCATGCCAAAGGTTAATATGGTGCTTAAAAGAGACAGACATACTGATAAACGTCGTTATAACTTGCCAACATCAAATGAGGTTGCAATGGTCTTTCAGAATGATGAAGGAGAACCACCATTTCAAAGAGACATTAGAGTATATCCCAGAAATGAGGAGCAACCATTTATTAATATTAATATCTTAAGTCCAAATTTAGATCCAATGACATATCCCATCTTTTTCCCACATGGAGAAGCAGGTTGGCAACCAAAATTAACCCTTCCCAGTTACCCAAATGCTAAACCCAGAATCCGAAATAATGTTTCTATGCTTGAATTTAAAGTTGCTCAAATTGCCATTAGAGATGAATTTAATCCAATTTTATGTGGTGGAAAACTAACACAACAATGGAATATTGATTCATATTTGCAAGTTGAGGCAAATAATTTAAACTTTATAAAATATCAACAAGATAAACTACGTGTAGAACAATATTGTGGACTCATGGACTATGTTGCTGACGTGGCTACAAGCAGAGACATGACAGCTGGCAAAGCCATCATTTTACCATCTTCTTTTCAAGGATCTCCTCGAAATATGAGAGAAAGATACAATGATGCTATGGCTATTGTGACAAAATTTGGAAAACCAGATTTATTTGTGACATTTACATGTAATCCACAATGGCCAGAAATTAATCAAAATCTACTTATTGGACAAAGTGCTTCAGATCGACCAGATTTAGTAGCCAGAGTTTTTAAGATCAAATTAAATGAATTAATACGTGACTTCACTATAAATCAGTTATTTGGCAAATGTCTTGCTTATGTATATACCATTGAATTTCAAAAAAGAGGCCTTCCACATGCACATCTTCTCATAATACTTTAAGAGAAAGATAAATTAGATACTTCGGACAAAGTGGATGCAGTCATAGTTGCTGAACTACCAGATCCAGAACTATATGGTAGACTATATGAGATTGTTACTCATCGCATGATTCATGGACCCTGTGGAGACCTTAATCCACAATCACCATGTATGGAAAATAATCAATGTTCAAAAGATTTTCCAAAAGATTATAGAGACAAAACATATGCAAATTGTGATGGATATCCACTTTATAAAAGAAGAGAAGGAGATAGTGCCATTATTCGTGGAAAAAAAGTGAACAATAGATATGTAGTACCCTACAATCCACATTTACTCATGAAGTACAACGCCCACATCAACGTAGAAGCCTGCACTTCCATCAAATCCATTAAATATGTCTACAAATATATTTACAAAGGTTACGATGCAGCTACTGTAGTCGTCAAAAGTGCAGACAACCCTGAAAGTAGTGAGTTAGTACATGATGAACTTGCATCTCATGTAGATGCTCGCTATGTCAGTGCGCCAGAAGCTATGTGGCGGCTTTTAAAATTTGAAATGCATGATAGATCACATGCAGTATATAGGTTAGCAGTACATTTGCCACAACGACGTTTAGTCTATTTCCATGCTGGAAATGAAATGAATGCATTGGCCCAAAGTGAAGATCGTCACACTACACTAACTGCATGGTTTGCATTAAATTACACTGATGCTCAAGCAACACAATACTTATATATTGAAATTCCATATCACTATGTTTTTGTGAATGGATTATGGAGAGCAAGAAAAACCAGAGGCAATAAAATAATTCCACAAATTTACACAGTCAGTCCAAGAGATGTTGAACGTTTTTGCTTACGGATATTACTTTTAAATGTTCCAGGAGCACAAAGTTTTGAACAATTAAGAACTGTTAATGACATTGTATATGAATCCTTCCATTTAGCTGCAAGACATAGAAACTTACTTGCTGATGATACAGAGTGGGAAAGATGTTTAGAAGAAGCAGCACAATGTCAAATGCCACGACAGATGAGAGAACAATTTGCTTTTATTTGTATCTCCTCAAATGCTCCAAATGCATTAGCTTTGTGGGAGACTTTTAAAAGTAATATGGCTGAAGACTTTATGCGACGATACAATGAACCCATTGCACACTTAAAAGCGTTAATGGAAATTCAAGAAGTCTTTTTAACTCATGGATTAAGTTGTGCAAGTTTTAATTTGCCTGATCCAGGTCTTATAGATGACATTAACTTTGAAGACTATGACATTCAACTACAAGCAGAAAGAACAGAAGAAAGACTTGCAACTTTAAATACACTACAATTGCAAGCATTTCATGCCATTAAAAATGCTATAGATGATGACATGGTGACAGAGCGTTATTTCTATCTTGATGGACCTGGCGGATCAGGGAAAACATATTTGTACAATTTATTAATGAGTTCAGTACGAGCACAAGGAAAAATAGCAATGGCGTTTGCCACTACTGGAATTGCTGCACTTTTATTAGAAGGTGGAAGAACTGTTCATAGTGGATTTAAACTGCCAGTGCCTATTTTAGAAAATTCTGTGTCAGATATTCGCATGACATCCTTACAAGCAAAGAAATTGAAGAAATGTAAATTAATTATAATAGATGAGGCCACAATGATGTCATGCTATGCCCTCCAATGTATTGACCGTTTGCTTCGTGAAGTCATGGATAATATTTTTCCATTTGGTGGAAAGGTAATGTTGTTGGGTGGCGATTTTAGACAAACATTACCTGTCGTTGTACATGGAAATCGAACAGACATTATTGAAACATGTATAAAGTCAAGTACAGTATGGAAACATTTTACCCATCTTCAACTGCAACAAAATATGAGATCAGAAGGACAAACTGATTTCAATGATTGGCTTATTAAAATTGGAGAAGGCAGAACAGAAAAAATTCTACATTTACCTGACGACACTGTAGAGATCCCACCTCATATGATTTGTCAACAAGATATTATATCGGCTATATTTGAAGGGAGCATAAATAACGAAGAATATTCCGAGCTTGCCAACCAAGTTATACTGACGTGTAAAAATAAAGATGCATTAATACTCAATAATGAAATCTTAAAAAAAATGTATGCACCACAAAGAAATTATCACAGTGCTGATTCTGAACTTGCTGATGACAATGAAAGTCAGGCAAACTTTTCAACTGAATTCATTAACTCTTTAACTCCTTCTGGAATGCCATCACATATTTTGCAGCTAAAGAAAGGTGCAATTATCATGTTACTGCGAAATATGAACCCCAAAAAAGGCCTATGCAATGGCACAAGATTAATTGTTCAACAATTAAAGGACCATTTTATAGATGCTGAAATTTTAACTGGGACCCATAAAGGAGAGAGAGTTTTCATACCAAGAATAGATTTAGCACCAAGTGAAAGTAGTCTCCCTTTTATACTTCAAAGAAGACAATTTCCCATTATTATGGCATTTGCCATGACCATTAATAAATCACAAGGTCAAACTTTCAAATCTGTGGGTATTTTCTTGGAAGAACCAGTTTTTGCACATGGTCAATTGTACGTTGCGTTGTCACGGTGCAAAAATCCACAGGCTATTAAAGTTTACATTGAAAACAATGAAAGTCAAGGTGATTTATTAGAAGATGGACGTATTTTTACTAAAAACATTGTCTACTATGAAGTACTATAACTTTGCAGGATACAAACTAAAGCCATGCAAACATTTTGGAAAAACATTCAAAAATATAAAACAATTGGTTGTTTAATTCAGTCATAATTAATGGAAGTCATGTTTATGGATAATTCGCCTCACAAAATACTTGCCTTGCATTTCTATGAAAAATTATGATAAAATGTTAAGTCACTATGTTAATGTTTCTAATGTTACAAGTTTAAAAACAATATTTTCAAGTTATTTCATTCAACATATTACAAAGTTCATGTTAAGAGCTCAAGCACCTTTTAAGTCACAATGTAAATATTCTCTGTTATCTTAAGATTACTACCTACATTAATGTGTATCGCCAGTTTATGTGCTCAGTAATGAATTACTTTAATTACGTATGGTTTAAGGAGAGTTTTCACTGTATGCCTTCCTCTACATTCAATGTATATTAAACTTAACAATTATTCTGATACAAATTGCATGTTAATACTGATTAATTTAAAGTTAAACTGTTTTTACATTCAAATGTTAATACTTTTAATTCAAAATTATGTTACAAAATGTATTTACTATGTTCCTGTTTATAATGTTCAAAATTACACTAATGTTTTGCAAAACTTCTAAAGTTACATAAAAAATAAAGTTCAATTTTAAAAATATATACTTTAAAGGTTATTGCTTACATATATTTTAAACTTCATGTTAAAATTCGGCACGTTTCAAAAAGTCTTTTTACTTTTTACTTTCCTCTGGATTCTATGTATATTAAAGTGAACAATTCTTCAGATACAAAATTCATTTTAAAAAACCATTACATCAACGTTTTACAAAAATACATGTTCATATCACAATACTTACAAGGGTCAAAAATATATTTAAATAACTAAACAACTTCACAAACATATACATCACATTGCCGTCATTTTTTGACGGGCAAGTCGCTAGTATATATATATATATATATATATATATATATATATATATATATACACACACACATTTGCATGTCCATGCTCAACTTTTCAGAATGCAGTGTATTAACTGTATTTATCTGAATTCTGAACATGAAGCACATTTTTTACTTGTTTTAGACATTCAAATATGAACACAGATGTACTATTTATTTACTGCACTACTGTACGGTGGAGAGCTTCTATAATTTTTTTGTCCACCATATATAAAATGATTGTTGTGGTGAACTAGCTACTCATAAGGTCCACAACACAAGCTGAGATCCTGCCCCATGCTGATGATAGGCAGTAACTTTGAAATGGCGGTTATGTATAATCCAACCTTGGCTTTGCATAAAAGCTGTGTAATGCTGTGGGTATAAGCTTAAAGGAAGCCATGTTTAAAATGGTTTTGGATTGAAGAACAATATTTATTTATATAATAGAAATACATTTTTACTTGTATATGCAATCATTCTTTACTGTCAATTACATTTTATTTACTGGGCTGTTTATCACAGCTTCTCTCTTACTCTCTTAGGAGTGTGTAGGAGTGTGTGTCCTTTTAAGGGAATGCAGATTCTATTAGTCCTAAATAAAACATGGGCAGTTTTAGCTGCTACATTTTCATTTTCCATATCAAAGCCTTCTCAGCATTCATAGCCTCCTCACACCACAGAAAGTAGATAATGTAAAAGTAAAATTACAGTTTCTGCTGCAATATCATAACTACCAGGAAGTTTAAATGGGTTTCCTTAATGATTTCTTTATGTGAAAATGTAATTTTTGTAACATTTATATTTTTATTTTATTCAGTGACACTGCAATCTACTTTATCACATCTGATTACATATCTGTTGCATTAGAACCTTATTTTAATGCATATATTTAACTTTATGCAGATGTACTAGGAGATTTTTGATTATACATTGATTAGATAAATTACTCATTTCAAGTGTACAGAGTATAAATATAAAATGCACACCCATCAACACAGGAACTAGCTTGACTCATTATCACTGATGATCATGGGGAAGGTATGGTTTAGTCCACATACAGTAACATTCAGAAAACAGATTAATGCCAAAAGCATATGGAGAAATACTGATAATCACATCTATTTCCCAAACTAAATTAAACATGGAGTAATTGGTGTGCTCCAAAGGTGCTGATAGATCCCAAGGAAGTCAAAACAGTCCATTCTGTATACCCTAAATAGTTCCCCAGTTCCAAAAAATTCAGATGCCAAAATGAACCCCAGCATATCAAAATATCCTACTTATAATTTCATAATCTTTATTGGGAACCCTTTAACTGCCCCAAAATGGTTCCACAGTCCCAATAAATTCCATCAGATATCAAAATGAGTCCAAGCATTTCAAAATCCCTACCCATAATTTAAAAAACTCTCATGGGGACCCTTTTAAAGACACAAGAAACAGATGGGTGTGAAGTAGATTTCCACCTCTTTCTTGACGCAAAGAACTGGAGGTCTTTCTTCTAGAAGAATAGTGCAATATCCCACTATACCCAGTTCAGGAAGAGTATGACAGCATATCAAGAGCAATTGAAGCTGTTTTGAAGACAAAGGGAGGTCCAACTCTTTACCTGGTACTTGATATTAAAATATTATTAGGCATTTCTGTTGCTTTGTACACTCCTGTCAGTAAATTTTCGTCATAGGAGTTCTTCAATTTATATCTTAAATACACCATGGCAGAAATTCTGTTCTATTTGTAAATGGCACTTTGCAAGTAAGGCTTTTATCATATTTTTAACACTATAGTGTTAATTATAAACTAAAATTACCATACAGTACTTGAATCAAGCAAATATACCTCTCACAAGTGTTGAGGTAATTGATTATTTTAAATCCTAATTTAAAGCGATAGATCAGGTGTCAAGTTGTGCTAATTATTAATTATTTAATTAAAAATATAATTTTCGTGCACATTGAAAAGTTAATTTAAATGTAATTATGCATTTTGATTTCAAATCAAAGGTTTATCTGACGTGGCTGTTTGTGACATGATTTTTAATATAAATTATTAAATTAATAAAATAAAATTCAGCCTACAACGCCAGATTAATTTAAAAGCAATTTTACATTTTGATTTCATATCTTAATAGGTTAATCAAAAGTCGTTGTGTGTGTCAAATGCTTTTTTAAAGTTAATTATCCAGTTAATAAAGTTACATCAAGCCACAGACAAATGTTTATTTAAATTCAGAACCAGTAGTAATAAATACGGATTTCTGCACCGGACCTGATAAAAGCAATTTAAAGCAAGACCCTCAGAAGTATGGCTTAAGAGGCAGGTGTGGATCATCTTCATATGTTGTAGCTAACCCCGCAATGTATGTATACAAGGAAGAAGGATAAATTATTTTATGTAATGGTCTCTTCTTGATCTCTCAACCTGAGGTTTGTCATAAATTTGCTCCTTAATTATAACATGCTGTTTTAGAAAATATCTTAAAGATATATTTTCTGGTGGGAACTCATGTTTCTACTTTTAGGTGGAATTGTTATGATTGAGTTTTTTTCCTCGGAAACAGCAATAAAAATTGCCTACATTTCGTATTTATAATATTTAAATATATGTCTAAGTTTCCATGTTTTTCCCTTTTTCTAATCTAACACATGCTGCTTACATCAGAAACACATATACAGTGAGCCATTCTACACACATACAGATTTATATTATCACATATATAGTTGTGAGCATGCGGGTTGTTGCTAACTTTGCGGGCTCACGAAGCGGACTTACGACAAACAAATACAAGACGCATTACAACTCATTACGACCTTGCAAAAAATACGACCTTACCGCACGAAACCCGCGCACATGAAAACATGAAAAACACAATAAATACACACAAAAAATACATAAAAAGGTTACCTACAGCAAGGGGGGGGGGGGCACCGAGGACCCCGAAAACTGAAGTTACACCTCAATTTCACTCGAAATAAAAGAGTTTAGACACCCGAAAATCCCCTAAGCGACAGAAAAAGTGGCCGCCGAAAAAAAGGAAAAGAAGGCTACAAAGACGCAAAACACCACCAAACACAAGATGTACGAGATCCTAATACAAGGACGCAACCTGAGCGACCCGAAAAACATTACAAACACAATAAATACACACAACAAACACATAAAAAGCTTACCCACAGCAAAGGGGGGCACCCAGAACCTCTGCAAGTGAAGTTACACCTCGATTTAAGTCCAAATTACAGAGTTTAGGCACCTGAAAATCACCTAAGCAAGAGAAAAAATGTCCGCCAAACAAAACGAAAACAAGGCTACAGGACCCTAAACACGTAAAACACCACCAAACACCTACGGATTTTCCCGAAAAAGTCGGGCGACATCCGAAAACAAGGACGCAAAATCAGCCACAGCAGCATACCACACATTAGGCGCCATTTTAGAACACTAACTTACACAATGCGGAAGTACACAGCTACCCTAACGGATTCGCCTCACGCACGCACACTATTTACACTGCACACAGTCATGACGCTTACACAGCAGCTCCATAGCACTGATGCTGCAGCAACATGAACACAGATTGCCAGCTCTTCAACACAATGCTGCATATATTACTTCACAATAGGTAAAATATATTAATTTCTTTATTAATTATTCATTGCCATACCAAAAAAAAAAAACTACCCTTAGCACACAAACAACCAAGAGCCACGCAATGAGCGCTGAAAGATCTTAAAACACCAACAAAATTAATTTCGCACACAAACAACATTACCTGCCTTACAATCTTATTGCCGTCATTTTTTGACGGGCAAGTCGCTAGTTTCAAAATAAAATTTGTGTTCCACACCCCAGAGCTGTTTATATAGGCACAGTGAACCACCCAATAGAAACACCCATTTGAGTATGGATTTTAACCAGCACAACACAGAGATCTTACAAAACAGTATCTGGCTCCTTCTACTTCCTTGTGCAGAGGACTTCACATGCCATGATGCCTTCCTGTACAAAACTGCTATTACGGATTGATACAATTGTTTATTAGCTGCCTGTGATTGCCCAAAACAAATTATGAATTTTATGCTAATTTTAGCAAAGATTTGCAGGGGTGTTGTCTCTGAAAATCAGCTGCTTGCAAACTCATGAGATTTAGCAAACCTTGGGGTAAGTATAATAATGTTTATTTTGGTATTTTTTCATACAAAAAAATGTTTGCATACACTACTGATTCTCTTCTATCAAACGCACTCATAATCCACAAAACTTAAATATGCCTTTAACTCAGCTTTACCATTTATAAAATCAAAGGGCAATATTCAATTGAGGTTTCAGGGGGGTGAGCCAGTAGGTTGAAAGTTAATTTGCTATTCAATTGGCATCTTTTTGCGAGCTCTGAATGGCTCCTGAGTTATGGGCTTAAAAAAATGGCAATGTTTAAACTCCAGAAGGCTTTGATCTGTCACTTTCGCAAAGCTAAAATAGCAAATCGCTATTCAATTGCTCAAATTCTCCAAGCCCGCAAATGTTTTCATACCCGTAAATAGCAAATGAAAGAGAAAATTAAACAACTATTTGTAACTGTGAAAAAGCTATGACAGACATTAGAATTAATTGCACAAAAGTCTCAAGCTCGCAAATGGGCAGGAAATAAAATGTATTTTTAAGTGTCATTTTGGGGTTAAATCGGGGCTAAATTGATCTCAGGTATCAATGAGTTTATGTATGTGTCACCCATATGGACTAGAACAGTATTGGCATTCATTTTCATAATTCTTTATTTTGCAGGTTTGCGATCGGACCCCCGAACCTAATTGATTGACATGTAACCTCCATGTGTTACTGCCATAATAATGCAGTCTCATTTTCTATTGTCTGATTCAAAATGGGTGGTTACGGGCTTGCTGAATTGATCAGGTTCCCGCCCTGAACTGCTACGTCCAAGTGCATGGTTTACAGTTTCGACTTTGGGCCCGTAACTTGCGGCCTTGATCAATTGAACAGCATTGAAATCAGAGAACGAGAGTCCGCAACACACCCGCAGAAATTTGGCTGTCTGCGATCGAGTTGCGGGCTTGGAATTGAATATGGCCCAAAGTATTTAACCTTTCCAGACTGTATACTGCTAATTTTGTTACACAAGGCCAAAATATCAGCCCCTTCTAACTCATGTTGCAACATATCTTATAGACCCGGCCTCCTGGATGGCTTCCCAGTATCTAAACATCAACATTTTCCAAACAGAGCTGTTATCCCACTTTCTTCCTCCACCTTTATACCTGTAATCTCTGTCTTACCCCACACAATTTAAACGTCTTGGCATCCCACTTGACTCAAACCTCTCCTACATGTCACATTCTATCACTTGCCACCTCCAGAACATCTTGATAATTCATTCCTTTCTCACCCATGAACAACTAGGACTCTAATCCATGCTCTCCTCATGTTACACCTTGACTATTGCATTTCTTTCCTAACTGTCCTTTGACTAAATCATCTATCCGCACTTCAATCTATCCTTAATACTTCTGCTAGTCACATCCACTTCACCCAACACTCACTATCTGCTTCCTCTTTCTTCTAGTCCCTACACTGGCTTCCCATTTACCTATTTATCTAGTGGTGATAAACATTAACCCTGTTTGGTAAAGAGAATTGAGATATTAAAGTCTCCATTTTTAATACCACTTATTCCCACTCAGACTTCCTTTTTGACTAAATATTTACAACAGAAATAAAAACAAGCATTTGTTTTTTACAAAAACTGAATGCAGTGAAAGGGCCACCGTAATCCTGTTTTTACAATGTTTTGAAAAATTGCACTTGATAACAGAAAATATTTAAAAAAGTGGAAAATATGTCATTTATCTAGGGGGGGGGGGGGGTACTATTTTGTTTTTGATGATTAAATTATATAGTTGGGAGGAGTTATTGCATGCAGAGGAATATTTCAACTTTTATAATGGAAATATGGTAATTCAAAGTACTGGTACCTACAACACATCTAATAAAAATCTTCTGAGAAAGTTGATCAAGTAATCTGATCAAAAATTCAACAGTAAGCAAACTTCTTCCCTTGTATATGGCTCTGCAGAAAAATAATGTGGTCCTGCAATAAGCTAATTGTATGGGCCTTTAAAGTTTTGCTGCCAAAAATGCCCCATTATTTAGTTTATTTAGTTTGGGTATTCCACCACAGCTTGTCTCCATAAGACCCATGATAAGATTTGTCATGTGTATGGCGCAACCCTAGATAGTAGAGCTTTCATTATTTCCCACCTCTATATCAAAGGTGGACAGAAATGTAATGCAGATTCCAACCAAGGGCGTAGGAACTGGGAGGGGGGATGGGGGCGGGACACACACACACACACACACACACACACACACACCAGTTTAAATGAATAGGGGACATAAAAATAGCAAAGTTAAACTAAATTATACATTACCAGATTTGGTTTTGACTATATATATATATATATATATATATATATATATATATATATATATATATATATATATATAATATTTTATTCTATTGTAGGGGGCCAGGGGCATTGAGAATTTAAACAAAGAAATGAAAAAAAAAGTTTTTGAGGGGCACTGCAGCAATGGGGGCCCCATGATTCCAACCTAATAAACAACATTAGTACATGCAACATGGCAATACCCCACAATTCTTTTGGAATAAATGGCAACTATATATAGATTTAGTTCCCAAGCAAATCCAGCAATAACTTGTACATACCATTGAAAGAATCATGGTAGCACAACAATATCATTGTAATTTAAAAGGATACATTCCCAGCATGAGAGGTACAGAATGTATTCTTCTGACGTATAGGCAATGAAGCAGAATGATGCTGTCTTTTATCTTTTGCATATGAGAAATGAGTCACACAGTTCTTTATATGTTTCTTTTTAAGTTTTTACATTTTTTTACCGTTTCAACTCATGTTACTCATTGTTTACTGATATTTCATTTTTGAGTGGTTACAATGGTAAACTAAATACCTATGGCCACATTCCCATCTGTCGCACAGGCAGTGATGGTGCAAGTTCCTAAATAACTTACAAACCTATGTATTCCAATCCCATACATTTTCAGTGATGCATGGATGCAGGGCTTAATAGGCAAAAAATGACCAGTGTTATCAAGTTACGGTTACATTCATTTTATCTCAAAGCCTATTCCAATCTCAGTTAACGGTCGTCTCATAAGTTACTGAGTGTACGTCAGTCCTTACAATACTGAATACCGCCCATAACGACTCAAATGCCTCCAATGCCTTGACCTGCATGTTTGATTGCAAGCTACAATACAGTCAGCATCTGGGGGTTAACATGCTCTTTTATGGCCTGTACTAGTCAATTATCATGACGTTTGGCTTACCAATTGATTCCTAGAAATTCAGGAAAACAACACAGAGTGGCTAATTTGTCAAAACGTTTTTATAACGGACAGTACATGGATTTGTGTAAATACTATGCTCAGGATAGTTGCAATGGGAATGGCTATGTAGCTTGATCAAAAACAGCCTTTTTGTACAGCTACATATCGGATTGGAACAGGGCCTCTATTATATAGTGTATGCGCAGTGCTTATACCCAGAGTCGCCCCTACAGACGTTTATTATAGTCGTGGACAAACTCATTGGTGTTTGATATGCTTCCTCTGCACAACGTTTTGAAGAATTTTCCCCATGGTCTTCATCTCTTAGATAAGATGTAATGATTAGAGGTGACAATACAAAGTGACTCTGTAAGCCAGCATATTATTAGTATTACAACACAACAACAACACTGACAAGGCCCATAGAGGTCGAAACGCGTCTGGGGTTTGCTGCTTCTCCAGTTCAGGATAGAATTACCTGGTGTTTCGGAGCTGGGTCACTATTTTGAGTGACATCAGACTGATATACTACAGGATATTTCTCCCTGTGAAGGGCACAAGTGACTAAAAGAGATTGCTCTCAGAGTGGGTTATCATGTCCACAGAACTAACCTATTAAAGTTAGTTTGTTCTCTGTTGAGCACCTCTAACTTAGTTGTTTTGTTTATTATTAATATTTTGCAAATACACGATAAACAATACCTCAACATCTTTATGTATAAACTGATGTGTGCCCTGACACACACGATGTTTGTTTGTCTTTTTGCTTATATTTTTTTGTGAAATTTTAATGAAAAAATTAAATTAAAAAACTTAACAGTAAAAAATAAGTGTATATAAAGCCAATCAAATAAAGGTTGTATTTATTTGCTTCTTACGTTCTAAATAATTTTGCTTAGTATAAAGATTAGTTCTTTAAAATAATATTTAGCAAGGGCTACAGTGACTCTTTAAGCATTTTTAATGGCATATAGAGTATCACAAATATAGTTGTCAAACTGCGAGACATCATCACTCTTTGCGAGGTTTGTATGACTTAGGCGGCGCTCATCGCTTGCGAGCCTTTAACGCATAGGACTTGGTCGATGAGCGCCATAGCACTTAGCCGAGGCAACCCTCTCGAAGTGAGGCAAGCCGTTAAAATACGAGACTCAGAACATAGGAAAAAAAAGATACGAGATGCAAAAATTTACGAGATTAGCGGACGAACAAAAAAACACAAATACACCCAAAAATATTACAAAAACATCACTGACAGCATGGGGCAAACAGCCAGGACGTCTGTGAGTGAGGTGGAACTCAAATTTAACTTGATTTAGACGATTTTCGCCACTACACTGCCAACGCGTAGCACTTTACACATCACACTACAAACTACAAGATATACTCTTACAAAAGCCGGAAAATGCTCATGGACCGCGAAAACCAATGCAAAATGCGTATCACTTTACACATCACACTACGACCTACAAGATACACTATTACAAAAGACGTAAAATGCTCAAGAGACGCGTACCACATTAATAACATTACGACTATACAATGCCACTTTACACAATAAACCAACGGCTTTGCCTCGCACAAGCAGCATATTTAGAAGGCACAGTTCAAACATTCATTACACTTTACAAGCAGGGCACCAACACTCAAAATGAATATTATATGCAAACGTAAAATACAGATTGTTATCTCTTCAGCCTATTGATCGCTGCATATATCAATTATAAATAATTAAAATATATATTAATTTAGTGAATAAATCATAGAAATAGATATCTCTCTCAGAGGACCAAAAGTACACGACAGGAGAGGCTTGCAATGAGCGTCGTAGGCGCTCATTGCAAGGCATGTAACGAGCACCAAAGGCGCTTAGCGCAAGCCTCGCAATGAGAGCCAAAGGGCCTGAGGCTCGCAATGAGCACCGAAGGCACTCAGCGCATGCCTCGCAATGAGCGCCGAAAGTCCTCACAGTACAAAATTATGTCTCAAACAGCATTACCCTTGGCTTAAAATTTTATTTCCCCGTCATTTTTGATGGGCAAGTCGCTAGTATAATATCAAAGTATTTCTCTTTGACAGCATCACTGCTTAAGAAACTACTGTATAATGTATAAACCACCCCTGTATTTAATATCAGATATTTACTTCAAAAGTGTTACTTTAATCTATTTATCTAGTTTGGCATCCATTCATTTTTTATGTTTTATTCAGATTTTTAATTACTTATTTATGCATCATCCTTTGATACTAACTTGTGTTGTCAGCCTATTGGATCCTATTATCACTTCATGTATCATTCAAAATGCCATAAACATTCAAGTGTTCTCAAGAGTCTTCAGTATTATTCATTATACAGTGTGAGTAGCAAAGCATAAATTGTTAGTTGGTCTGAAGTCAATGAAGCACAAAAAATAAGCAGTAAAAAAGGACTCTCATCACATTTAACATGGTAACATCTTGTTTTATATTGTCTTACAACCCATTTGCTATCAAAAATAATGTAAGATGGCATGATGGCTGTATGTGGCCCTCAGGCATTCCCTCGTGGCCCTAAGGGCAACTAGTAAATTGTATATTGTTCAATTTCCCTGTAATTAAAATGTATTCACATTTTTTTCTGTAGATCGAGTGTTGAGAGATGTTTTTAATATAATACTATTTAATTATGGTACTATGTTATTGGATTAAAGCTTTCTTAACCAAAAAAGGAATCCCTATTTGTGATGCACTCTAAAATCTAGGAAATAATATGTAGTATTAAAAAGTTAACTTTTATTAAGACTACTAAAATATTTATATGATCTAGTGCCAGTGCAAGTAACAAGTATACATTATACCAAGGGATTAGTAAATCTAATAATCTTCAATCTCACAAACGAGTGTCAACGTAAAACAAAGTGAAAAAGATAATAGTATAAATACGTTAGTTCAGGTGATGGATAAAATACTACTGCATGATGTAGTGCCTGTGCATATGGTCAATGAATCATCTTAGAGCAAGATGTGTTTCCAATCATGCATCAAGTATAATATATGTATTTAAGTAATACAATTGTGTCAGTAGTTAATTAGTCACAGTTATGGTCTGAAAAGGTCTTCAGTAACCCTGTCATGTGCATTTTTTTTTGCGTTGTTCAGTCCCTTCCAACTCTCCATGACCGTAACACACCAGGACATCTTTCTGTTCATGGTCATGCTAATCCACTTGGTATTCATGGCAGAGATCCTGGAGTGGATTGATAGTCCTTTTTCCAGAGGGCAACAGGATACAACCCCTAGTATTTCTGGGTGATCTCCCCTCCAAGTACTGAAATGGTCCAATCCTTTTCAGCTTCAGGTTGGTGTGATCTCTTGGTTCCCTGACTTTAAATTGTACCCAGATCGCAGTGGTTAAAGCACTGAATCCTAACCATTGGACATGTTACATAGTTACATAGTACTTGAGGTTGAAAAAATACATTTAGTCCATCAAGTTCAATGTTTTTAGATCTCCTCTGATCTGCAATATGCAGATTAATTGTTAATTGTTAATTGATCCAGAGGAAGGCAAACAGAAAAAACTCCAAGTGAAACTTTGCAAATTGTCTCATAAGGGGACAAAAAATATAAAATTCCTTCCTGACCCCAGATACTAGTGATCAGATTCCTCCCTGGATCAATGATCCCTCTCAAATTATCCAGGATAGCCCTGAATGTCCTTTTTATTAAAAAGTATATCCAATCCCTTTTTAAAGTTATCTATTGAATCTGCTGTCGCCACCTCACTTGGTAGAGAATTCTACAGATTAATCACCCTTATGGTGAAGAACCCTTTTCTTTCTTTAAGGGGAAATCACTAAGTGCTGCAAGTCTCCTCTCCAGTTCTCCCATTTGAGCTTTCAGAGAGGCAACATGCTCACACCTCTCATAGAGGTATGGACCCTGGATCATCTGTTCCAGTAGTTCATACATGTGACATAATGCACACTGAGTGAGGTTGTCACTGGACTGACTCATAATTACTAATTACAGTGGGGAGGTGGGGATATTGTATAAAGCACTACAATGTACTCCCCTTTTCTTTGCACTCCCTCCTTTTATTTAAACTCCTACACTTATTCTAGAACTGCACTTTTATCAGAACGGTTCCCAAGCTCACAAGATCGCTCCTTCCACTGTTTATATTAGGTTCTTACAACTCACCTACCCACTAATAACTGCACAAGTACCCAAACACACTTTCTTTTCAGGATAAATCACAGAACAGAGGCAAACAGGCCACAAAAAGCCACACACTTATTTAGCTTTACACAGACAAAACCACCCCCCTCTCAGCTGCCACTAATCAATGCACAAGTACACAACACACTTACTGCTCAGAAGAAATCACAGAACAGACCTATTACTAATACAATACCTAATAGTATGTTTGACAGTCAGTTATGTAGATGTCCAACTTTGATTAAAGATACACAATCAGTACTTAGTAACTTTTTTAAAGGCTTCCTCAGGACAATCTGTGTGATCATGGGATTGTGATAAGGGCAACCCTCATTTGGCCATCACTGTCCCTGGTTCACAAAGATGCATTTCGCTGACATTGTTTCTTCTGTTTGATGAAACCTTTTAATCCTTTCTTTCCAGAACTAACTTGGAAACACAATTGTTTGTTTTTTCATGCAAATAAACAAGTATATTTTAAAGATTACAAAAGTTGTTTTTAGCATGAAAAAGTATAAAGCTAAACCTTTTTAAACCGCATTTCAACTAACTAGAAATGGAGAGAGCTGACTAGTCTGTAGATTTTTTTGGTTGACATACAGTCATCCTCCAAGAGCAATTAAACGTTTGAATATATTTTTATGCTCTGAGACCTTCACATACATAATGAAAACACATTGGGAAATATTAATAAATATCCTCTTTCTGATGCAACATAGAAAAAAAATGTTTCCATGTCCCTTAAACAATGCCATTGACATGTGTGATGTGGAACCTACATCCACCTTCAAACATTTAAAGTGGTCTTCTGTATTATGTATTACTAGCGACTTGCCCGTCAAAAATGACGGGGCAATAAAATGTTATGGCATGGGAATGCTGTTTGACACACAATGTAAACCGTTTTGTACTCTGAGGACCTTCAGCGATCATTGCGAGCCTTGCGCTGACCCCCTTCGGCGCTCATTGCGAGTCTCTCCTGTCGTGTATTTTTGGTCCTCTGAGCACCTTCATCAGTCATGATAAAGAGAGATATATATTTTTATGTATATGTAGTTAAGTAATAATGAATTATTTATTTAATAAATAAATATACTTTAAGTATTTATAATTAATATATGCAGCCAGCAATAGGCTGAAGAGCTAACAATCTGTTTGTATTTTCCGACAGCATAGAATATACATTGTGAGTGTTGGTGCTCTGCTTATAAAGTGTAATGAATATTTGAAGTGTGCATTATAAATAGGCTGCGTGCGCGAGGTAAAGTCGTTGGTTTATTGTGTAAAGGGCATTGTATATTCGTAATGTTATTAATGTGTTACGAGGCTCGGGAGCATTTTCCGGACTTTTGTAATAGTGTATTTTCTAGTTTGTAGTTTGATGTGTAAAGTGCTACGCATTTGGCAGAGTTTTGCGAGGTCCGAGGTTGAGTAGCCTCGTTTGAATTTTTTTTGCCGCCCATTTTTTTTTCTCGCCTAAGTGATTTGTTTATGGAGAAAGTTGTCTAAATCGGCTTAAATTCGATTTCCACCTCACTCCCGGCTTTTGCCCCGTGCTGTCTTTGTAATTTTTGGGTGGTTTATTTAGTGTGTTTTTATAGATTTTTTGTTTTCGCAGTTCGTCCGTTAATCTCGTATTTTTTGGCGTCTCGTATTTTTTTCTTCTAAGTCCTGCATTTGTGAACCCCTTGCACGCCAAGACGATCCCGCTTTTCGTACCGTATTGGTCCGAATATAAGCCACACCCCCATATATCCGCACCTGTAAAATTCAAGGGGAAAAAATAGAAAAAAGATAGTACTCAAATATAAGCTGCACCCTTAAAATTGGAGAGAAAAAGACTCTCCAAGTGATCAGCCATTGCAAGAACCAGGCTTCCTAATTAGTACTGAAGCTTTTGTTACAGGTTACAGGCCTTACAGGATGTTAGAATCACTAAAACCGTAAAACACTATTCAATTGCTACAATAACGCAAAACGGCACCCTTAACTCGCAATCGCGCAAAACGGCAGTAATTTTACGTTCGCGAGTAGAAGCCGCACCCGTAACTCGCAAATTTAAAAATCGGAAAAAAGGTGCGGCTTATATTCGGACCAATACGGTAAGTGTTTTGTGGCTAAGTCCCGCGTGTTCTATTGCCTTATTGTGTTTGTGGTGATAGTTGTAGTGCGTTGTATGAGCGCCTTTGCTAAGTGCTATGCGTTAACGACTCGCTTTGCGAGGCTCGCAGCGATGAGCGACTTTGGCGCTCATCGCCTAAGTGCTACGTGTTAATGGATGACCTTGCTTCGCAAGGCTCGCAAGCGATGAGCGCCGCCTAACTCGTACGCACCACTCAAATCGTGACAACGTCTCGCAGTTTGACAACTATTATATGTGATTGGAAATCCATAGGCAAATGTACCAGAATACTTTCTTGAACATTTACCTTGACCACAACTGTAGGTAATTTCCATAGACATGTTCATAATATTATAGTTTTTTTCTTAATATTGATGATTCTTAATGATTAATTCGGAAGTATTTTAAAGTGACTCAAGCCTTTTTTATGTAAAAGCTTAAATAGGATACTTAATTCTACCCCTGCCCAATGTCACAGTCATATAAAATTTACATTTCACCTTCTGGAATCTCCTCCTGTCTTGGTCTCTCATGTAGGGTGACATGTTTCACAGCTGTGACCTAAAACCATTATCAGTGTCTAATATTGCTCTGCCGCAAGCAGAAAGTATCATGCTGTGTGTCTGAGTATCATGGGATATTCATAGTGTGAAGCAACTCCCTGTGGGTATGACCTTAGGTCATAGCTGTGAAACAAGACACCCTACATGAACAGGAAGAAAAGGGGAGGTTCCAGAGTGTGAGTATCTGTTACTCTAGAACTTCTTAGAAATAAATGGAACTCGAAATGTTATGTGATAAATACATCAAAGAGTGTAAAATGAATTAAGTCACTTAGTTAAAACATTTATATTAAACAAAAAACAAGTTTTGTAATATTAACATTCAATTTAATAGTTTAGTAGTTACAGTAACCTTTATTGCAAAGGATTGACCATATAAAACTGATGATCTAATGATAGGTTGAATGGAAAATCAGTTGTTTTCATCAGAGACATCAAACACTGTTATCTTCAACATGGGCAAACCTTTTACAGGAAATGTGAAATGAGAACACTATCTGTTATGCTCCAAAAGTATCCTTATTATCTCCAGAGAGACAGATGTAGAATCAAAGGATTCATTTTATATCTGATTATTTCCCCCTGGGCAAGAAAATAAAGGGCTGAGAAAAAAACATATTTAACTGGTACAATCTTCAAATAAACCTAAAATGCATAGGCCTCCCCTACAGTTATCTAGTCATGCTATTCTTGTTCGGATATAAAGGTAACTTGAATAGAAATCATATAGATAAAATATGCAGATATACATTTTTTTTATCTTAAATGTGAAATTTAAAGGTTCATGAAAAGCATTTCATGCATTTAAAAGTCAATTTTGAGTTAAAAAAAATATTAAGTAAAGCCTACACAACTCCAGTTTTCATTCCTCCCACACTAAAAAAGCAATTAGATACAAACCATTGAATATGCTCAAATACTGAAGACCTTGATAAAAAATGAAAAACACTGTCTGAATCTTTCAGACAGAAGGGTTACAAACCCTGTATTATGACCCAGAAAAAAAACACTGCTATCAAAATACCCTGTAAACACTTATTAAAATACAAAACAAAATAAACTACTTCACGTATACCTCTAGTGACCACATACCATCCAGCTTTAAAGAAACTACGGAAAAAAATCTAAGATTTACAACCATTACTAACCAAAGATGCACAATTAAAAAATATATTGCCCAAACGTCCCATCCTTAAATTTAAAAAAACACTAAACCTGAAACAAAACTTGTCTGCATAAGATTGGCCAATGAACAACTGAATAGAAAAAATGGAACAAAACCTTGTAACAAAAGTGCCTGTAAGTTATGTCAACTTGCAATGATGACACAGCCACACATAACAACAAGACCAATAGCTCAAAGGATCATATACATGCACATCTTCCAATGTGGTTTATATAATACAGTGCACTTTATGCGAAATAGGCATTTACATTGGAGAAACCAGCCAAAAACTGCACTTAAGGATGAATTTACACAGACATTCTATAAGAAAGCACAATGAAGACAATTATTGTACCCCAGTGGGACACCATTTTAGCCAGAATGATCACTCCATCCAAAACCTAAAAATCTAAATACTCACTTTAAAAACATACAAGATAGAAACACATTTAAAATAAAGATTCTTCAACACAAAATTTCATTTATGATTTGTTTTTCTTATTTTACTATAACAAGCTTGGCACTCTAGGAGCCTCATTCAATTGCGATTTGGCCAATTGAATAGGGCTCTAAATAAGCACATAGCATATTTTTTTAAAGAAGTTTTTAGTTAGCGAAAACTTGCTTTTGTATAGATGTTTACTAACTAAAAACTTATTTTAAAAAATATGTTGTGTGCTTATTTAGAGCCCTATTCAATTGGCCAAATTGCAATTGAATGAAGGCCTGAGTGAGTTGTTTGTCCAACAAGAAGGATAACACTGTAGACTACAGTACTCTGGTTTTTCATGTATATTCTGATTTATATGTGCATATAGTATGTGTATATATGTTTCCTATATAATGTTATGTTGATTCCCCCTAAATGTATTTACCTGATGATATCAGATGCTGTCTTCACTCTCTCTGCATCTGCTGTGTTTTTTCAAACTGAGGTTCCCATCTCAAGTCAGTACTCCTTCAGACTTGATAAAGAGTGGTGAAACCTCTTGAAAGCTCGTCAATATAAATAAGGTGTTTGTCCAGTACAAAAGGTATCACAATACACTGAAATATTAATTATTAATCTATATATATAGATTAATAATTACTAGATTACTATATATATACTAGCGACTTGCCCGTCAAAAATGATGGCAATAAAATGTGAAGCCATGGCAATGCTGTTTGCCACACAATGTAAGGCTTTTGCTCCTCTGTGTACCTTCGGAGCTCAATGTAAGCCTTTCCCCTTGTGTACTTCAAGTGCCCTGGTTTGCAACAATCACCTTTGGAGCTCATTGCGAAGACAGATATATAAGTACAGTGTAAAATATAAAATAAATGTGAGTACAGTGAATTAATAAAGTAATATGAATGAATTCATTAATATACTTTACCTAGTTATATTTAATATGCAGCAAACAATACCCTGAAGAGCTAAGAATCTATTTTGATTTTCCTGCATCTGAAAATGTACAGTTGGACTGTTGATTATCTGAGGAGAAAGTGTACAGTGTAAATAGGCTGCGTGTGCGAGGCCAAATCGTTTGTTTAGGCGCGTAAAGCAGCATTTTAGAATCGTAATGTTATTAGTTGTAAGTTAGTGTTGTAAAATGGCGGCTTTTTTTATGTGTTACTTGGCTCGCGAGCATTTTCCGTCCGTTTTAATGGTATATTTTGTATCTCCTACGTTCCTGGGTAACTCATACGTGCCTGGCGGTGATTTTCGCTGCTCTGTGTCCTGTAGCATTTTTTTCGTTAATCTTTTTTTTCATTGCCAAAACTGCTTAAATGCAACTTAAATTGTCATGCAACCTCACTCCCAGACGTCCTGGCTGTCCCCCCGTGCTGTGTGATGTTTTTTTTATGTTGTATTTTTTTGTTGTTGTGCTTTTCGTGTTTTTTGATGTGCGCGGTTCGGCCGTTAACTTCTTATTTTTGCGACCTTGTATTATTTTTTTGTAAGTCCTGCGGGTCGTAATTGTTGTTTTTAAAAGTTGTACACTCTTGGTGGTGTTTTGCGCGCTTCGGGGTCCTGTAGCCTCGTTTTAATTTTTTTCTGCCTCCATTTTTTTCTCACTTATGCGATTTTCAAGTTTCAAAACTGCTTGAATGCAACTTAAATTGGTGTGCAACCTCACTCCCAGACGTCCTGGCTGTCCCCCTGTGCTGTGTGTGATGTTAGTTTTATGCTATATTTTTTTGTTGTGCTTTTCGTATTTTTGCAACCTTGTATTTTTTTTTTCTAGGTCCCGCAGGTCTTTTTTTTTTCTTTCTAAGAACTCGTAATTGTTGTTTGTAAAAGTTGTACGTCCTTGGCGGTGTTTTGCACGCCTCGGGTCGTGTAGTCTCATTTAAAAAAAAATTTGGCCACCATTTTTTTTCTCTGCAAGTGCCGGAGCTCCTTAAATTCGACTTTAATTTGCATGCAACCTCACTCCCAGACGTCCTGGCTGTCCTCCCGTGCTGTGTGTGGTGTTTTTTTTATGTTTTGTTTTTATTTTTCAGTGTTTTTGTTGTTTTTGGATGTATGCGTCTCGGCCGTTAACTTGGTATTTTTGCGACCTCGTAATTATTTAAGTGCCGCTTTCCTCATCCCGCACGTTGTTTTTTTTATTTTCTAAGTCCCGCAGCTCTTTTTTTTTTGAAGTCCCACTTTTCTGGGACGCAGTTCTGCGAGCTCGCAAAGCGTGACGACAACTTGAGGTTGACAACTATTATATGTGATGTCTTAAGCTGACCTGCATAGCTCATGCTCTATAGTGCTTCTTATTAGATGACAGGGAAAGCCCCATATCAGTTTATTCTATTCTGGAACCTACAATTAGAAAATTAAAACATTCTGTGAAATAATATTAAATACAACAATGTTTTCAAGAGTTTTTTAAAGGGTATCGTTATGCAAAATACGGTGGTTTGTTTTATATGAATGTTATATTATGTTATTGTATTGTCATATACAATTTACACACAGCCTTTCTTGCTGTGCTCTCTCATGTAGGATGTTATTTTATATAGTTGTGCCATAAGGTCACACTCACTTAAGGTGTAATGATGCTGCATGCAGGTGTACAGCGTGTCATTGTCTGTTTGAAAACCGAATTACACTGGTAATGTGAAGCCCCTCTACTGTGGGCATGGCCATATGGACAACAGCACCCAGAAGAAAAGAGTGAACCGGAACAAAGGGGGAGGTTTGAATAACGGTTATTCTGGGGGATTCTTAGAAGTAAGTGACATGTACATTTTAAATGATAATTGCATAAAGGACAATAAAAATAATTAATTAACCTAGGTAAAACCTTTTATAAAACCTGCAAAAATGGCTAAAGAGTCCCTTTAATATACTCATGTTATAGGGGTTACTATTAGGTGGCAAGGGTTCCACAGTAACTTCCGTGTAATAGGGGTTAATTTTGTGTGCTATGGGGACCCCCAGGGTCATTGTTAAATATAATATATATATATACTGTATATATGTGTGTATCAAAGTGGGTGTATATAAATACATGTATTGCAATGAATGATGACTTTTAGCTACTTTTTTTGCCATTAAGATGTTTTATATTTTAAATTACCTATAAAATAACAAAAATATTTGGCAACTAACAAACATTGTACACTGACTTAAGTTTTTTTTTTTTACACTTGAGAAAACAAACAGGGAAAAACAAAATAATTGGCAAAACCCTCGTCTGAATTGCAGAAAAACTGTGTTCCAATTAAAATGCCAGCTAGAACACAAAGTTTACAGAAACCAACATTACAGCGTGAAATAATGCAATGTGAAACAGTAATTTATTCTAAAGTAACAAGCAAAGCAGTTCCAACAAACAGGAGCACAAAAACGCCAAGTTCAGTAAAAATGCATACATTTTCTTTTATTTGTCATCTGAATAAATGACTAGAATGAAGCCTGAAATGCATAATGGATGGAGTATGTGATAGATTTGCAATGCATAGGCCCCCATTCAATTGGCCAAATTGTAATTTCTGGAGCCCATAATGTAGCCCATAAAAGTTACTGATATTCAATTGGCCTCTAGTTACCGACGATCGATTTGCGGTTGTCAAAATCATTACTCCGTCCTATCTCCTCCTTTGATGTTTCAAGCCTCTAAATGTTACCAGTGCCAAAGACGCAAAATCCATATTCAATTGCAACAATTCAACAAGCCCGCAATTGCCTTCAAACCCGTAAATAGCAAATGTATCAAAACATCCTACCAGTACTAGATAGGACTCGCAATTGGGTTAAACACCTGTTCGTAACACTGTAAAAGCAAATAGAAACACACTACTGTACATTAAAATATTGGGAAAGCAAGGTAAAACATAATATAATATAATTAATTGCACAACAGTCTCAAGCTCGCAAATCTGCAATAAGAAAATTATTTTTCCATGTTTTATTTTTGTGTTATATTGATCCCAGGAATCAAGAAGTTAATACATATCAGGCCACCCACATGGACTAGACCAGTTTATTACTATTTATTGATTTTTATTGATTTCTACATTTCTGGATTGCAAGTCCAATAGCAGATCAGATTTCTAATACTAATTGAAGTCTAAACTCCATGTTTTACAGACGTCATTTTAGCCTTCAGCCCTGTAAATTCAGGCTTGAGTAAATTGAATACAGAAGGAATTGTAACAAATTTCTAACCCGCAGACTTACACCCGTAGGCATTGTAAATAAGGACTTGGAATTGAATGGAAGCCATTGTCTATCTAGTAATGGTTTTCAATGAGAGGCATATTAATTCATAGAAAAGGGGCATTTTACATATATATGTATACATATAAGTATAAGTGTATGCCATAATGTATAAATATATATGTATAATAGTTGAATAGTCATAGAAGGTTGATATTAATATTAACAATAGTAAAAATATTAATGCTAATCATTTTGGGTCTGTGATCTTATATACAGTCAGATAAGAAACATTTATAAGGATACCATCTAAATTAAAGTTATTGTAAGATGAAGATGCATTGCTCTATTTAATTCCATCAGCTTAAGCAAAGGATAAGTGCAAATGTGTTCAAGAATATCATTGCTGGTTTAGCAATACATATTTTTAAGCTGTTCTCCCCCATTCTCCCCCAACTGTAAGTGTTTTTGTATTGTATTAAATTACTTATAAAAAAGTTCTACTTAATAAATACTATTCTGCGTAGATAAAAAATAAATATTCTTTAAAAAAAGGAATGCAGGGAGAATGGATCTCATAAGTCATAACTTTATAGTGCCAATAAATGTTATTGTTTATGAACTGAAATTTTCTGTAACTCTATAGATACAAATAAATAAACAAAACAAAAAAAGACCCCCCACCCCATTTATTAAATAGATAGCTACCTTGGTGGGCATTGAGCAGAGTGTAAATATATGTCACCTAAAAGATCAAATATACACCCAGTAACAGCTGAATAGTTTCCTATCAGGGGGTTCTTCAACTGTTCTTCTGTAGGTGTTATTGATGTACCCACCTGCTCATGTAAAATATATACATGGGCACAACATCAAGGCAGTTCAGATGCTGCATTTTGGAACACCTTTATAGCATAGACAATGACTGTGATATTCCTATAGCAAGTCAGCTAACACTAACCATATATGGTTTATGCAATATATGGAATCCAACTGGGACTAAGAAAAGGCAATATAGATATATTACTTCTTAAAAGGGAATGTAAGTGGATTTATCAACTGCATTTACAATCACCTCTAACGCTTAATGAGTGCTTTTCGCTTACTATATTTATTGATTTAACTATGAGAAATAATTTTAGCAGTCAACTAGCCCTCTGTACCTTGTTCATTTTGGATGATATATTTGAAAAATTACGGTTGTAAGTAATGGAATCTAATCTAGGCATCACACAAATAGTATGCAATACAATGGTATCATACAGATCTAATATTTTGATCTTTCTAACCCTGAAGAAATAGGTCCACGTGTTGTAACATAATGGTTGAAAATAAATTCTGTTGGATTCCATCCAATTGGCACGTCTAATTTCCAGACTGTGAGTGGCCTACATTAAACAAGTTACATTAATGGTCTAAGTTTGCTACTCAAATCCATTGTAGCTTTGCTGTCATGATCATCTCCAGATCATGATTTAGCAAAACTAACTTCTGTGTTTGTCTTCCAAAAATAAATTAGACCAAAGGCTCAGTTAGCTACTTGAATATAGTGTAATTTTGTGTGCTATGGATTCAGTATTCAATGTATCTATTCAATAAATGTATCCCTGGTTTGTTATCAGTGTGAGAAGATACATGCTGCATTTTAAGGCATTTATTATAGTGATACATACATTATCAATAGTGTTTTTACTATTGTACTATTGCTACAATATTTTAGTTGGCTATTGTAACAATATGAGTGCCACATGGTAATAACTAGACATTATATTATTATTTGATTTAATTTGGCTGCAAAGAAACCAACTACTATCAGATTCACTGTAATGATCACTTTGACATTATGTGATGATAACTTTACAGATCTATGCATTACTAATATAGTTGTCATACTGCAAGTTTGTATGTAACGCTCGCAAAGTTGCGAGTTGCGCCGAAAAGCCTCATATTGTGAGGCTTGCAATGGGTGATGATGGTGGAGAGGGAGGGAGAGAGAAAGGAGGGAGAAAGAAGAGAAGGAGAGGGATGGAGAGAGAAGGAGGGAATGAGAGAGAAAGAAGGAGGAGGTAGGGAAAGAAAGTATGGGAAGGAGAGAGAGAGAGAGGATGAGAACGAGAGAGGGAGAGAGAGAGGGAGAGAGAGAAGGAGAGAGATAGATTGAGAAGGAGAGGGAGGTGGAGATAGAGATAGAAGGAGGGAGGGAGAGAGAGAGAGAAAAGAAGAGAGAGAGAGAGGGTGCACAGAGAGACTGAGCATGCAGAGAGAGAGAGGATGCACACAGAGAGAGACAGGGTACACAGAGAGAGGAGAGGGAGCACAAACAGCCAGAAGACACAATTTTTAAGACAATATTATGCTGTCATTTTTGAAGGGGAAGTGACTAATCTATATACTGTATTTTAGTGAGACCAGTTATACCACATTTTTTTAATGCACCAGTTGGAAGAATTTTAAAATATAACTTTTATTGAATAGATTTCCTTTTTTTTTTGCTGTGGGACATTTTTTCTATGTTTCATACAATAGGTAATACTGTCAATTAAAGACTTGATTCATCTTGTTTACTTTCTAACAAGCTAAAAAGTCTAGCTCTGCAAATATATATTTTAAACACTACCTCCCATGATGCAATCCTTCCATTCTACCTTTCTAGACAGTGACTGACAACAGAGTTGCATTTACTTGTGCTGTTAAAATATATTAATTTCTACAGCCAAACTGATCCTATTTTTCTTTTTCTTATGACTGACATTTTCTTTTAATTTAATAAACAAGCTTTAAAACATCTTGTACAAGATATGTAAATCATTACAACAAATTCTCATTATTCATTGGAAAATATATTACTGTTTACCACAAAGGAATAGAATCAGTCCTATTGACTATGTGGGAATTGTTGATTTTTTTGTGATACAACAAATAAATAATATTTGCATAAAGCTCTTCCTACACAAATAGCAGTCTGTTTGCATAAATAAGGAATAATAGTTTAATCAATTGAAGCTCTGAGCGATGACGGATTAATTATCAGAGATGTTCAAAGGACGGCCATATTTGACCCTACAAGACCTTGGCAATCAATTGCACAAAATTTGCCAGCCTGCTAATTTATGATGGAAATGTTATTACCAAATGTAAATTGCTTTTCAGTCTTGAAATAGCTTCTAGTCAATCACTTTTCTTGTGATTCTATTCAAAAGTTTGATTAAAATGAAGAAAGAACATTTTAGTAATATAGGACAAGATTTACTAAAACAGCGAAGTCGTTTAAATATAATTTAGATATTGTAAGCACTCAATGGTAATATGGTAATGGCAAATGTTGGGAACCCAAAAAGATCAAACACCCCGTGCTTATGATAGCAGAACTTAGGGATAGGGTGTCGGAAAGAACATTTATTTCTGAATCAACCTTCCAGCCTTTCTAAACCAAAATATTTCCCAATACATCCTTTCTGCCACCCTTTAGTTCGTAGACATACACTGTAAAAGGCATTTTTCTAAATTAAATAATTTCTGACATATTGGCCATTGTTTGTATTGTGTTATTATACAAATGAAGAGCACCCTGATACTAATTAGCTGCATTGATGTGCCACTTAGTGATGGTCTGCTTGTTTCTCTGTGTGACTTCAAAAATTATGGGCCCTCTTCTATTGCCCAGTTTGTACATTTATACACACTTAAAACCACTCTGAAAATGTCCACATATTTTATTAGCTACTCGTAATTTGATTATGAGTAGCTAATAGAATACATGCCAGCCAAAGATGTAAAACAGGCCTTAGAACTCCAAGTCAGTCTCTCAGTAGTTTGGGGGGCTTCTGGTAGCTCTCTGTAGTAGCTGGCAATCAGTAGCTCATGTCTCACTGTTTGTAAGAAGATTTTGACTTTATAATGTCTAAAATGTTCAAACAAATTCTAGATAGTAAATAAATCATTTTATTTGCAACTATTGTATTCACATTGGCTTTTATTGTGACCAACATTTTTCCCAAACCAGTGGGAATGAGAGGAACTCTGCAGAAAAAAATCTTACAGTTCTGGTATCAGGTGATTTAATTAATTGAATCCCCCCAATGTAATTGCCATATACAATTTAAATTCCACCTACTTCTAAGAACCCCCAGGGTAATCATCTTCTAGAACCTTCCCCTCTTCCCTGCTGTTCTCTGTCATGTAGGTTGCCATGTTTCACAGTTGTGAATTAAGATCGTACCAACAGAGGGAAGTTTCACACTACCAGTGCCACATGCTGCTGCAAGCAGACAGTGACATGCTGTGTATCTGCATTCTGAGGCATTTGGAAGCTAACATATACAAATACCCATTCCATACTAGGAAGCAGCTTCAAATGCCACATATAGTTTCTTTTGGAAGAAAAAAAAAACATTTCATTGCTATTGTGTTTATATACAACAAAAAATACATATAATAAAAATAAATATAATATCCCTATTTTCCCTAATTATTCAACTGAAGCTGATAGCCACACCACAACAACACTCTACAGCCTCAAAGCTTTGTGAAGATAGATGTATGTATCAAATCACATCCGTGTAAAGTACTGACTACCATATCATGAACTACAAATTATTGAATTTCAAGTATAGTACATTTGGAAAAAATATATAATTCTGTTAGATTATTTTTAGTAATTGTTACTCATTTTACTGCATTCTAAATTATAGATTGCTTTACTAATTTATTTTGCAAGTTAGTGGACAGCAGATGGCAATATGTTATTGCTGTATGTATTTGTGTGTGGTATTTAAATGTATTCTATAAAAACAATGCTCATAACTAGTAATTGTTGTTGTTACGCATTTCTTATAAAATTATGCAGTGTCCCTTCAAACAGCTAATGTGAGAAACTTGCAGTAGTCACCTTTGGAAACTGTAAATGGTGTCAACTATTCTCACTAAAAAGTGTTAGAGATTTTAGTGTTTGTTGTACTTATATTATTTTGTGTCTATTTACAGAAAGGACAAATCTATGCTTTAAGTACATTGCACAGTCAACCTCATATAATGTATTTTGGCCTATTTTCCCTATAGTAGTTCATGTTTATACACTTTTTATTTAATGCTGAAATCATCTAATGTGTGCATCAGATTTTTTTCCCAGTGTACAGTTGTACTAAGAAAGAACAGGTTGCCATGTAAACAGAGAGAGAGTTCTATGAGGATATGATATGTGCTTAAAGGAAAATAGATAATTAAACACATTTATGTAATGAATGTCTGTCTTATTTTTATTTTACATATGTTTACTGTCTGAATATATGTTAATACATATTTTTTTTAAAGAATAAAGCTCATCATGAACCCTGCAGTCTTGTATGATTACTCTTTTATCGGTATTGAGCTGGCAGGTCCTCTTTGTGTATAATATGGGGGAAGCAGTATAATGTGGGTGCATATTTGTTTCTATTGGAAGTGTATGTAGTATGGGCATGACAGCCATATTTGGTTCTGGCAGTGTTTTTATAGTGTGGAGGTACTTCTGGAGGAGCTTAATTAGCTACACCTGATCAGACCTGATAAATAACTGGAGTTGAGAATTGGGTGTGGCCATTTTTCACTGTTGCTAGCTAGGGAGAAGCTTGATTTGAGGCAGACTTTATTTGTACCTTCAGCCTTGGAAAGGATGTGAAAGCGACTGTGCACAGTTTACTTGGAGCAGATGGCAGACACACCAAGGTTTTTGCTGTTAATTGGAGCTGCAAAGAGGGAAACACAGAGTTGTGTTTATTAAAGCTGAGAAAAGACCAGACGTGTGTAGAGTTGGTCTGAGTTGTGAAAAGGGACATCCAGAGGAGTGTCCATATTGGTGTCTGAAGAAAATGAAAGACAGAGATACAGCAGTGTGAAACTGATGAGTGACAGGCAGCAGAAAGTATTGGTTACAGACTGGGCAATTCACTGTGATTTTTTTTGCTCCATCCAGGTTTAGCTGGATCAAAGCTCTAATAGTTAGGGATTTATCACAGTATAGATAGTGCTCTAGTGGGAGCTAGGCCTGATATTTACTTTGATTTGTTTTGGTATATGTTTTGTTATACTCCTGAATATGATAGAGTAAAATTTGGAGAAGCATTTAAAGCCTCCTGTAATTGTATTCTTCGATCAAAAGTGCCAGAAACAAGGGCAGAAATCCTGTGGATACTGACAGCTTGTCACACAGTGGAAAATAAAAAGCCAGCAGCTAATTTGGCACAATTGCACATAAAATGTAATACATTGAAGGAATTTCCCAGGACTGATTCACTTTATGAAAAAATGAGTAACATCAAATATAGCCAGTATTCCATGCTCTTTAAGAATAACCAAAACAAAACAACTTTATGTTGTAGTGATAGAATCCCTTTAAGTGTTGTTCTTCTAATGAGTATACTTTAATTATACAATTGGAGAAATCCTATAATTGTTGTTGTTTAGTCATTCAGTCATGTCCAACTCTCTGTGACTATATGGGCAGTATCATGCAAGGTTGTGCTCATCTATAGGGTTTTCATGGCAAAGTTACTGAAGTTTTGGTTGCTAGTTTCTTCCCAAATGGACCACCATTTGTCTGACGTCATTGCTATGACCTGCCCATCTTGGGTGACCCTACAGATTCATTAAGGTACACAAACCCCTTCACCACGACTAGCTGGATATCCATAAGTGTTTTTTAATACACATGCTGAATAACAGAATATATGCATTTGTACAGTAATTCGGTTTTGTTTTGTTAATATCCCCCCAGTAGTAAACAGTTGGGGTTTCTTATATACACCACTGTTCTATCTTGTAGTAACAAACACATTTGTTCAAATAATAAACAAGGACAATGTCAATATTAGTCAGTGTTGACTAATATATTATCTACAAGATATTGCATTAAGAGAAGCAGATAGCTTGTATGTAATGGAAAAATAAAACCAAATAATAAACATATGTATGAAGAATTAGCAGCTCATATCACAAACACAGAAGTATAGATGTTTTATCTAATAGGTCCATCTTGTGTGTCTATTCTATCTACCTAAATATTAAAAATAAGGTTAACCTATATCAAAGCTCACATATAAAGAATATGTGTGTTTCAAAGTTATTGAATATGCCTAGTGTGCTTCTTTGCTCTCCATATTTGTGGAGTCAGGAGTCATTGGTAGTTTTATATGTTGTGTTGATCAGTGCACATTACAATTCATAACTACATAATTTATGTGATCAAGGGACAACCAGACAACAGTTGCAACTCTATGTAGTTAAATTAGTTTATGTTGCGTTTTTGCAGGTCATGCTTTCATGTAACATACAAATTTCTTGCAGTAGTAAAAAATAGCGGTCAATCACATTAGCTGCTAGTATAGTTTCAAAAAGCAAAGCCGCTCCTAAACCAACTTTCCGCTGACTTCTCTGGGCTGTAGAATGCCATCCTTAATGTGAAATTGCTAAATTATATACAGCCAGACAAGATCCCCACAACAAAGTGTAGAAGTTAGTGGGGGTCAGTATTGGCCTTGCTAACTTTTATTTAAAAATGGTACAAAACTTAGTGGGTGACAAAAAAAAGTGGCTTGCATTGTGCGCCAGAAGTTGGGCACCAGAAATTCTTGCATCCCCCTTAGTAATAGTTAACACATAGACAATAAAGGTAATTTATTTATTTTTTTGCAGAGAAGACTTGCTTGTCATTTGGCTCTGGATAGCCTTTAATGGCAGTTACAGCATGATATTTTTTAGGCAATTTATCCCCTGTAATGACACAAGTAAGCATAAAGAGACTGCACCCTGGACACAGGACATGCTATTAAATGATGTCCGTCATGAAGTGTGAGTCTCTCTCTTTTTGTTTGTGAAAGCTATTTTATAATGAAAATACTGAGCATGTGCAGGACCCAGGGAGTAATTAGCCTAATCACCCCAGTTACAAATTCAAGTCTGCAAAAGCTCAGTCTTTTCAGTTTCACATCTTAATCAGACATCATTGGAATATTGTGTCCAGTTCTGGGAAATCACATACATAGTTGTGAGCATGTGGGTTGTTGCTAACGCTTGAGGGCTCGCATAGCGAGCCAGCCGCAGTTGCTGGCAAGGAGCGCTAAAGGCGCTCCTTGTGCTGGAGGAGAGGGGCGCCGTAGGCGATCATCCCTATGACCCCCTACGACTTTCGGCCCGCAAATGCGGACCCTCTCAAAGCAAGGGGCCGCATTTACGGAGGTGGAGGCTCCCACGTCAGCTGCAATACACTGACTTACAACGCAACATTTTCAGACTTAGCATGCCAAAATACGAGCCGCGGGATGTAGAAAAAAAAAAAACATTACGAGCTTGCAAAAATACAACCTTAACGCCCGAACCGCGTGCACATAAAAACATTAAAAATACAATAAATACATAAAAAGCTTACCCACAGCAAGGGGGGCACCCAGGACCTCTGCAAGTGAAGTTCCCCCTTAATTTAAGTCCGTGTTCCAGAGTTTACACACACGAAAATCCCCTAAGCGAGAGAAAAAATGGCAGCCGAAAAAAACAAAAACGAGGCTACAGGACCCTAAACACCCAAAACACCACCAAGCACATGCAGATTTTCCAAAAAGCCATACGAGGTACAAGATACACCATTAGCAAGGACGCTACATCATACACATTAGCCGCCATTTTACAACACTAACTTACACAATGCGGAAGTACACATCTACCCTAACGGCTTCCCCCCGCGCACGCAGCCTATTTACACTACACACTGCACACATTGCTGACACTTACACCTCAGCTCCACAACAGTGCAAACCTACATTGTATGCTGCAGGAACATCAAAACAGATTGTCAGCTCTTCAGCACAATGCTTCCTGCATATATTACTTCCAAATAGGTAAAGTATTATTAATGTATTAATTATTTCATTAGCATACAAAAACAAATATACACACACAAAAAAAACTCACAATAAACACAAAACCCATTCACTGTGCGACTCCACCAAACAGCATTACCTGCCCTATAGTTTTATTGCCGTCATTTTTTGACGTGCAATTTGCTAGTCTTATATATCAATGTGCCGCAGTGTGTAAAAAAATAATATCCTAAGATCTATAGTTTTTATAGTTCTCTCTAGTTTCTAGGCCTATAATTATTACATTCTCCAACATGCTAAAATATCCCCCAAAGGTACTGCGAGATAACAAAAAAATCAACAGGGGGTGTAAAAGAATATGATTCTTAAATAACATAGCATTCAATTATATTTTCTCACATGAAAATTACTAGTGGGGATAATAAAAACATCAAACCTAAAAACATATGGAGCCACAATAATATTTCCAATTTGCATCATAAGAATTATTTATTACATAGTTCATCCATATGCCCCAGGGTCAAATGAGTTTAGCATTTTGTATTTAATTTCTATTCACACCTTAAAAATGTGAAGATTGTTATAAATAGTCTGTGTTTCTTCAGTTTCCTGCATTGGTATATCTCAAGACAACATGCTACTCCATTGACTTAAATAGAAAGGAGATCAAAATATAGAGTAGTGGTACTGGACCTTTAAAAGTATATAGCCATATTAGCCCAACTACACTAAAGCTAAAATACAAAATATAAACTGTAAAAGGATGGTAAGAGACAAATAATGCTTTTAAATTAAAGATTTAACCTTAAAATATTAATAGAAAAAAGAGTAAAGGGAAGAAGGAAACTAAAACAGTTCTAAAACCATAGGCTTTTTGGTTCATGTCTATGTACTTTTTTTTTAAATTTGTCACTAGTGGCTCTTCCATTAGAAGCTGCACTACAAGATGGAAAGGGCCAATAGGAAACTGCTGGTCATGTAGTGTGCATCAGAAGGTGCAATATGGAGATTGACAGTTTGTAACTCACGCATGTCACACAGTGTTGGGCTCTGGGGAGGGGAGTTGTGAAAGAGGCAAACTTAGCAACCCCATAAAAGCAAGAAGATGAAAAAATGGCAATTATTCATATCTTCGAATTAGGTAAAAAAATGAAATAAAGTAATAATTCAGATATAATTGGGCTATTAGGGCTTTCATTATGCTAAATGTAATTATACTTTTAAGAGCTATCATTTATTTTACCATTACATTCTCCTATTGATGTAATATGAAAATTGCAAACATGCAAAATAATTGTTAACTGCCTGTATTATAAAGTACAAATGATCACATTGTTGCCACAGATAGGCTAATTAGTTGCAGTTACTTGGTCCCCCCTAAGCAGTGGTTTTCAATAGCAGGTCCCTGAGATCATATCTTCTGATCAAAGCGGGATGAGGGCAGTCTAATACTATTATTATACCGCTACCATTTCCCACAGTTTTAGATGCGTTATTTATATGCGGCTAAATATGTGCACTATTCAAATAAGTGCAAAACTAGATGACATTTTTGTATGGCACATGTATCATCATGTTCAAAATGTGGATCTTAAAGACAGTTCTGAGCACTGAAGGGTAACCAACCCAAATCAAATAGGTTGAGAAACAACTGTAAAATAGTCAGAAAAACTTGACTCAATCAAACAGGCAAAGCGTATTTCAAATACATAACCACTTTGACATGTCTCACTCTATGTACACAGTGCAAACATTTCAACAATATATGAAACTGTATATATATATATAAACTTTGAGTATAAGAGCAAAATTAGGCAGGAGAGATTGATTAAGCTGGTTTTCAATTAGATACGAATAAATGATATTGCCTCTTCTTAACCATGGAGGCATACGTGAAACTGTGAGTGAGAGGGGCATTGCCTAAAGCTTTGAGACTTCTTCTGGGCCTGTGAAGGGCGAGGAGTGTTCGTTTAATCAGATCCAAAGCCTCATGATATCTCCCTGTTCCCTATTTCTCACACTTCATTACACTGATAAAACAAATCATCAATAACCAGCTCTCAGAAAGTGAAATAGCAAACACAACATAAATTGCTCTATTCAAGAGTGTGCTCAAAAAATTATTTTGCCAAAAAATGTTTTCTGTCCATGGATTGCACAGCTATTAGCTATTGGTAGTTTGTTACATACTTCACAAACAAGTGCATTTTTTCTTCAACTATAGTTGAAGTATTGTGGATAAGTTAAACAAAATTATTATTATTGAATATAATTATTAAAGACAAATAAAGAGACTTTTGGTAGTAATATAAAACCAACAGGCACATTTACTGTATACAGTAATATATCTATATAAAAACAGTAGAACACACTGTAACAAATTTGCTATTGTTACCATGGCCGAATTTCTCATTAGGCCAACTAGACAGCCTCCCAGGGGCGCTTCCCTAGGAGGTTCGCCTTATTTCAAACTTCAAAATGTTCTGTGACATAAAAAAAGGAAATACTGCAGTTCACAGATTCACAGCTAGGGGCTGAAAGCCTGTATCTACAGAATTACAAGAGGGAGGAAGCTGTTGTGCCTAGGGGCGCAGAGATGTAAATTCAGCCCTAATTGTTACTAATGTGAAGCTGGCAATATGACAAATGACACCAATGTTTTTGCATATATCTGTACTTATGTGCTCTAGCTGTTAGTTCTAAGATGTTTCAGTTTTATTTAAATCAGTTATCATTTTTGTGATTCAAATCACACAAAAAAAATGAGAATATGTATTTATTTGAATGCACTATGTTTTTGTGGGAGGAGGTTGCACCCTCAGAAGTTTAAGAAAATGCTTAGTTGCTAGCAGATATGTATTAAGTGCCAGATGAACAATCTTATTTAGCTTTAGAAATGATGTGAAGGTGTAAGAAAAATAATTGTACGCCACAAGGTATTTCAAAAACATTACCACTCAAGAAAAGTAATCAGTCAATGTGTTCAAGTTTAGGAAGTGTGATTTTATGCTTTGAAAAATTACAGGTAAGAATGTAGCTGTTATTAATAAGTGAGATGTGCAGCTAGCTGCCTTTTTTTAATAAAAATAAAGATGCCTTTATGAGAAAATGAGGGGATTCACTAAGGTATAATAATAGGGGCTTTGATAAGCTGCAATGACAATTGTCCTCTTAGATACTGCCATTCTAATATTTAGTAATCAGCTTTTTAAGTCCTGTGATTATTCATAAATGTATGGAAATTTCATATTACATTATAGACACTGAGTTTTGTATTTTCAATGGTCTGTTTTAAAGAACCAGATATTGTGCAAACTGTTTAAAAGAAACCACAAAAAAAACAACCTTTACGGTATAACCAATTGTAAGCAATTATATGTAGTCTTGGCCATCTCCATTGTTGTCTTATAAATATTTCCCCCTATGCCTGAACTTCCAAATCTCCTTTCTTATTGAAGGACAGATAAGCATAGCAGTAGTTATTATTATGATAAAACTATAGTGCAAACTGTAATCCACTGAGTGGCAAGGAGCTAACCTAAGGATCCAAGGCTAACATAATGTACCATATGTTTCTGTGTATAACACGCCCCCATGTATAATTTGGAGCCCAAAATTCAGAAAAAATAAATATGCAAACGTGTATTTTATAAGTTTTTATTGTGTTACACATATATTTAAGGGCACTTTCTGTCATGATTTTCACTGATTTCCACTCCAGCTCAAGATCACATTATTTATCACTCACTCGCGATGTGCAATTGCATTTTTACAGTTTACACAGGATCACAAAGAAATTGAGCTGGAATGAAAAACAGTGAAAATTGTGACAGAAAGTGCCCTTAAATATATGTGTAACACAATAAAAATCTATAAAATGCACATGTATAGGCACACAAGCATCACACACATGCCACATACAATTGTACAGCTCATTCACGATGTGTAAGTTTAACACACTGTAATGCTCCATCTGGCCACTAGACTGTTTAAAGGCAGGAGTATAGACACACAGAGTAGAAATCCTTGTTCAAATAGAGTGCATTACAACACTGCTTGTCAGCTTAAAAATGTATATTTTACAAGTTATTATTGTGTTACACATATATTTAGGGGCACTTTCTGTCATGATTTTTACTGATTTCCATTCCAGTTCAATATCTTTGTGATCCTGTGTAAACCGGAAAAATGCAATTGCACATCGCAACTGAGTAATAAATAATGTGATCTTGAGCTGGAATGGTAATCAGTGAAAATCATGACAGAAAGTATTGTAAAATACACATTTTTATGCACACTTGCAGTGTAATGCACTCTAATTGGAACCAAATGCATTTCCAAAAGTGTGTCTTTTCTCCTGCCTTAAAACTAGTGGCCAGATGCAGCATTACAGTACCAGACCAGGGTATGTAATTGCAACATTCCATGTATAAGACAGTCACCCTATTTTAGACTTTGGTAAAAAATACTGTCTTATACACGGAAAAATATGGTACCTACAGATAAGTGGCTGTATTAGAAGACAAAAATTGAGATGGCTAGGACTGCTAGCACCATTAACAATATGATCTATAGATATTGACAATTGAATATATATTTATCTATGTAGATATCTATAAATAGATACATATATATAATATCTTTTATTTGTATTGCGCCAACATATTCTGCAGCTCTGAACAGTGGATAAGAATAGGGGAAATACAAGTTTAACATATTCAAAAGTTGAAGGGCCCTATTTTGAGCTTAGATTCTTAGCAGAAAGTGCTTTATCCTAAAGCATCCTACAAGACTGAAAACTCGCTACTTACAATCTAAAGGGAATTAAAGGGCAGAGAACCGGGGAAGAGTAACAAATGAGGAATAGAAAGGGTCAGGAAAGAGTTTTATTTTAGAGGGATATGGGAGGGATCTGAGGTGAAAGACTAGTATGTTGGCTCCCTGACTCTCCCCATGTGCTTTGTGTGTAAGTGAATTTAAGGCATAATTGTGTTTTTTTGTGGTCTTTCCAGTTGCGTGGTTTGGCCGTTTTAAGTGCTTCGGTCCTACGTTCTACGGGGTGCGCTCATCGTGAGCCCTGCAATGAGCGCCATGGTCCTTCAGCTCTCATTGCAGCCTAAGTCCCGCGGGTCTCACGGTCTCATGCCTCAACTGCTCGTCTCGCCTTCGCGAGAGCTGCAAAGCGTGACAATGCCGCAACGTGACCAACGTTCTTGGTCCCACAAGTATTATATGTGATTATTATTACTCTTTATTTATAAACAGACAGTATTTTCCATAGCACTATTTACAAAGTAGAATAAAGTGTAGTGGGTACAAACAGCAAATTACACGTATGGGTACAATACAATACAAATGGGTCAGCAGACAGCTTAATGCCACAGAAATGAAGTCTGTAATCTGAAGAATTTACAGTCTAGAGCTATCCTAGACATCTTGAAAAACTCTTATCTTAGTAAATCTAGCCAGATATATTAGCAAAGGTAAACTGGAATAATGACAATCTGAATTAAGGTAAATTGTACTCATATATGTAAATATAATACTTATAATATTAGATTTACACTTTAATATATAATCATTCAGCAGTGATATCAGAAATATCTGATTATAGCATTATGTCACAACTGTAAAATTATAAGGATATTATGTACTGTAGTGTATCAAGATATTACATCACGTTGTGTATTATGTAAAAAAAAATATTACTTAAAATATATCTTGACACCATAATACTGTATGCTTGTGTAGAAAATTTCCAATAAAAAAAAAAGAAATAGCTATCAGTCTGAGAAAAATATTAATACATGTAGAGCTACTAGTGGTGCAGGTAGTGCAATCCCTCCTCTGGGGGGGGGGGGTGCTATGTAGTTTGTTTTGGTCCAAACCACTACGGCCCCCCTAGGCCTCCTTGACTGCACACACAACCTGGGAGAAAATAAGCCCATACATGTTTAAAAATGATAATTTCTACTGAAGCTCCAAGAGGTGGCAGTGTGGAGACATTCAGTACACTGGGGTATGAGTATTAAAAGTAGATGCAAGTGAGCTGGGTTATGAATGCATCTGATAGATATGAATTAGTAGTGTATGATTACATTTATTTGCATGCACTGTGATTTTTAGCTTTACATTACAAAAAAACTGTTGCAGTTGATGTTTACACCTCAGGATTGAGCTAGGCTTCTCTGGGTTCATTTGTAAAGATGAACCCTCTATGTGAACATGCCCAGCTTTGCAGCCAATCAGTAACGCTGTATGCAGCCAGCTAGATAATGCTGCTACACTTCTAAGAACTAAAGATCATTAAATTACCATAATTAGACATAGACATACACCCTCTCCTTGATAAATTCTGACAAATTATAATTGTACTCAAACCAAACATTTTAGCTTCTTCCTATTCTAATCTGTATTTTAGGTGAATGAGCATTTATGCTTGATCTCATGGTCTCTGTGCATGTGTCTCTGTTTGAGCGTCTTCCTAGGACTGGCGCTGGGGAAGGTTGAGGGGCAATCCACTGGGGCCGGGGGAGGTCACAGGGGCAATTCACTGGTGCCGGGGGAGGTCACAGGGGCAATTCACTGGGGCCGGCGGAGGTCACAGGGGCAATTCACTGGGGATGAGGGAACTAACAGGAGCAACTCACTGGTGCTGGGGGGTTACAGGGGCAAATCACTGTGGCTGGGTGAGATTATCACCCTGGGATGTAGATAAACACAGTGAATGAAGGGGCACAAACCTTGTTCTGGGTAGTACAGAAATCTAAAGGAAAGATGCAGCTCATTTCACAGGCCAAAAAGATACAATGTATTATGTATGCTAATTTTCGCTGGGATTTCAGGGGGTGTTAACATTGATAGAAAACAGTTTGCAAAGTGCAAGATATTCAGCAAACTTTAGGGTAACTGTTTTTTATACACTTCTAATTCTCCTCTATCAGATGCATTCATAATCCAGCTCACTTTGCATATATCTTTAAGGAAGAGAGAGCAAGGGCTGCATAACAGCAAAAAAAACGAGAGCAAAGGAAATATGGGTGCTATATGAGGAGGCTGCTTGTGAGAGGTTGGATGCTGTGTAGGGATGCTGAGAGGGGATGGCTGCCGACAAGGACTGGGTGCTATATAGGGATGGATGCTAAGAGGGGGTGGGTGCTGCTGTGTGGGTATGGGTGTTGAGAGGGTCTGGGTGCTATGTGAAGATGGCTGCTGAGACAGACTGTCCGCTATGTAGAGATAGTATGCATATATACTACCTACTCATAAGATCCACAACACAAGCTGAGATCCTGCTCCATGCTGATGATAGCCAGTATGCTAAAAACAGTTGTACATGGATTGGATACTCAGCTTGTGTTTAATTCAACCTTGGCTTTGCATAAAAGCTGTGTAATACAGAGGGCAATAAGGTTAAAGGAAGCCATGCTTGAAAATGGCTATGGATTGAAGAGTGAGGCATTTGTGGGCACATTTGCATGTCCCAGCTCAGCTTCCCAGAGTGCAGTGCAATAATTGTTTTTCTCAGAAGTCTGTGCTGGAAGCATTTTTTTTTAACTTGCTTTAGACATTCAAATGTGAACACAGATGTACTATTTATTTACTATATATGTATAAAATGTATTATATATATATTATATATATATATATATATATATTATATATATATTTATTTTATTTATTTATTTATTTTATATATCTGTAGTGTACTGCCTGGACCTTCCCCAACCTGGCTTCCCCTCGGCTGCACCAGTACCCCATAGAGGATGTCACCAGAAAGTGGAACCCTTGAGTCCTGGAGCTGTGCTGCAGGCATATTTAAGGGTAGGGGAGCAACAATGGAAAAGGATCTTGGGGGGCAGCAGCTATGGCAAAGGGTCTTGCAGAGGAGTGCTGTTATGGGAAGGGGTTTTTGGGGAGGGGCAAAGTGAACTGGTAGTGGAGGGAGGGTGCTTGCACAAAATGTTTACAACCCCCTTGTGGGGAGAGGGGGCAATTTTTTTAATTGCAATAGGACCCTCCATTCTCTAACTCCGCCACTTAATACAATGGTCTTATTGAGTTGATATATTATTGTAGCTATTGTGTGAAATCCATCGACTAATAGTAATTCATTTCTCCTGTCTGAATTGTAGGCTCTAATTCTGCAGCAAAATATCAATGCAGAGGTCAAGCTCAAATCAGATCAAAATCAGACGGCTGCTCAAAAGCAATGTGTAGGCTAGACACAGAAACATTCTATAAAGTGCTTTCAGGGAAAAAATACTTCAAACTGAGACAAAATGGATCAGAAAGGCACATACAAATCCACTGTCCATGTGGGCACTGTCAGAGACCTAAATATTTTAGAAAGTCATCTCAAAGCCATCTCACAATAGAAAACTAAGCCCACTTAATAGACACTGTAAGAGAAACTCATTTCAATCTGAATGTAGATTAGAGTAAATGTGGAGAGGGGTCTGGAAGCATATGTGGTTTAATTTAAAAAAAATAAAGCCCCATATACATTCTCCCATTTACTTTATTCACAATTTTTTGGTCATTTGCTAGCCTATAGACACATATTGTGCACAATTCATTTTTAGTGTCTATGCCAGTTCCATTCCCCTCCCTACTTTTCTGTCATAACCTGCTGCATTGTTTTACAGTGGAACAAATAAACAATGGAGCAGGTGATGACATTTTTATGAGGTAGGGAATATGAATAGATAAAAGAGACTGAACATGGATTAAACCCTAGGCAAGCACATAACCAATATCAAAGTGAGCAAACATATTTTATATTTTTTTCTAAGGGAAGTGACTTTTATATTTTAAGCTGCACCTCACTGACGAGGCCCATAGAGGCCGAAATGCATCTTGTGTTTGCTGTTTTTCCTGCTCAGGGTAGAATTGCCTGGTATTTCGGGGCTGGGTCACTCTAGTAAATGGGACCAGACTGATATACTACAGGATATTTCTCCCTGTGAAGGGCACAAGTGAGCTGAAGGAGGCTGCTCTCTGAGTAGGTAACCAGAGCTATAGAAAAAACCCACTAAGGTATTTTGCTTTCTCAGATGAGCACACACTTGTATGCAAATCCTGGAAAAGATCAGCTTACTAACTGTAAATATAACTTGAGTCCCTAGGCATAGGCTTAATTTGCCTTTTGCGTTATACAATCACTAGTCCTCAAAGCATTTTTTATTTTATATTAATGTATTCCACACATTTTCCTATCTGTGTGCATATTTGCGTATGCCATGGCAACTATTATATTTATTCCTTCTTTCCCTCTGACTATAAACCAGACATCCTTATTATTGTACAGATGCAGCATTACAAGCGTCAAACCTTTATTGCCAATATAAGTCTGCATATAAAACACCAAAACATAAACATATAAATAATTTATTTGGATGCTTCAAAACCTATTAATTAAAATGTGAAATGCAGAGTAGGCTTCTTTGAGTGGAAGGTATAAGGTGATTGATCTATGAATATTTAATCCGACACCTATTTTAGAAATCTGCAGAGTCAGCTCTGAACGTGTCATGGCACTCTCGCTAACTGCGCAGGAGTCGATGTGTTGCCTCTATGTACATGGAATACGATCATTCATACGAGATGTCATGCTTGACACCTTTTGAAGCAACTGTAAAGAAATAGTCATATGTCTCAAAATTGAAAACAGTGCAATGCAGTTATTTCCAGGTTTTTCAATTAAAGAGCCCATTACAGATTAGCAACAATTTAACATGTTTGTGAAGTATATAACAAGCTAACAACATGGGCCCTCATTCAATTGCAAATTGGCCAATTGAATAGGGCTCTAAATAAGCATTTAACAGATTTTTTGAAAAACATTTTTAGTTAGTAAACATCTATCCAAAAGCCAAGTCTTTCACTAACTAAAAACTTCTTTAAAAAATTGCCTATGTGCTTATTTAGAGCCCTATTCAATTGGCCAATTGCAATTGAATGAGGGCACTTGGTAAAGCAAGGTAAATCATGGGCATGCAAGTATTTGCCATTGTAACAGACTCTGTTAGTGCATGGAAGAAGCTGTTATGATAGTCTTACTGACTTCTCAAGGAACGGGCAGGGGCAGGTACAGAGCATTTGCCGAGCTGCCTCTACTGAGCAGATAGGAGAGAAGGGAAACATGCCTTGTACTGAAATTTTATCTTAATCCACCCAATTAATCAACAAAAGTCCCATGATACCTTCTTCCCTTTTTTTCTTTCACTCAAGTAGATAATACACATTAGGAGATCACAACGACCGTCAGTGTCAAAAGCAACAGGAAGTGTAGAGACACAAACACGTCATCCTTCAGGCACAAGCAGTGTATACCTAAAGTAAAGAATTGAAGTAAAAATGGTTTTATGCCACTGCTTACATAGGGCCTCATTCAGATGTGATTTATAAGCACACAGCATATTTTTTTTTTACTGATGTTTTTTAGTTTGTGAACTTCTATCCAAACCAAGATCTTCACTAACTAAAAACTTCTGTAAAACAAAAAAAAAATATCTGTGCTTATATAGAGCCTTATTCAATTAGCCAAATCTCAATCGAATGAGCCCACAGTTGATAATGTTGTTGATTTGTTATACAATGAACAAACATTTAAAAAAAAATTCAAATCTACAGTGGTCCTTTCATCGTTTGAGTGCTTTGGTTTTGGAGATTGTTTATTAACATAGAAGTCTGATAGGTTTGTATTGTGTCCTTCAACCCTATTAGGCATTTACCTAAATCATTGACCTATTCAGCTCAATATCTTGTGCATATTCCAATTGTATTGAACTTAGACGAGAAATGGCATTGATTATGTGTACTCTAAAAACAAAATAGAGGTGCTCAGTCAGAGAACAAACTGCCCTTAATAGGTTAGATCTAGAGCAACCTCTTTTAGCTCACTTGTGCCCTTCACAGGGAGAGATAGCCTGTAGTATATCAGTCTGGTCTCACTCAAAAGAGTGATCCAGCCCTGTTTGGGGTTTGCTGTTCCTCCTGTTCGGGGTAGAACTGCTGGTATTTTCAGGGCTAGATCACTCTGTTGAGTGAATTTGATAAACAGTCTACTTGCTCTCGTGCCATTGTGAACACTAAGAATCATTTGAATGTTAAGAGCAGTTCGGAATGTGATCCCTGGGGAATACCCCAATATATGTATTCTGATTTTAGAAGTAGCAGAGTTATGAACAAGGGGCAATATTTAACTTCTTACCAGGACTAAGGCAGTATATATTTCTCAGGGGCTGTCACTACATTTAGAATACATATGATATACAACTGCTAAATGTTTTAGGCTACTAAGTATCAAAATACTTATTCAGAATTGTATACTTTCTATTATATAGTAGTTACTTGGTACTGACAACATTGCACTTAATTTTTTTTTATGCTGGTATTTATATTGTTTTATTTACTCTTCACCTGCTTATATTTTAATGTATATCAATAAAAGTTAATATTTACATTTAAAGTGTCTCTTCTGAGCAGACATTATCAGCCTTATTAAAATTGTGATTTGGCCATTGGATAGGGCTTCTATATAAGCACAGAGCATACGTATAGGTCTGAATATAAGCCAGCTCCCGCAATCTAAGTCGCACCTGTAAAATTCAAGGGGAAAAAATAAAAATAGATAGTACTCGAATGTAAGCCGCACCCTTAAAATTGGAGAGAAAAAGATTCTCCTTTAAAGTGATCAGCCATTGCAAGAAACAGGCTTTCTAATTAGTACTGTAAGGATGGGGGGGTTGAGTACTGTAACAGGTTACAGGCCTTACAGGATGATAGAATCACTAAAACCGTAAATTGCTATTAAAATTGGTACAATACCCACAGTCTCAAGCACGCAAATCGGCACCCTTAACTCGCAATCTCGCAAATGAGAAAGTAATTTTAACATTCACGAAACGCTATTCAATTACTACAATGCAGTCCTCAAGCACGCAAATCGCATCCTTAACCTCTCAATTGCGCATATCGGCAGTCATTTTAACGTTCGCGAATATAAGCCACACACTTGGCTCGCAAATCGGCAGTCATTTTTTTACGGTCGCGAATATAAGCTAGGACCCGTAACTCGCAAACTCAAAAATCGGAAAAAAGGTGAAGCTTATATTTCGGACCAATACAGTATTTTTTTTTACAGAATCTTTTAGTTTGTGAAGACCTTGCTTTTGGATTGAAGTTCACTAACTAAAAACTTCTGCTTATAGAGACCTTTTGATTTGGCCCGAATCACAATTTAATAAGACTGTAATGCCTGTTATTTGTGTCTAATACAAATAAATAGTTGCAATTGTTAGTGGCACTAATTAGAACCAGCTGTGCAGACTGAATGGAGAAGTAGTGCATTTACTGCTTTATAGTCAGTTTTTTACTAATTTGTTGAGACAATTGGCAAAGTTTCACTGGTTTTTTTTTCTGTTTGCCTTTCTCTGGATCAATTAACAATTAACCTGCATATTGCAGATCACGGGAGATCTAAAAAGGCAGAACTTGATAGACTAAAAGTCTTTTTTCAACCTCAATTACTATGGTTCAACCTCAATTACTATGTAACTATGTAACAATGTAAAGTCATTTTTGAATATTTTTTTCCAGGCACCTCCCTTATAGGTGACAGATAAAATGTGTGACATTGTCCATACATGTGCTGTTATGGGGTGTAAGGGTTAGGGTTAGGCCTTGGAGGTGTACTGGTTAGGGTCAGACTTGGGTGTTAGGCTTTTGGGGTGTAAGGGTTAGGGTAAGGCTTTGGAGGTGTAGTAGTTTGGTTAGGCTTTTGGGGTGTAAGGGTTATTTTATATGTCACCTATACACATGGGCAGATATAACACCACATATAATGGGGTATGATCAGTTTTATTGGCTGTATGATGACTGGGGCGTGGACTATAGTATATATATTGAAAAATGTCAGGTGCCAGGTAATAAGTATGAGACATTTACACATATATAACACACACATACACACTGACACACTCCAATACTAAATACACACAACCACTAACAGATATACATAGTTCTGCCACACACTCATACACACACCCTCTCTCTCTCACACTCCATATCTCTCCATCTTCCATATCTCTCCCTCTCCTGTCTCTCTCTTCCTCTCTCCTGTCTCTCACACTCCATTTATCTCCCTCTCCTGTCTCTCTCTTCCTCTCTCCTGTCTCTCACACTCCATATATTTTCCTCTCTCTCCATCTCTTTTTCTCTCTCCTGTTTCTCTCTTCCTCTCTCTCCTATCTCTCTCACTTCATCTTTTCTTCTCTCTCCTGTCACTCTTTCTGTCCCCTGCAGTCTACTGCCATCCAGGGTCGTGTCTTTGACCAAATCTTGCCCGCACTGTGGTCGGGCACGCTGTGGTTATGACAGTGCGCAGGTCTCCTCTGCTCAAAAGTCGGTGTGCCCATATATATATATATATAGATATATAGTGCCTTGCAAAAGTAGACCCCCCCCTTGGCATTTTTCGTGTTTTGTTGCCTCACAACCTGGATTTAACATGAATTGTTTGAGGATTTGCATCATTTAATTTACAGAACATGCCCACAACTTCGGTCGGCACCCGGTATATGCTAATGACGTGACGTCACATGCGCGCCAAGTCATTGTCGGGTTGAGGAGGGGGTTGAGGATGCGGGGGGTTGAGGTTGAGGAGGGAGATTGAGGAGGGGTCTGAGGATGAGGAGGGGGGTTGAGGATGAGGAGGGGGTTGAGGATGAGGAGGGAGGATGAGGATGAGGAGGGGGGTTGAGGTTGAGGAGGGGGTTGAGGATGAGGAGGGGGGTTGAGAGGGGGTTGAGGATGGGGTGGTTGAGGTTGAGGAGGGAGGTTGAGGATGAGAAGGGAGGTTGAGGAGGGGGGTTGAGGTTGATGAGGGGGTTGAGGATGAGGAGGGGGGTTGAGGAGGGGGTTGAGGATGGGGGGGTTGAGATTGAGGAGGGGGTTGGGGATGAGGAGGGGGGTTGAGGATGAGGAGGGAGGTTGAGGAGGGGGGTTGAGGTTGAAGAGGGGGTTGAGGATGAGGGGGGGGTTGAGGAGGGGGTTGAGGATGGGGGGTTGAGGTTGAGGAGGGAGGTTGAGGATGAGGAGGGGGTTGAGGATGAGAGGGGGGTTGAGGATGAGGAGGGAGATTGAAGATGAGGAGGGAGGATGAGGAGGGGGGGTTGAGGAGGGAGGTTGAGAATGAGGAGGGGGTTGAGGAGGGTGATAAAGGAGGGGGAAAGAGACACAGAGAAGGGAGAGAGGGGGAAGAGACACAGGGAAGGGAGAGGGGGGAAGAGACACAGGGAAGGGAGAGGGGGAAGAGACACAGGGAAGGGAGAGGGGTGAAGAGACACAGGGGAGGGAGAGGGGAGAAGAGACACAGGGGAGAGAGAGGGGGGACACAAGAAAAGGGCACACAAGAGGGGGACACAGAGGGCACAAGAGGGACACAGGGGGCAGCACATTTCCCACCCTCTGCTTATACTCGAGTCACTCATTTTTCGCAGCATTTCGTGGTAAAATAGGTGCCTCGGCTTATACTCGGGTCGGCTTATACTCGAGTATATACGGTAATTGTGATATAAAATGTACTTACTTCACTTACTTCTAAGAAGCCTCAAGAGTAAGAGTTTCACAGCTTCTGGCATGTCCCTCTTTCTTCCTGTTCTCTATCATGAGATATGCCATGGTCATAGCTGTGAACTAAGGCCCAACCCACCGGGGAGGTGCTACCTGCTACCAGTGGCTCATGTTGCTCTGATTCACAGCATGTCACTGCTTGTAAGCAGCATGACTCAATGGCAATGTGAAGCTGTAACATTAGGTCATATCTGTGCAAGATGGCAGCTCACATGATGGAGAGCAAGAAACAAGGGGCAGCATTTCCCACTGGTTTTGTAAAGTCCATCCCTTATGACAGTGGCTTTTGGTCGCAGCTTTGAAACATGCTGAAAAAGTTCAGGTTTCAGAAGGTAAGAATCTGTTACTTTGTCAGCTTCTTAGAAGAAAGTGTAAATGTTATTTGAGAATTACATTGAGGATGACAAAACAAATTAAGTAAAATACTTAAAACATGCATATAAAACAAAAACAAAATTGCCATGTCCATGAGTCCATGTACGAACAAAGTATATCAAAACTATTCTGGATGGAAGTGAAATTAATTAGGGTTTATGTTCCTTGAGCAGTTACAACTCCATTCCTTCTGTATTTTGTTTATTTATCAAGATGTTTGCACCTGAGTCATAGGTTTATGTCAGGACACATGTGGGTGGTTGTTAGATTAAGGTGTACAAATCTGCATTAAAATCTATATTCATAACATAACGCATGCAACATGTTTCTATAACTTAAAGGGACACTATCAATCCAAAAACAGGGTGGGACTTTTTAAGAGAACTAAAATAAATAATTCTGGAAATAAACAGAGTTATCTCTACATCTATAATATGCATATTTATGGCACAGTTTACTTGATCAATTGTACTAACATAATACCACTGCGGCAAATACTTTTTTACACAGCATATGAACACACTGCCAGTGGTGTATATTAAAAAGGCGTTAAAAAAATGGGTACAATATGGCAATTAAATAAACTTAAAATTACATTTATATTTTATCTGTTTTGAACTGCGGAGGGGATGCTGATATTCTACATTTATAAAACTTTTGCATGGTTTTGTAGCAATGTAGATATGTGTATTTTGCCAGCCAATATGAGTATTTCATGCTATTTTAATGTAATAATTAAGGGACATGGAACACAATAGTTGGTTTGACCATTAAAAGAGCACATTTTTAAACATTGGTTTTTTTTGCATAAAAAAATAATAAGTTAAACCTGTTAAAACTACATTGAAACCTAGAGTATATTCAGAGTGTATACATTAGTATGTAGATATCATTGGCTGGCAAAAGGCAAGCCCACAAGGGCAATTCAACCTCTGAATAAGTATTTGTGGTCTAAAAACTTAATTTGAAAAAAAGAAAACTCTTTGGCCCATTTTCAAACATTCGTCCGGATGCAACAAAGAAAAACAATCTTTGTATGTCTCTTTAAGGTTTATAGTGCAATAAATAAACAGCAATTGTTAACTAATAACCTCTCCCTATTTCCCCAAACTACCTGTAAAGCCTCTGTTTTGAACCCCCCTTCATTACCCTTCCATACAAACCATATAAGCAGCTGTGTAAACCATGGACATAAAAAAAAAATTGTGGAAACATTGGAGTTTTTAAAAATCGTTTATAAGTACAGGAATCCATTTTGTGTTTGTTACATTACTTCCTTAGAGCTAAATCATTAGGGTGTTTGTTTTGGCTCTCATTGGAGAGAGGGGAGGGAGAAGAGGGGTGCAAGAATTATTTTTAAGAAATGCAACCGTATCACTTCAGAAATGTAAATGCTCATGAAATGAAAGGCGCTCATTGCAGCCTAAGTCCTTCACTTCGAGAGGCTTGCAAAGTGTGACCAACATCATAGGCGTTCCCTACACTGATAACTATATATATGATATAACACTTTATTATTCAGATTTACCAAACCTACATTTGTTTTATATCTCTCCTTTACAGTTAATATCTACTTCTAATTTCATTTAGTGAAAAAAGTAAAAATTACTATTTTTATAATAATAAGAAATAATAATAAAAGTTTTAGTAAGAGTTGAACCTATATAATAAAAGTTTTAGTAAGAGTTGAACCTATATCAGGTTCTTAACCACTGGTCTACATTCAATGCAATGGATGAAAATAAATAATGTATCCAGGATTAGAGTTCTACCAGATACTTGTACATTCTAAAACCACTAATTTCAAACAATTATAAGCTAATTATTTAGCAGCAATTTAAAAAAGAAAAACACTTTTTCCAAATGCTTTTCCATCCTCTATCAATGGTGTAGATCACCTCTGGTGACTTTAATTGGCAAGAGCATTAAATGACATGTTCATGTTGTGAGCTTCATATTAGTCTGGTTAAAGTACTTATCCAATGAGCGCTTATAGAGTGCTCTCTCAGTAAAGACATTTACTTGGAGAATATTACATTCAGATTCCTATTGGACCTCATAACAAGTTTTTTTTTTATTCAGTTTAATTTATCAATAGCTCAGATTATCTGTCAGTTTATTACTTGCAAACATGCTACATGTTTTTAGAATGTAGAATAATGTAATATTACAAGCCCTAGGCGGAAGAGGAAGGCCAGTTCTGAGTTGGCAAACACCAACAGATTTGCCAGATTTAGTGAAATTGTGGGGGATGTCTATTCAGGAATGGCAATGCCAGATAGAGTTGTCCCCTCTAACAGCCGGGTGGAGGAGTGGGAGGGCAGATTAGGCAGAGCAACAGACAGGTTTTGGTGGTAGGGGACTCTATTATTAGGTAGGTAGACAGGGTGATTTGTTCACCCAGATCCCAGCATCTCAAACAGTTTGCTGTCTCCCGGGGTGCCTCGGGTTCAGTCTGTTCTGGATCGGGTAGATAAGTTATTTGAGAGGGGCTGAAATGAACCAGAGGTCTTGGTACAAATTCTGTACAATTTCAAAGTTAATAGAGTAGAGGATGGAGTGTAGCCTAACGAAGTGATTTTAAAGAACTAGGGAATAAGCTTAAGGCATAAGGACCTCACAAGGCAGTATTTTCTGAGATACTAAGTGCCATGTGCTAGCCCAGGGAGAAAGAGGAGCTAGGGAGGTTAATGTAAAAAGTGATGCACTAAAGAGGGGTTTGGGTTTTTAAAGCACTGAACATGACTTCTCACTTGGAGTACAATCTGATGAGGGTGCTTGATTTATACTAGTAGGTAGGATAGTAGAAAGATTTTAACTACCCTGAAATAAAACTGGATAGATTGAGACCAGCAGTTCAGCTAAGGGGAGCAGGTTCTTGAGTACACTCAAGGATCATTATCTGTCCCAGGTTCTACAAAAACCTACTAGACATGAAGCTACCTTGGATTTAGTTAATATTAATATGGTATAAAATGTTGGAATAGGGCAACCTTTGGGAAACAGTGATCACAACACAGTTCATTTGAGATTGAACTAAAAAAACAAAATTTTAAGGGACAACAAAAATCTTATTTTAAAATGGCACAGATTGTAATGTTCTAAAGGGCAGCAATACCAAAATATAGCTAGGACAGAGAACTGATAGGTAAAATACTGAACATAAAAGGACACATTCAAATCTTCACTAAATATACATACCTTATCACCATATACTAAGTGGGAATAAAAGTAAAAGGAGTAAATCAAACCATGTGGCTTTACAATTTTTTAAATACAAGATACAGCATAAAAAACAAGCATTTAAACTTATACAAAAAAGAGGGGACAGAGACTGCTTTACACAAGAACAGGGAAATCAACAAGGCTTGTAAAAGGGCTATTGCACAGGCAAAAATATAACATGAAAAGTTAGTTGCAAAGGAGAGGAAGACTAACCCTAAAATATTTTTTAAATATATTAATAGAAAGAAGGCCAGGAAGGAAGCTATAGGAACATTACAATGTGACACAGGCCATCTGAAAATTAGTGACCAGGAAAAGGCAGATGAGCTAAATAGGTCTATTTTGTTCAGTATACATAAGAGAGGTACCAGTGGTTGAGACACTGCAACATAATGGGGCTACACTACCATCACCAAAAGATTGGTAAACGCAGGAAGAAATTCAAAAGACTTTGGAAAAAAATAAATGTTAATAAAGCCCCAGGTCCTGATGGACTACATCCAAGGGTACCGGAACTGGGCTCTGTAATAGCCAAACCATTATATCTAATTTTTCAAGATTCACTCAACACTGGGACTCTACCAGATGACTGGAGAAAAGCGCAAGGAAGCAAGGGCAAACCCGGAGAATTATAGACCAGTGAGCCTCACATCTGTAGTGGGAAAGCTTTTAGGAGGGTTAATATGGGATACAAAACAAGAATGTGTCTATTTGAACTGGATTATAAATAGGAGTCAACATGGATTTATGAAGATTAGGTCATGTCAAACAAATCTAATTAGTTTATATGAGGAGGTTAGTAGGAACCTGGATCAAGGCAACACAGTGGATGTAGTCTTTTTGGATTTTGCAAAGGCTGTAGGACTTAAATGACTTAGAAGTAGGACTGAAAAGCATAGTCTCTATTTTTTTTGTAGTAAGTGACACTAAGTGATGCAAGGTAATAATTAAATAAGAAAATTGTGTACTTTCCCTCCAAAGGGATTTGCATGAATTAGAAGAATGGGCAGCTAAATGGCAGACAAGATTTAATACAAATAAATGTAAAGTTATGCATTTGGGAAGGAAAGATAGACATTAATTGTATAACCTAAATGGAGCAATTCTAGGGGTATTAGATATTGAAGAGGATTTGGGAGTGCTTGTGCATAACCACCTAAGTAACAGTGCTCAATGCCAAGCAGCTGCTGCAAAGGCAAGTACAATTTAGCATGTATTAAGAAGGGTATAGAAACAAGGGAAGCAAATATAATTTTGCCACTGTACAAATCCCTAGTACACACTCATTTGGAATATGCAGTACAATTTTGGGCACCACTTCATAAAAAGGACATTTTAGAGCTGAAAAATGTACAGAGAAGGGCAACAATCTAATAAAGGGAATGGAGGGGCTAAGTTATGAAGAAAGACTAACCAAATGAAACTTATTTTCTCTAGAAAAAAAGGCAAGGAGACATCCTTTTAAGGTTAGAAGTAAAAATATTCCACCTTAAAGAAAGAAAAGGGTTCTTTACAGTAAGGGTGGTTAATTTATGGAATTCTCTACCAAAGGAGGTGGTGACAGCGGATTCAATAGATAACTTTAAAAAGGGATTGGATATATTTTTAAATAAAAAGGGCATTCAGGGTTACCTTGGATAATTAGAGAGAGAGTATTGATCCAGGGAGGAATCTGATTGCCAGTATCTGGGGTCAGGAAGGAATTTTATTCATTTTGAGACAATTGGCTAAGTCTCACTGGGGTTTTCTTTCTGTTTGCCCCCCCTTCCTCTGGATCAATTAACAATTAATCCGCATATTGTACATCAGAGGAGATCTAAAAAGGTTGAACTTGATGTACTTTTTAAAGTATTTTTTCAACCTCAATTACTATGTAACTATGTAACTATAACCTATTATTTGCAAGTGTGATGCAGTGGAATCTACCATTCTGGTTGATGGTGATCAACTACCTGAGGTGGCAGAAATTTTGAATACGAAGTAAGTTTGTAAGTAAGTCTGTGCAATGGTGAATGTGATATATATGCTTGACAGTTCAATCACAAAGTCTAATTAAATGTTTTAGTATGTATTAATTTACTGGGAATTTTATTGGATTAACTGGACCACTGTTTGATTTTATCAAGATACTTTTTCTTTCAGAAAGTACCATTTACATAAAAATATATATATAGACATATACAATAAATACAATAAAAATGTAATCAAATATTATATTACAAATGTATTTCAATAAGCCACACTAGTACAAATATATTCCAGAACATTTCCCTCAATCATGGGCTGTGAAATTAGTATTTTTTCTGTTTTCTATGGGAAAATTAAAAAAACATTGATCACAGATTCAGGGAACTTCAAATCTTAGTGGATTTTGACCATTTGGTGTAATATTTTTCTAAAGTTTCTTTTTTTTAACTATAGACCTCAGAAATAGGGCAAAGTGTGACAATCAATGTGGTTTTACCCAAACAGGCTCTCTTTTCCCCCTTCAACAATTGAAAAGTTATCCTTGAAATACACAGAAAGATTACTGGGCAGTTTTTTTTAATATTTTTCAGCAATTAGAAGTAAATATAAATGAGATCCACTGAAAATATTCACATACTAAATCAAATTTATAGTACATTTTGGGGTATCTGAATGTCTCCTCTCACTATTTCGGATCTGAGTGACTTTCCCAAAGCCACCTCAGGTGAAGTCTCCAGCCACCTAAAATGCTTCATCTATGAATTAATTTGAAAATATTTTTTAAAGTGGGTCTTTAGGATATCATTTATTTGATTTCCCTCATGTTCAAATGTTTTCACAATTTCCCTTTCCTAATTAAGGATAATGGGTGATTGTCAAAGCTAAGAATATAGCAAGTCATCAACACATGCTGGATTTAATGTGACATACAAACCAAATTTTACAAAGGGCATGTAAAATAAGCAAACATATTATAAAATATATAGTAAAATAAATAAAAAACCCTTTAGGCACTTGCTTTGTTTTAAATAAATTTTTTAGCTAGGGTACCGTAATTATTTTTTTTTAATCTTATTTAATGTAATTGTGATATATAATTTATACATCACATACTTCTAAAGAAAATCCATAAGTAACAGATTCTTACCTTCTGCAACTTCCCCCTTCTTCCTGTTCTCTCTCATGAGAGATGGCATGTTTCACCGCTGACCTAAGGCCATGCCCAGAAAAGAAAGGACTTCACACTGCCAGAGTAATGCTGCTGAATGCAGACACACAGCATGATATTGTCTTTTGCTAATTGCCTTACACTGGTAGTGTGAAGCCCATTCTCTGTGGTCGTGATATTCTATCACAGCTGTGCAAGATGACAGCTCTCATGAGAGTAAACAGGAAAACAGTGGGAGCTTCCAGAATGAAACAATTCTTTTACACTTGAGGCTTCTTAGAAGTGTGATATACATTTTATATTACAATTACATTGAAAATGAGAAAACTAATTAAGTATCTTAGGTAAAACATTTGTATTAAACAAAAAACAAATCCTGACTTCATTGATGGACATATTTATTGTGAGATTACAGCAGTATAACATTATTTGTTCTTACTTTATTACACTGATTCCTATATTTCTAAGATATTGTTTTGATTCAATGGAAAGGAAGTGATTTATAGAACCATTTTAGTATAGCTTTAAACTCACATCTTGTTTAACTTTGTAAAATTACACCTGTTTATCTCTTTACTTTCATGTACTTTATTTTATTAAGAAGTGCTTATAAGCTCTGTTTTTGCTGCCTAAAATCAAAGACACTGACTCTGCTATACTTGCTATGGTGTCTCATACTAACCAATCAATGACCATCTCTCAGCAACATTCTGCAACATATTGCTGAGACCTGGTGCCTGATTGGCTAGTACACTGCACAGCAGATCCAGTCATATAGTGTATGTGTCTGCATATGCTGCAGAGGGCAGACTCATGAAGGGACTATTTTAGGCAGTTAAAACAGTGCTTATAAGCACTTAATAAAATAAAGTACATAAAAATAAACAGATACAGATATATATTATATACCTATTAAAATAGAGTCATTTTTCATATTCCTATAATTTACTTAGCTTTACCAGCTAACCTTACCTATTGTCAGATTATTACTTAAAACACTTTTTAAAAAATAGGTACTGTGTATTCTGTCTTTAATTATGTAATTATGTATTCAATAAGTCACCTTTATTTCACATAGCAAATATTTAACAGATTCATTAGTTGTAATGAACTAATCTAATCCTATCCCACTGAACAATAAAGGTAATATTTCAAAGGTAAGTTTCAATTAAACTTAAGTTGTATTTATGTAAAACCTAACATAAAGAAAGCTATGTAAAATTGAGTATTTTGCCCAGTTTGGCAGTTTCTGCTCTGTTTGAAAAGAGAAGAAGCCACCCTTAAAGGAAAACAAATTCTAGTTGTGTCACTTGGCAGTATATTTATCAGAGTAGGGTTTAAAAAATGTGGAGTTATTTCCCCATTTCCTATGTTTTCTATAGGAGCTATATATATCAAGATGAGTTGTTTTTAAATCATGCAAATAATCCCTTTGTGGGTCTACCCACTGCAGCGTATGCAGACACAGTCTCTGTAGGGTTGGATGTGCAGTGTAGTGTACTAGCCTATCAGGGATCATGTGTCATGACCCAGAGATGAGGGATCATGTGCACCCCAACAACTCCTGCTTTCTGCTACAGTAATTTATCTAGGATGTGGATTTGAGGTTAATCATAGTGCCCAGCCTGCATATTCAGCCCAGAAACTACCAGTCCTCGGGATACAGGAACAGGCAATGGCCCCTTAGGATAGGACCAGCAGGACACGACTAGGATATAAGCCAGCTTAGTAAAATAATAACATTTATTTCCATTTGGAGACCAGAATGAAATACACACAGTGTTTATGCATATACAGAGCACCCATTAATGGCAACAGTACAACATATTTATGGATAACAAGAACCAATTAGGGTGGATCCCCCACATGGCATTCATGTCTCTAGTGTGCCAGGTGTGCTATTAACTGCCTCCTGTGGTGAGGAGACTGTAAGTCTAAGGGAGTATGGCCATTTGCCATCTTCCTTCTCCCCTCTAGCATCGTAAGGGTTAATAAGCACATTAGTATAATTTATCTGTCTTCCTCTGGCCAGGAAAGCCACACAGTATGGGGGCTAATGGAAATATCCCTTCTGCAGACATGGCGTCTACTCAGGCCCTTCCCTTGTTCTAATGGACCTCCCCAGACCCCTCAACTAGGTACAACTCAGTTCATGGCCTCCTTTTCTGGGAGCCCCACATACCTGTTTTATAAAACTCCCTGGGTAAAATGCAGCATTTAGAGACCAAACCTGAGTGGATACCATCCATACATCACATATTGACAAGAATAACACGGCTGAAAACTAACAGGATTCTTTTTCTAAGGACCTTCTATAACTTGTCCTTTTTCACCATGTTTCACATCTATGATCTGAAAAAAGCAGTGTGAAAAAATGTCATCCTACATTAGAGAAAACAGGAAGAAATGGATAGGTTTCAGAAGGTGAGAATCTGTTACTCTGGATGCTTCTTATAAGTAAGTGGTGTTTACCTTTCATATCAGAATTACATTGAAGAGGATAAGATTAATTAATCTAATTAAAACGTTTATATAAAAGAAAACATTAGCCTGAAGAATAAACTTTATCCCAACTTGCTAAATAGGCTCCATGCAAAATATAAGTGGGGATATTTTACATTTTAACTCCACATTTAACCCTGTTTGATAAATATACCCATTCAAATCTGAGCTTTTTAATCTGATTGGCTCAAAAGATCAAGAGCCAGTTCAAGAGCCAACCAAATTACAGATGCAATTCTAAACTCGTATCTGCTCATATCACCTTACATATAGAGATATTTTAGCAATATAACTTACACACACATACATTTGAGCTTCTATAAATGTGCTCCTTTACAAAAGGGCAACCTGAGGAACTTTAATAAATAAACTCATAAAACTCTGCACTCTTTGAACCACAAGCTTGTCAATTCCCTGCTTTTATAGTGTCATTTTCTATTTTTTCAGTGCTTTTCTAGCTTAGCGTGTATGTGCTAAAACATTTCAGCTGCAGATGAGTCTGGGATGGCCTAGATCTGTCAAGGCTTTTTGAAAGAGAATTAAGTACCTGCACATCACTGGCCAAAACAATGTAAGTTTAATGGCATTTCCATAGCATACACAGTAACTTATAGCTACTCTTCAAATAGACTGCGCACAGATACTTGTATTTTTTTGTGTGTGACTTCTTGGTATAATATATCACCATCATACCCTTTATTTTTTGTTTATACAGATATGTTTTCTCATACATTAGTATATAGCTATTTTTGCAGTATATATTTTATCTAAACTATGGGTGCATCAAGTATTTGATAATATAAATACAATATGTTACAACAGATAATAATTTAAAGAAACACTGTGGTCAAATATTTCAAATATCTTTTTTTAAATGGTCATTTTTTTAAATGATTGTTTTGAAAATGGTCAATGTGGATCTTTCCTGTTTTGTCCCCATCAGCAGTGGCATGCAGTGGCAATTAGGTGGAGCGAAAGTGGCATGCAAAGACTTTGTTCAATTTGTTCTTACAGTGAGGACTACAGTTTCGGTTTGGAGTTTGGAGTCAGGGTTCAGGGTATGGTAGTGGCAGATGATAAGCTGTAAATAGTAAAGCTGTGCAAGCCACTACTTTACTATATAAAGCTTATCATCTATCACTACCCTAACCTCTAACCCTAATCCTTAACCCTAAACTCTAAACCTAACACTAACCCTGACTCTAACACTAAGAACTAACCCCTAGCCCTAAACCCTAACCCTATCTCTAACCTTAACCCTAAACTCCTACCCTAACTCTTACCCTAACTATACCCTTATCTCTAGCCCTAACCCCTAACCCTAGCTCTAACCCTAACTCTAACCCTAAGCACTAACCCCTAATCCTATGTCTAACTCTAACCCTAACCCTAATGCTAACCCTAAGCACTAACCCCTAATCCTAAACCCTAATCCTATCTCTAACTCCTAACCCTGACTCTAACCCTAACTCCAACCCTAACTCTAACCCTAAACCCTAACCATAAGAATAAATTGAATAAAGTTTCGGAGAGCCACCGTTGCTCCACCTGCTGGCTAATGCATGCCACGCCACAAAACAAGAAATGTCCGGCTATGTTATTCGACTGTAAGAGTAATAATACAGGCTCTGAGCATGGGGCAGGACCAGAAATGAGCAACTCAGTCGCTTGATGCGACTATTACGTGGAGTCCCTTAAATAAAACAAATCCTCTAAATAAGAAGGGAAAGAGAGAACATATTAGGGGAAGACTGATAAGACAGATAAATTAAAAATAAAGGACCTTCTAGCCCTAAGTAAGTGACGAATAAAACATCCACTCTTTCCCTAGAGAATATCTATAAACTCTGGGACATAAGTTATCCCCTTATTGGAAAAGTAAAGCGAAAGGGAAAGACAAGAAGGGGAAGGCAGAAACCCCAAAATGTATATTCCCCAAGAATAAAAAAGATTCCTCAGCTACCTCTCACTCTGGGTCCTTTATGTGAAAAAAATGAAACAAATATACAATATGAAGAGCAATGAACTCTTTCTAAAATGAAATATCTCTTAGTCAAATTTCAAGTAAACTTGATAGAGGACTTAACACACCAAATCATAGAAATCTTAAAAGCTATAAAAGAATTAGACTCAAGAACAGAGGAAGTTGAAATTAAGTTTGACAAACTGACTAGAGATCATACCTCCTTATTATCCTATACAAATGTCTGACCTAAATAACAAATTAACAATGCTAGAAAATTGTTCCAGAAGAAAGAACCTTTGAATAAGAGGGATCCCAGAAACTATTTTTAATCCACATTTGGGCAAATATCTAGCAAGTTTAGTTGATTCTTTAGTCCCATCATCCTCCATGGAAGAAAATTAAATAGATGTCTTTCATAGATTACCTTTTCCTCCTAACGTAAAAAATTTGAGACCAAGAGATACTATTGTAAGAGTTTGTCTTCTCTCTTATAAGGACACAATTGTTAAAGCTAGTTATAAGCAAAAAACATTTTAATCACCCCTGCTATCCTGATAAGACTAAAAGAATACTTGTCGATTACACAAGCTTTGAGACAGACAGACTTGATATATAAATGAAGACTTCCAGCGGCTTGGCTGTTTCAAGACATTCTAAATGGCACAGAATAAACTCAGCAAAGGAAGGGGAAGATTTGTTGCTAAAATGGAATATCACTATAGAGAAATCTCAGAGTTTAAAACCAAAAATAGACCTTTGGTGAAACAACCAGAATGGTTACTAGTGAAACATTAATCCTTTTCTATTGGCTTTAAGTAACCATAATTTATTAAGGATTGATAATTTGTTATATGTAAAGTTATATGTGATCAATGTTGTGCCATATATATTTTAGCAAGGAGACGGATATAAATAGCTGCACTTACCTGGAGAGCACGTATCTCCCATAAATAATTCACTGGCTTATGCTACTTATGGATCTATTTCCTATAATTTACTCACTAGAGATAGTAAAATAAATCCTGAGCTCCCTTTCTTATTTTTTGTCACAGAATTCATGAGTGTATAGAAATATTTTTTTCCATAGTTAGTCACTAGATATTTTAGTTTTTTGGTTTACCTAACATTAAAGTAACATATTGTAAGTAACACATTTTGATTTCAATCATATATGTGAATAAGGTTGCATTAAAGCCTACCGAGCTATAAAGATTTTCTATTGTTGTAAAACGTTTTATATATTTAATGATCGTATAGATTATTATATAGAGATGTCGCGGACAGTTCGCCCGCGGACTATTCGCAGCGATTTTGGCATGTTCGAGTTTACAGCGGACGGCGAACACATGCGCTTTTCGGTTCGCCCCCTATACTTTATCATTGAGGAAACTTTGACCCTGCACCTCACAGTCAGCAGACACATTCCAGCCAATCAGCAGCATACACTCCCTTCCAGGGCCTTCCATCTGAAGGACAGCATACATTTTAGAATCATTCTGAAGCTGCATTCGTTGTGAGAGGACAGATAGTGTAGCTGCTGGAGATTAAATAGGGAAATAGATAGCCAGGCTGTGTATTTAGCTTCCACTACAGACCTGAAGGACTCATCTGATATCTGCTGCAAGGCAGCAACCCAAAAAGCCCTTTTTAGGGCTAAAACATTATTTATTTTATTTTATAATTTTTTTCTGTGCAATCTAATTGCATATGCCGGCCTGCCAGTGTGTGTGTGTGACAGGCTAACACCTAACAGCTTATATTGTGCTTAGTGAAATAAAACAACACTTTTTTGACTGTAATAGATTGAATAGCAATTGCCTGCTTACAGGCGTGTGTGTGAAGCCTATTGCATCTACTCTGCCAACTTTTGCCAGTGCACAGTGATACGTCATATCTGGTGCAACCGTAGTGTACAGTGACATAAAACAACACTTTTTTGACTGTAATCGATTGAATATCCGTTGCCTGCCAACAGGCGTGTGTGTGAGGCCTACAGCACCTACTCTGCCAACTTTTGCCAGTGCACAGTGACACTCATATCTGGTGGCACCTTAGATTGCACGCGCAGTGCCCCAAATTTGAAGTGGGAGGACCGACCAAGCATCTTTTTCCATCTTCCGCTTCCAAAAATCAATGCCATATACACGTCCCCTAATAGTGGACGTAACAGAGATTAAACTGATAGGAATAAATAGTACAATTTAATACACCACTCCTATCTGGTGGCACATTACATTGCACGTGCAGTGCCCCAAATTCGAAGTAGTAGGTCCGACCAAGCATCTTTTTCCATCTCCCTGTTCCAAAAATCAATGCCATATACACGCCCCTAATAGTGGACGTAACAGGGATTAAACTGATAGGAATAAATAGTACAACTTAATACACCACTCATATCTGGTGGCACATTACATTGCACGTGCAGTGCCCCAAATTCGAAGTAGGAGGTCCGACCAAGCATCTTTTTCCATCTCCCTGTTCCAAAAATCAATGCCATATACACGTCCCCTAATAGTGGACGTAACAGGGATTAAACCGATAGGAATAGTACTACTTAACAGTACACACCTTATAATAACGCAGACAGAGGCAACGCAGAGAGAGGAGTCTGAAGAAGAGGAGTCAGAGGAGGAAGGTGGCTTTGAGGATGTGGAAGACCAAACACAGCAGGCATCCCAGGGGGCTTGTTGTCATCTTTCGGGGACCCTTGGTGTCTGGGTGGAGGAAGAGACCTTCAATGACATCAGTGAGGACAAGGAACGGGACATGGCTAGCTTGGTATCCAACCTTGTGCAAATGGGGAGTTTGCGGTTGTGCAAAGGGACTGTTTGCGGTTCTTTGCGGCGCATTAAACGGGGAGATTGGTCTGTTACTGTGAAGCGGGTGTAACCCTTACACTACCTGATCAATACAACATCATACCTGATGTTTTAAAGCATGTTATTCCAAACAATTTAGGAATGTTAGGTGATTTATGCCCTTTATGGCTTAAAACCAGACCCTGCATCAACTATGTAATTTTCCGTGGGAGTTTTGCCATGGATCCCCCTCCGGCGTGCCACAGTCCAGGTGTTAGTCCCCTTGAAACAACTTTCCCATCACTATTGTGGCCAGAAAGAGTCCCTGTGGGTTTTGAAATTCGCCTGCCCATTGAAGTCTATGGCGGTTCGCCGGGTTTGCCCGTTCCCGAACATTTGATGGAAGTTCGCGTCCGCTGTTCGAGAACCGAAAATGTTATGTTTACGACATCACTATTATTATACAATGACTGATATTCGGTTTAAGATTTTCTAGGACTTTATTCCTTTTTTTGCTTTTCTGTCTTAGCTTTTAAGACAGGATCATCTTGCTTTATTATAATTGAGCTCCTCCCCATTAAGGTTTCCTTCCTATAATGGCCTATCATTTTTGTCAGCAGCCAGATAGCCCCATAAAGTTTAGACATTTGTAGTAACAAGGATGAATGAATGTGAGTATATTTGTAGTAACAGGGAATATGAAACAAATAGTGGAAATATCCCACTTACAATTTAAAAGAAAAGGAAGCAAAACAAGGCTAATAATATCTTTCCAACTTTGGTTCAAAAACTTTCTTAATAGGTTTGCTAAGAAAAGAGGGTTTAAAAAACTACCTCAATTCCAGGAAGATAGTCCTCTCTGATTGTCCAGAATGGTAATTAAAATAATCTCCCATAACGCTAAGGGTCTTAATTTCCCTTTTAAAAGGAAAATTGCAATGGCTAACTATTTTGGAGTAAAAATCAGATATTATCTGTATACAGGAGACCCATTGGAAGAAAGACTCCATCCAAAAATTAAAAAACAATTTTTCAAAGATAGTATAGACACGACTTATACCTCTAAAGGGGAGTCTCAATTTTGCTTAACAATAAAATAACAATTAAAGAAGAGTTTAAAAAAGTGGATCATCAGGGTAGATTTAATATAGGGATAGAAAGTATCAATAATACTCCAATTACTTTAGTTAATATATATGCAACTAACTTAATTAAATCAAGTACATTTTTTGAATACAATTTTGTAATTAGTGCAAAAATTTAAAAGGGGTCCCACTATTATCTGTGGAGACTATAATATGATATTGAATTATTCTACAGACAGAACCTCTGTTTATAAACTTAAGTCAGAGAAGGTTGCCTTTAGTATGGCGTAGACATTTACCCAAACTATATTAGATTACAAACTTGGATGTTTGGATAATTTTTCATCTGTACGCTAGGGATTATACTTTATATTCCAATCAACATTCTTTTTATTCTAGAATTGATTACTTTCTAGTTGACTCTCATACATTAAATATCACACAATCTGCTGAGATCCTAACATCATCATCATGGTCCGATCATTACATGGTAAGTATTACTATAAAAAAATAAGAAGGATTGACTAAAAGATCCTGAAAAATGGACAATAATCTGTTTAAGAGTAAAGACCAAGTCAATGTAGTAAGAAATTCTATGAGGTAAATGAAGAGTCATTTTTTTCCTCATCTCTTTTATGTTGTGCCTTCAAAGCTTATATACATGGGCCCACATTCAATTGCAATTCAGCCAATTGAATAGGGCTCTAAATAAGCACATAACATATTTTATTTAAAGAAGTTTTTAGTTAGTGAAACTCTTGATTTTGGATACATGCTTACTAACTAAAAACTTATTTTAAAAAAATACGTTATTTGTTTATTTAGAGCCCTATTCATTTGGCCAAATTGCAATTGAATAACTGAATAATTGCCATGGAGTAATGATTTTGAAAATGTCAGGCATCAAAAGAAGAGAGGCAAACCCCTTAAAGACTTGTATATACAATTAGATAAATTACAAGGGCTGAACAAATTATCTTCTAATAAAATTACCTTAATACAGATTAATAATTTGAACTCCCAGATAAAAAAAAATCCTCCAACTACAAATTTGGAAATCAGAATTGGAAGTTCCAAGAAAACCATTATTTCTTAGGAAATAGATCAGGTAAAATACTTAGCTAACAAAATTAAGAAAAAGAGAATTCAAAATAGGATAAACGATCTGAGAGGCCCAAATAATTGTATTCACTCTCATCCTAAGGAGATCGTAAAAACCTTTTTGGATTTTTATAGAACTCTATATAAACAAGACCATTTTATTAAACCCACAAAATCAGACATAGAGGAATACTTAAGTAAAATAAACCTTCCTAAGATTACTAAAGAAGATCTGGATTTTTTAAATAGTCCTATCTCTAGGAAAGAAATTGAGTTGCTAATAACTTGCCCTAGGAATTGACAGTTTTAATAATTCATATTACAGATGCTTTACATTAATGTTAAGTAATATGCAATATGTTCAACAAAATTAAAAATAGCAGAGGAATATTGACAGAAATTTCTGAGGCTAGAATCCTAAATATTCTGAAACAAGGGAAAAGTCTAGCGGACTGCATTCATTATAGACCTATCTCACTTATCAATTGAGATGTAAAAATCTATTCTAAGATTCTGGCCAATAGATTCAGTTCAGTCATTTCAAAATTGATACATCTTGACCAGTCAGGCTTCTTGAATGGAAGGCAGGGATCAAATAATACCAGATGCCTTATTGATACCCTGTCTTACATTAATAGAGGTAATATCCTCATGCTGACTCTGTCCTTAGATCCTGAAAAAGCATTGACAGAGTCAGCTGGGATTTTTTAAATGCTGTCCTCCAGAAATACGGTTTTGGAGAAGTTGCTTTAAAAGTGCTGTCATTTACGGATACAAATTTGAATCAGAGAAATTCATGATTAAGAACGGCACTCGCCAGGGGTGCCCCTTATCCCTGTTTTTATTCATTCTTTTCAAAGAACCTCTTGCTGAATTAATTAGATCTTCTTCGGAAATAAAGGGAATAAAGATGGGTAATTCTATATATAAAATCCTCCTTTTTGCCGATGACATTATCTTAAGACTGATTCTTAATCTTCTTTACTATACTTACATAGAATTTTAGATTAATACAGTAGACTTTAATATTTTAGAATAAATTATTCTAAAACTGACATTATTTATAAGGGCCTTAAAGTAGAGCAAGTACAGGGAGTGCAGAATTATTAGGCAAATGAGTATTTTGACCACATCATCCTCTTTATGCATGTTGTCTTACTCCAAGCTGTATAGGCTCGAAAGCCTACTACCAATTAAGCATATTAGGTGATGTGCATCTCTGTAATGAGAAGGGGTGTGGTCTAATGACATCAACACCCTATATCAGGTGTGCATAATTATTAGGCAACTTTATTTCCTTTGGCAAAATGGGTCAAAAGAAGGACTTGACAGGCTCAGAAAAGTCAAAAATAGTGAGATATCTTGCAGAGGGATGCAGCACTCTTAAAATTGCAAAGCTTCTGATGCGTGATCATCGAACAATCAAGCGTTTCATTCAAAATAGTCAACAGGGTCGCAAGAAGCGTGTGGAAAAACCAAGGCGCAAAATAACTGCCCATGAACTGAGAAAAGTCAAGCGTGCAGCTGCCACAATGCCACTTGCCACCAGTTTGGCCATATTTCAGAGCTGCAACATCACTGGAGTTCCCAAAAGCACAAGGTGTGCAATACTCAGAAACATGGCCAAGGTAAGAAAGGCTGAAAGACGACCACCACTGAACAAGACACACAAGCTGAAATGTCAAGACTGGGCCAAGAACTATCTCAAGACTGATTTTTCTAAGGTTTTATGGACTGATGAAATGAGAGTGAGTCTTGATGGGCCATATGGATGGGCCCGTGGCTGGATTGGTAAAGGGCAGAGAGCTCCAGTCCGACTCAGACGCCAGCAAGGTGGAGGTGGAGTACTGGTTTGGGCTGGTATCATCAAAGATGAGCTTGTGGGGCCTTTTCGGGTTGAGGATGGAGTCAAGCTCAACTCCCAGTCCTACTGCCAGTTCCTGGAAGACACCTTCCTTAAGCAGTGGTACAGGAAGAAGTCTGCATCCTTCAAGAAAAACATGATTTTCATGCAGGACAATGCTCCATCACACACGTTCAAGTACTCCACAGCGTGGCTGGCAAGAAAGGGTATAAAAGAAGAAAATCTAATGACATGGCCTCCTTGTTCACCTGATCTGAACCCCATTGAGAACCTTTGGTCCATCATCAAATGTGAGATTTACAAGGAGGGAAAACAGTACACCTCTCTGAACAGTGTCTGGGAGGCTGTGGTTGCTGCTGCACGCAATGTTGATAGTGAACAGATCAAAACACTGACAGAATCCATGGATGGCAGGCTTTTGAGTGTCCTTGCAAAGAAAGGTGGCTATATTGGTCACTGATTTGTTTTTGTTTTGTTTTTGCATGTCAGAAATGTATATTTGTGAATGTTGAGATGTTATATTGGTTTCACTGGTAAAAATAAATAATTGAAATGGGTATATATTTGTTTTTTCTTAAGTTGCCTAATAATTATGCACCGTAATAGTCACCTGCACACACAGATATCCCCCTAAAATAGCTAAAACTAAAAACAAACTAAAAACTACTTCCAAAAATATTTAGCTTTGATATTAATGAGTTTTTTGGGTTCATTGAGAACATGGTTGTTGTTCAATAATAAAATTAATCCTCAAAAATACAACTTGCCTAATAATTCTGCACTCCCTGTATTAAGACTAAAACAATTATATTCGTATATTACACACTTGGGAGTAAAACATTTTTTTCGTTTAAGGAAAATATTAAAAGATAATTTGAATGTGAGCAATCAGATAAGAATGAAGTTCTTGGATTGGAAAATTTTAAAAATCTCATGGATAGCTAGAATTGCAATTGTAAAAATGAATATTATTTCCAAGATAACCTATATATTTAGATGCATTCTGGAAATTGCCCCAAAATACATACTGAATAATTTACAATCAACGCTAGATAAATATATATATACAATGGTTAGAAACCTAGGATCAATTCTAACATTACAAAGAGGAAATATGAAAGTGGGGAGTTGGCTTGATTCAAAGAAATTCATGATAATATTGCTCTATCACAATTGGTGGGTTGGAATTTTCCCTCCATAAGTCACATATCAAAGGACATAGATGAAGCTTTGCTATAAATTATTCCCATCAATCTAGTCCTATGGCTTCCAAAATATGAATCCTCTAAATTTTTAAATCTTCTGAGAGGAGTAAATACATTGATTACATTTTGGTATAAACATAGAGAGAAGAGGAACTTATCTTATTTCCCCTCTTTAGGGGCACCAATTGAGCTTCTGCAATACGAGAAAAAAGAGCTAGATCTTACTGCTTTAAAAAGGAATGGAATTCATAAAACTGGAGATTTGTTTCTAAATGAATCATTATTAGACCTTTTACAAAAATATTTTCTTGGCTAGAATTCCTAGCGATAAGCAAAACTCTTATACAGTTATACAGTTGGGATATACAAGTAATAATATGACCAAATTAACCCCATTTGAAAAGCTTATTGACTTTAAAAAGATGTCCCATTTAATATCTAAATATCAAAAGGCAACGGAAGTTAATTTCCAGCTAAATAAATCTACTAGAATAATAGCCTGGGAAAAATATCTAGGGTTAACATGGTTGGAGGCTACATGGTATAATACCTTCAGTTTGGTTAAAAGATCAGTAATCTCTGCTTCGTATCTTAAATTATTATTTACAACTATCCAGAGATGGTATTTGTCTCCTGAGGCAATGAGTAGATATGATTCCAAAAATGTAAACTTATGTTGGAAGTGTTGTGGTAAACCTGGAACACTCCTACACTTTTGGTGGGAATGCAAAAAGGTGAAACTCTTTTGGAATCAATGTCAAATACAAATTTCAAAGATCCTAGATAAAGAAATTTCTTTTACTCCTCAATTTTTCATTCTACATCTAAAAAATGACACTAGATTTCCCCATAACAAACATTTAATATCTCATATTTTACTAGTAGCTAAATGGCCTCTGATAAAGTTTTGGAAGTCAGAGCAGATTCCCACCTGGGCAGAAGCCCAATCTGCTATGGCAGAACTAAAGAAAGACTGGACTCAATTCGGATCTAGGAAAAAATGCCTACACACAAAATGGAATAGACCCTGTTAATCTTGTCGATGTTTTGATATGAATGGTGCTGGATAAAATTTAATTGTAATATATGTAAATGGAAAATAAAAATATGTCCTAAAAAAAAAATACAGGCTCTTATTTATTACTTTTGCATGCAATTATGCATCTGTGGAATCTGCCATTTTAGTTTCCAGTGAACTACTTCCTGAGGTAGGAGAAGACTTGGAATACACAGGAAGCTTTTATTTGTATAGTAGGAATTTGCATCTACAAACCAGTGTTCTCATTAGGTCTAATGGAATGCTCATTTATGTACAGGGACATGCCCTGTCGAGGCAGAAGCTGCAATAAGCAGGCTCAGTAAAGAATAATGGTATATGAAAGTGCAAATAAAAAAGGCTGTATTTATGTTTTTTTAGATTCTATAAACATTATGACCTTCAATGTTTCGATTCAAAATACCATATGGAAAAAAATACTACAGTGGTTCTTTAATTGAGGGAAATTTACTGAGCTATCACAGAGAGTATGATTAGGTGGAAGATTTACTATTTCTTATTGGGAAAACTGTTATTACAGACAGTCACACCTTATCACCTCTCAGTAAATATCCCACTCCATCTCAGCCTCTGTGATAGCTTTATAAATAGTTAATATGCTACTTGTTTTAATTGCTTATTTAATTGGTTTTATTATAAATAGTTTTGTGTTAGCTAGGTCAGACGCCTATGACTAAATGTCCCTTGTGGTAGAAAAAGCATCAGAATATTTTTGAAACGATTTTGACCTGTGATCATATGGAATTGTTAATAGATCCAACAAAGTTCTGTTTTTGACTCATTTGGAGCTCTGTCCACACTATGGATGTGTAGAAGTAGCTGTAGCTGTAACTATAGCTGTTGTTAGTCATTCAGTCGTGTACAACTCTCCGTGACCCTATAGACCACAGCATGCCAGGAACATCTTGTGTCTGGTTGTGCTCATCCATAAGGTTTTATTGTAAAAAATACTGAAGTGGGTTACCGGTTCTTTCTCCAGTGGGCCACAATTAGTACAACCTCTCTACTATGATCTACCCATCTAGCAGTGACCCTACATAGTATAGCTCACAGCTTCATAAAGGTTCACAAGCCCCATCACTAAAACAAGCACAAATCCAGAAGGGGTGATAAATATTACCTATATTTAAAAAAACAATGCACAATGAAAAAAAAAAAAAAAATATATATATATATATATATATATATATATAGATAGATATATATATAGTCTTAAAACTATTTTTTAATTTGAAAAGACAAAAATAAATGTTTATGCCTTTGCTGGATCTTGGAGGCATCCATGACACATAAGCGGAAGTCATGTGTGAGAGAGAGGTATTTATATTTCTGGAGTGCTGTGGGTCCGGTGAATTATTTAAGGTGTCTGGTTCTGGGACAGTGAGGGAGAATGAGTGTGGTATAAATTTCAGTCTTATCTTATCAAAGAAAATCTCTGGGCTTCTACCTGTTTCAACTTTCCCCACCTCTCCCTTCACTGATACCTACAAACACACACCAATGATCCAGCTCAGAGGAAGTGTTGTAACAAACACAAAATAAGTTGCATTCATAAAAAGCCTTCAAAAAAATACTAATTTTCTTAAAATAAATTATATGTCCATGGCTTACACAGCTGCTAATATTGTTAGTGTGTTACATACTTGACAAACGAAGGACTTTTTTCTTGAACTGCAGTGGTTCTGTAAATGATTAACACAATGTCATTGTTTTAGTATAAGTTAATACTATTCTATGGATTGTAGCTGGTACATACAAGAAAAAAAAAAAGGTTTTAATATATTATGGTAATTTTTAGTGTTTATCTGTCATTCTTTTTTTGGAACATTTCAAGCTAATGATATAGCAGTAAAGACATACTTGTACTAGGCTTGTTTTGGATACATCCCACCCCCAGGCAGATGTTTTACATTGCTCACTCAACATTTCGTTCTAAATTATTTGGCCATTCCAGTTTGACAAATAACACAGAAATGTAGTGTTTTGTTGAATTGAAATGCAGTTCAACAAAATAAGACACTTGTTTGTCAAATATGTACCAAACTAACATCTGTAAGCCTTGGACACAAAACATTTTTGAAAACCGTTTATAAGTACAGGAATACATTTTGTGTTTGTTAATGATTTTATCAGAGCTGGATCATGGTATCAGTGAAGAGAGATGTGAGGGAGGAGAAAACAGGCAGAAGTCCAGAGTCTTTTTTAGGTAATGGGATACAATTAAAATTTACTTGATACTTTAATGTTAGCCACATCGCCAGTCAGTGGAAATGTAATACTCTTAGCCTACAAGCGGTTAAAAATAAGCTAAATTACATACTTATTAACAAGAGACTCACCCGTCTTCTACAAGACAAAATCCCAAAATGTATGAACCCCTGGGGACCATGGCAAGATTGCCCTACATAGCAGCTCTAACTTAAAATTTAGCTTCCTAGTTAGGTCCCAACCACCCTAGAAGAGATCCAGGGAAGGTTTGGTGGCCCGTGGCGGCCCTGGGAAAAGCGAATAGAGGTGAGTACCAATCACGATTCACCAGACCTTAGCTTGACCAAGCTGTTTAAACCCCCTACCCTTTATCACTGTTTCTTAATTTTAAGTTAATATTTAAACTTTAAAATAAAAAACTCTGGTATTGGCTCATAATACAAAACCAATACAGTAGAATAGTGGCAAATCATGATCAACAACGAGACTTGGATACATTTCTAGAATCCTTGGTTAGATAGCCAACTGTTTGTGTAAAAACATGTGTATAATTTATGATTTTGATTTATTTTTCTGTATGTACCTCAAATTCCAAGTGGATCAACATGATCATGGACATAAAGATGTTCTGTTGTGTTACAGTCCATGAGGTCACAGAGAGTCGGAAAAGACTGAACAATGAAAAAAAAAAAACTCAAATATACTGTCAGTTTGCCTTTATCTAATAAAACTGATTGAGAAAAAAATAATTGAACCCATTTGCACCTCACAGACTAAGAAGCAAAAACCACAGCTCTACAGAAATGTAAATGTCCCTCTTACACACAGCTTCCATCAAGTATCCATGGTCAAGCATGGTTCACCTGTATGGCAGCTGTATGACATTTTTCCTGATAAATTATCAGTTTAGTTAGACTCAGTGGGCCAGATTCAATTCCAAGCCAGCAACTCGATCGCAGGCGGACGTATGTCTGCGGGTGTGTTGCAGACTCCCGTTCATCTCCGATTCCGGTGCTATTCAATTGCTCGCAAGTTGCTGACCCAAAGTCGAAACCGTAAACCATGCACTGGTTTGCAGCAGATCAGGGCGGGAACATGATCAATTAAGAAAGCCCTTAGCAGTATAACATGGAGGTTACATGGCAATCAATTAGGTTCAGGGGCCTGATATGCGAAGGGAACACGATCAATTAAGAAAGCCCTTAGCAGTATAACATGGAGGTTACATGGCAATCAATTAGGTTCAGGGGCCTGATATGCGATCAGACTCGCAAACCCTCAAAATAAAGAATTATGAAAATGAATGCCAATAATGTTCTAGTCCATATGGGTGGCCTGATATGTATTAGCTCATTGATACCCAAGATCAATTTAACCCCGAAATGAAACATAAAAATAAATGTAATTACCTGCGGATTTGGAGAATTGAGATTGTTGTGCAAATAATTCTAATGTCTGTCATCGCTTTCCCCGTTATTTATAGTGCAGTATTGATTTTTTATTTACATTTACAGTGCTACAAATAGGTGTTTAACCCCCTTGTGGGTCCTCTCTAGCAGTCGGAGTCTTTTAGCTTAATTTGCCATTTAGGGGTGTGAAAACATTTGCGGGCTTGGGGAATCGTAGTAATTGAATAGCGATTTGCGATTTTAGCCTTGCAAAAGTGACAGATCAAAGGCTTCTGGAGGCTGTAAGTTACGGGTTTAACCATCTCAATATTTTCAAGGCTGTAACTCAGAAGCCGCTCGGAGCCCGCAAAAAGATGCCAATCGAATGGCAATTTAACTTGGGACCTTACTTACGGGCTATCAGATCGGCCAAAACCTCAATTGAATATGTCCCAATGTTTTTAAACACATATACTTTTTTCATTATACAGATAGATGCAAAAACTATATTATCACATACTGTATACTGAATCATTCATACAGACACAAATAATATAAATTGAATATATTTTAATGTAATATATTTTAATTTTTGGATGGATTACACTGTACTAGAAATTCATCAAAATGCATTGAACAGTATTTGTAAACACACTGAACTGTAAAAAAGACAAAAAAAGACACTTCATCATATTAAATCCTATCATTTGTGAATAGTATTTGCTTAAAAGACCACTCTAATTCACCTAGCGACAGGAGGTAGTTATGTTAATAATACATTGATCATTAATAAAATTCCTAATTGCAAAAATCAATATTAAATGCATAAACAAATAATTAGTGTCAGCAACCGGCTGAATATTTGTCTCCACCCTGCTAAGATCATTCATTGGAAGGGTGGGGGCAGATCTAAAAGGTTTTAAGAACAAATAGCTTTCATGAGAGAATAAATAATTACTGATAGTGTGCTCCAACAGCAAAAGCTTGCTGAAAGGGTAAATCTGTAATACAATATATGGAGATTATTATGTTGGAACACTTTGTGTCTGAAAATTTAGTAGCTAGACAAAGCCACATCCCTGTTGTCCTTATAGTGGGTGGATACCAGCAGTAGCTGAATCTGAACTTTGAAATAAAAGTTTAGTATTAAATGTTGTTTTTTTATAATTTAATATTGTTTCTATTAATGAGTAATTAAAACATCTAGCTCATGTTAGTAGGGCATTATAGTGGTCCTTTAAGAAGCATCAGATATGACATGCTTGTAAAAAAATGAACAGAGTGGATACACTATCCATAAAACATAATTCAAAAATAACACATTAAGGTATATTTATTAAAGTTGGGATAAATGGAGCTATAATAGTATAATTACATATCCATTTCCTTTGTTTTCTGTAATGGATATTTTTTAAACAGAGATACAATTTGATTAAGAGGCTCCATAAAAATGTAGGATTTAGAGATATTTAAGCTGTGATGACCCAGTAGACCAGGGGGACCAATACAACCCAAAACCTCACACCACAGCTTCAGGGATCCCCTAGATCATTGGGTTCTAGTGATCTCAGCACCCAGCATGCTTCTCCAGGTCAGGAACCAATGCAGGCACCCAGGAACACAGGATACAGGAGGAACAATCAGGAATACTCAGAAACAAGCAGGAACAAGCAGGCAGATGTAGGTCCCTTTAAGGTAGGACCAGAGAGAGAGGTATAAGGGTACCCTCAAGTGTTTTAGCTCAGGAAGCCCTTACCAAAGAATGACAGTACACTGTGGTTATGTACAGCCAGACTGGACAGATTTATTGAGGCCAGATGCACGGGAATTTATACAAAATAAACCAGTGTGGGACGGCCCACAATACAATGAACAGATGACTGACCATGTTTGAATTACCCACCTAGGTGTGTATGGGAACCAATCAATACACTAGCTAAGCTAATTAGGTTAGCTCTGAACCACTCAGGTAATCTGCCCCCTGGCACAGAACACATCTCCGCCTCCTCTGGATTGCAATATGAGTCATTTGCTATTTTGTTATCCATGGGACTGGTAACTACCTCATGAGGAAACAATAGAAGGGGAATAAATGAAGGGGTATGAATTTAGAAAGCTTGTACGAACGGTTAATAAGGCATAATATACAAGAATATGTCTATTTGAACAGGATTATAAGTAGGAGTCAACATGGATTTATGAGGGTTCGGTCATGTCAAACAAATCTAATTAGTTTCTATGAGGAGGTTAGTAGGAACCTGAATGAAGGCAACTCAGTAGATGTAGTCTTTTTGGACTTTGCAAAGTCTTTTGATATAGTGCCACATGGAAGACTATTGAGCTGGCTAAAAGACAGGAAGCAAATGGTTGTGGTAAATGGAACATACTCCAATTGGACTAATGTGGTAAGTTCCTCAGGGCTCAGTATTAGGTCCTCTCCTTTTAACATATTTATTAATGACTTAGAAGTGGGACTAGAAAGTAGTGTATCTGGGGTCAGGAGGGAATTATTTTTTTTCCCTTTTGACACGGTTGGCAAAGTTTCATTGGGCTTTTTTGCTGCTTGCCTTCCTCTGGAGACCTTAAAAGGTTGAAATTGATGGACTAAAAGTATTTTTTTAACCTCAATTACTATGAAACTATGAATGGAAAACCAGAACAGTAGTCACCATTTTAGGTCACCACATGTTCTTTGGTGTAGGCACATATTAAAACACCAGAGCACAGTAATGTCAGTTTGTTCAGTAATTATGAATTCCCAAATCACATAATTACATGGACATAACTTAGGCACCTATTATGATAGACATAATACACAGTGGGAAATGACAGTGTAGTTTGGGAGCAATAGTGTGGTTACGAGTAGGCAACATTATCTGCACAGTATTTATAATTCCTCTAGCACCTGGCTGTAAAAACAGCAATTGAGTATACTTTGTCTTGGCCCTAGGTTCGTTTATTCCTAGGAGGTCTGGCTCTCTGGATGGGATTGGGGCTTGGTGTATCAGGGTGGCTAGCCTGGGTAGCTCTAGGGCAGACCAAACTACAAGTTCCCACCATCCCTCCACGAGGGGACACATTAGGATACAATAAGGGGTTTGTTTAAGCACTGCCGATGTGCTGTGGCTGTTGTTAGCAGGGTACAGGATAACACAGTACCTTGCCTCATTCACCCGTTCAAATGTAAGCAGCCTGCTGATTGACTGAATGTCAATCCAGTCAGGGAAACTGAAGCTCCAGCTTAAGGTCTCCCCTAGCATCCAAGTGAGCCAATCACAGGAATGCCTGCAAGCCCAGGAAATACAAACAGGCCAATTACAGACAGGCCTCAAGTCTTTGGGAAATACCATTGGAAATCCATTCATAGACTTTCATTGTAACAGTCCCTGTTAGGTATAACCGGCTGCCTTTTACAGTAATCCTCTTTAGGGTGGCTTGAGGCTGGCTAAAGCAGTTACAAGTGGGGCCCTGCAAAGTCCTGGCATGACATTAACCACTGATACTAGCTTAACCCCATTTATTTCAAATGAAATGTATACTTTGAAAATTAGCTATTAAAGGCTATTTTTTATCTTCACTGTTTGATAAATACATTCCAGTATGCTTTTCCGTGAGGATATAATGTTGTTTTGTAGTATGTATACATTTTTATACTTTACATACTGTTATATATATACTAGAGAATTGCCCGTCAAAAAATGACGGCAATGAAATTGTAAGTTAGCTAATGCTGTTTGGTGTATAATAATGAAATCTATAATACCTTAATAAATGAATATACTTTACCTATTTTGAAGCATTGTGTTGAAGAGCTGCAATCTGTTTTGATGTTGCTGCAGCATTTGGGCAGCTGTGTAAGCGTGGTGAATGTGTGCAGTGTAATAGTGTGCATGCGCGAGACCAAACCGTTAGCGTAGTTGTGTACTTCCGCATTGGAGTAAAATGGCGGGTAATGTGTGGTATGCATCTTAACGGAATATCCGTAGGTCGTTTGTGGTGTTTTGCAAGTTTCTTGTGGTGTTTTGCGTGTTTAGAGTGCTGTAGACTCGTTTTCGTTTTGTTCGGCGGCCATTTTTTCTCGCGCTTAGCGAATTTTTTAGTGTTCAAACTCTTTTATTTTTAGTTAAATGAAGGTGTAAGTTGTTTTTTTGAGGTCCAGGATGCTTCCTTTTGCTGTAGGTAAACGATTTATGTATGTGCTGTGTGTATTTCTTGTGTTTTGAATTTTGTAATGTTCACGAGTTGCGTCCTATTGTTGCGAGGTCGTAATGTGTGGTAACGTGTCTCGTATGTTGTTTGCGTTGCGAGGTAAAGTTTGTGAGGGTCGCAGTTGCTGGCAAGGAGCGCCTTCGGCAAGGAGTGCTACGCGAGCCCGCAAGTGTGAGAAACGGCTCTGGCTGGCTCGCCTGCTCACAACTATATATGTGATATATATATATTTTTATATAAAGTTTTAATATATATATCTATATATATATACTGTATATATATATATATCTAGGCACCCCATCCTCTGAGCGCAGGACAATTGCCTGTCGTCAATTGCGCGCTGTTGAAAAGTGTCTGTCAAATGAATGCCGTTAAAATCGTGCAAGGTTACAATGTGATAGTACCCTAATGCCTTGAATCCCCTAACCCTAAGACCCCTAAGCCTAACCATAAGACCCCTAATCCTAAAACTCCTAAGCCTAACCCTAAGACCCCTAAGCCTTACCCTAACCCTAAGACCCATAAGCCAAACCCTAAGACCCTTAAGCCTAACCCTAACACACTAAGCCTAACCCTAAGAACCCTAAGCCTAACACCCCTAAGCCCACCTTACCTGAGTCCGGCATGCAGTTGTCAGGGCCCGCATTTGTCGGCGACCATCTTTCTTTCTATCTATCTATCTATCTATCTCTCTCTCTCTATATATATATATATATATATATATATCAATAACGTAATGCACTATATAAAAATAAAAATACATCAATGACTTAAAAAAACTATAAAAAAAAAATCCACATCAATAAAATCCATATATTTGTATTACAGTTTTCTACCAATGGGCCGCATTCAATTCCAAGTCCGCAACTCGATTAACGACGGCCACATGTCAGCAATTGAGGTTCTGGCTTCCGTTCCCGTCCGTTTCCAAGGCTATTCACTTGCTCAAGCTTTTATTTATTTTATGTTATATGTTTGGAGAGAAAAAAATATTTGCTCGCTTGATTATTTGATCTACTGAAAATATATGGTAAATTGTAAATAGCTAGCATTAAAACAATATAATGATTTTATAAAGATTTTTAATATATTTTGTGAGCAGCACAAAAATAAAAAAATAAAAAAAATAATTTTAGTCCCCCCTCCAAAATGTAGTACATTATATCTTAGTCATACGATACATAGTCCTAACAGACAATACAATACAAAGAGCAACTTAAAGGGACATGGCACACATCAAAACTGATGTGCACTAGCAGTTCGAGACTGTAAAAATCATGTGGGAGGTTTGTTTAAATGTTTTATGATTGCTCAGGAATTGATATGAATATTATATTTTTTAGCTGGATGGAAATCAAATGGAATTCACGACTACAGCCTCCATTTCATAGTCAATCCATGTATTACCACTTTATGGCACAACATGGTCAGAAATGAGCAAATAAGAACAATATAACTAATATAGGAAACACTTCATAACTCCGAAAAAAAACAGCTGATTCTAGTTCGTGCCACCAGCTAGTGCAGTTTAGTATGTATTCTGCCTATGGAGAATATAAGCATACTAAATTAAGTAACTTCTAAAATCATAACTTAATTTAGCAGCAATTCCAAAAAGGAAAGTACATTTCCATCCTCTGAAGGTGCAGATCAAATCTGGTTATTTCCATGCCATTAAAATAAATATATATTATTTTCATTTATACTGATTATGCTTACACTGGAACATAACATTTTGCAAATACATCTGAAATACTCTATGTCTCAGGTGCTTAGAATGTTAAGCTTTTTAAGTAAAACATAAATTATTTGTCCCTGTGGTTGAACTATTATTTTTTCCCCATCTTCACTGTTTAAGTGATGTTCCAAGCCAGTCGGCATGAAGTGCTTCAAATCACAGTCTCCGTTAGTAATGCATACCTGTTTCTAAGAACTGATTATTCACTGATGCAAGACTAGAAGGGGACCAGGGGGCAAGCTAGTCACACCTCTGGTTTGGGTGTTTCTCTTTGTTTTGAGAAAAATATAGTGATATTCATAATGTTCTTAAACTAATGTACCTGGCTTTACTAAGAAGAAGACATTATTCACTGCTGTCAGGGCCATGTCATATTGGTCAACTTCCATCGATTAATGGACTACATGGAAACAATTTATCATCCACGGCTATGTCAATCATTATTCACCACAAACATGTTCCTTTTCATTTACTTTCAAGTATACCATATTTTAAGTATACATTAGAAAATAAATTGGAAAAAGTACACTTCGGTATACACATTTGGTGAGTTATTCTAACAATAATTACGTAGAAGAAGGGTTTTTTCTGTTAAAAATCTATGAGAAGTTAGTGTTAATTTATTGTAGCGGTATAAATAAGCAATTTTTTTAAATAATCTTGTGGGTGTAAGCATAATCAATCAGCATCCCTACTTTTTCATATTTTTTTATTGAGCTAAAAGTTTAAGCTATTCAAGATAAGGAAGTGATTAATCTGTTTTCACCTTTATTGGTATATTTTCACCTTTATCCACCTTACATGGACAGGTGAAGCTCCCTCTTTAGTTTAATATATATGCCCCTGTAGTTGTTTTAAAATATACTATGGTGTGTACTAAATAAAGCTATCTGTTGTTTTCATAAATTATTTACTTAGGGTTGTCTGATTTTAAAGAAGTGGTTTGTATTTTGACCTTTGTTCAATAAGACATTGACCTACACAACATTCAACTGAAAAACTAGTCAACAAGTAGCTATATTTATATTAGACATAGAGGAAGTGGTCTGTATGTTGGCCTATGTTCAATAAGACATTGGACTACACAATATATATATATATATATATATATATATATATATATATATATATATATATATATATAAACAAATAATACATTTGTAAGCCAATCTGCAGATGAGCTTACAAATGTATGATTTGTTTCTGTAGGGGCAATAACATTTTAAGCCATAGCAATGCTGTTTGCCACACAATGGAAGGCTTTTGCTCCTCTGTGTATCTTAGGCGCTGATTGTGAGCCCCGCGCTGAGCGCCTTTGTGCCTTTCCCCTCGTGTACTTCAATTGTCCGACTTTGCAATGATCACCTTTGGAGCTCATTGTGAAGACAGATATATAAGTACAGTGTAAAATCCCTCAAAAATGTGAAGACAGTGAATTAATAAAGTAATATGAATTAATAAATGAATATACTTTACCTATTTATATTTAATATGCAGCAATCAATATCCTGAAGAGCTAACAATCTATTTGGATTTTCCTGCATCTGAAAATGTACAGTTGGAGTGCAGATCAACTGAGGAGAAAGTGTCAGCAATGTTCCATGCGTGCAGTGTAAATAGGTTGCGTGCGCAAGGGCAAACTGTATTTTTAGGCGGGTAAAGACGCATTTTAGAATCCTAATGTTATGAGTTGTAAGTTAGTGTTGTAAAATGGCGGCTTTTGTCTAGGTGCTACGTGACTCGCGAACATTTTCCGTCTGTTGTAATGGTATATTTTGTATCTGCTACGTTCCTGTGTAATTCGTACGTGCCTGGCGATTATTTTCATGGCTGTGTCCTTTAGCCTCGTTTTAATTTTTTTTGGCCGCCGTTTTTTTTTGTCTCTTAGTCGATTTTCAAGTGGTGAAATTCCTTTAATTCGACTTTAATTCCCGTGCAACCTCACCCCCAGACGTCCTGGCTGTCTCCCCGTGCTGTGTGTGATTTTTTTTAATGTTTTGTTTGTATTTTTCTGTGTTTTTGGTGTTTTTTGATGTACGCGTTTCAGCCGATACCTTCATATTTTTGAAACCTCGTATTATATTTTTTTTTTCTAAGTCCTGCAGGTCGTATTTTTTTTTTCAAATCCCGTGGCTCATTTTTCTTTTTGCAAAGTCCAGCTTTTCTGGGTTGTTTTTTACCGTGATTGAGGCGCCATAGAGCTGTGGACACTTGCTTTGCTAGGTCCGCATTTGCTGCCTGCAGTGAGCCTTTGGCTCATTGAAGCTGACGTGGGAGCCTCCACCTCCGCAAATGTGGCCTTCGCTTCGCGAGGGACGCATTTGCGGCCAGAACTGCGTCCCTCGTTTTGAAGTTCATTGCACTTTATGTCCTCCTCCGCATTTGCGGCCTGCAATGAGCCTCCGCGAGGGACTCATTTGTGGCCAGGGGGAGTTCTGCGAGCTTGCTTCGCGAGCTCACAGAGCGTGACGACCACTCGCAGTTTAACAACTATTATATGTGATATATATATATAGTGGTGTACTGCCCCCTAGTGGATGGTGCAAATCACACAGTAGGGAGATCTGCTCCAGGTAACTTGGAGTTAATCCCGTGGAGCTGGGCTAATTGGAGCTGCAGGTGTAAAATGCCTTTTTAAAAGACACACACACCGAGATGAAGGGCTGCTGATTAGGCTGTGGCCTGAGTGCCGTGACGAGTCTATGTGGAGCTGCAGTCTATGTGAGAAGCTATGATGTGAGGCAGTCAGAAGACTGGATCCTAAGAGCTGAGCTGAGATAAACTCTGAAGTAAGGCAGGGAAGACTGCTTAAAGTACAGAGAGACACTGGCAAGTAAGTTGGATTGTTTGGAGAATACAGCCAGCAGCTTAACAAGAGACACTGAGTGATTCAGCGTGACTTGGGAGGAGAAGGATACAGGACCTGGCAGGACTTACAGAGCAGCACGGGAAGCTGCCAGTAAGAGGATCAGTCTGTTTGATTGCAACAATACTTACTTGAGAGACTGTTTGCTCTAAAAGTAGAGGCCCTGCAGAGAATCTATTCCTGCTGAAAAAGCTGTGAGAGAGAGACTGGACTAAAAGGGACCACCCCTCTGTGTGAAAAGGTATTTTTTTACCTGCAGACCGAGAAGCGGTCTCAGGGCTAGTGAGGGTGTTCCTGTATATAAGTAAGTCAGTTTATTTAGATTTTTCTTTTCATGCTGAAATTAAGCTATTGCTTGTTTTGTATACTTTATTAAAAGCAAAGATAAAGTATATGGTGACTCAGCGGTTTATGTGGCAATCACAGGAGCAACCGGTAGCCAATGGCCGGCCCTGTCACAAATTCATATACTGTATGACCTGCTATTAAAACCATTGGTTTTAGTCTATAAAACTCTGGAGAAAGGGGAAACACTTACAAATTAAAAATCATATACCTCAAAGATCACTTAAACAACCACTTTAGTTTAGAAAAAAAACGTAGAAACCGGACAAGTTTTGTGAGTTAAAACATTAATATTTCAGTGTTAAGAATCTGGCATGAGTTGTTTCTTACATGCCTACCTTTGCAAAAATCTGTTTATCTTTTAGTTAAAAATCCAAATTAAATTGCTGGAACAGCCCGCTGCTGGGAGAACACTCAATACTATGTTTGTGATGGGATTGACAGAGATCCACCTACAAATCAACCTCCTCCTCTGCTCCAGCAGATATGTCCATATGGATAATTGATGGAGGGGGTGATCATGAAAATGTGGTGTGTTTTTATAATGAAAGAAACAGCTTTGATAATGTGAGGCAGGTAGTGAATACAAATATTTCATGTTTTAAAAAAATAAATAGATTTATTGTAGGATCCATTATACTGTTAGTATAAAAAAGTTATGGGGAGTATAAAAAATAATTTCCCCAAGCTAAGAACTATTTCATTCTGATAAAGAGAGCTGCTTCTTACAAGACAACTGAAGATTGGGAAAAATCTCATATGTTTGTGAAGTTTATAAAAAAAAATAACAACATTAACAGCAGTGTAAGCAGGTACTGGTTAAAAGTTTAACCAATCAAGGAGCAGTAGCCTTCTCTGCAGCCCTATTAAATTCCCCTAAAGTGTAAAACCATAGCCCGTAATGTAGCCAGTAAGACTTATGGCTATTAAATTGGCCCGTAAAGAAAGCTGCTGCCGATCTGCAGGTTTGGAGCAAAAAAAGCCTCAAGCTGTGACTTGCAGCATGTTCTAATTTAATAGCTCTGTAACTCTGCCAAATTTCAAGCCTGCAGCCCTTGCGAGCTTCCCGATGCCGCTACAGGCTTTGAATTTAATGTTGCTGTTGGTATGTTTTCTATGGAGCTTATTTTTCAGAGTCAAAGTTTATCCTTGCTTGATATATTCTATGTTTACTCCACTTCTTTTATCCCCATGTTTTACTCCCATTCATAAATATACCCTATTATATATTTAGATAATATTATCCACCATGAGGTATCTTAGCTAATAAGATACTTTCTGGAATCATTAATATATTTTCAGTATGCGTGCAGTGTAAATAGGCTGTAAATTATGGGGCAATAACATTTTAAGCCATGGCAATGCTGTTTGCCACACAATGGAAGGCTTTTGCTCCTCTGTGGATCTTCGGCGCTCGTTGTGAGCCTATCCCCTCGTGTAATTCAATTGTCCGGCTTTGCAATGATCACCTTTGGAGCTCATTGTGAAGACAGATATATAAGTACAGTGTAAAATCCCTCAAAAATGTGAGTACAGTGAATGAATAAAGTAATATGAATTAATAAATGAATATACTTTACTTATTTATATTTAATATGCAGCAATCAATATCCTGAAGAGCTAACAATCTAATTGGATTTTCCTGCATCTGAAAATGTACAGTTGGAGTGCAGATCAACTGAGGAGAAAGTGTCAGCAATGTTCCATGCGTGCAGTGTAAATAGGCTGCGTGCGCGAGGGTAAACCGTTTATTTAGGCCGGTAAAGACGTTTTTTTAGAATCCTAATGTTATGAGTTGTAAATTAGTGTTGTAAAATGGCGGCTTTTGTCTATGTGTTACTTGGCTCGCGAACATTTTCCGTATGTTGTAATGGTATATTTTGTATCTGCTGTGTTCCTGTGTAATTTGTACGTGCCTGGCGGTTATTTTCACGGCTGTGTCATTTAGCCTTGTTTTCATTTTTTTCGTCCGCCGTTTTTTTTGTCGCTTAGCCAATTTTCAAGTTGGGGAGAGACATGGATGGGAGAGAGAGACAGGGAAGGAGATGGATGGTGAGACACAGGGGGGCATAGGGGAGGAAGAGGGTGAGGGGAAGGGTGGGAGAGACAGGGGGTGAGACAGGGGAGAGCATGGGAGAGTGAGAGGGGAGAGAGATTGGGGGAGAGAGACATGGGATAGAGAAGGAGGGGGGAGAGAGAAGGAGAGGAGGGATGAAGAAGAAGGGGAGGGGGAAAAGAGAATGAGGGGTGAGAGAAGGAGGGAGGGAGGGAGAAGGAGGGAGGGAGAGACAGGAGGAAGGGAGAGACAGAAGGAGGTAAAGAGAGAAAGGAGAGAGAGATAGGGCACAGAGAGAGACAGGGCATAAAGACATACATAGAGACATAAGATGAGGGAGAGGGTGAACAGGGAGAGAGGGAGAGGGTGCACAGTGGGAGAGGGCGCACATAGAGCGATGGAGAGGGCTCTCAAGGAGAGAGAGAGACAGAGCAGATCATATATTATATCGTCATTTTTGAAGAGCCATCAACTAGTCTATAACAATGAGATTTAACTTAGAAAAATAACCGCATATGCAGTAATGTCACTCACACTTCACAGAACATGGCATACTCGTCACTGTAAAAGACACTGGGCTAGAATTAACTGGCTATGTGAGCTTGTGAGGCTAATTATTATGAGATAATCTTAGTGAGCAGGGCTGCTGTCAAAGGGATGTGCAGGGATTGACATACTTTAAGGAAAAGAGGCAGCTGCCTTTAGATAAAAACGAGATTTACAATTAGAAGTAATGTAATGGAACATGGTTGAGTTGGGTTTGGAAAATAGATGTACTGTATGGGATGCCAGCAGCCCCTCCTGTGATTTGTTATTGTTTAGTCATTCATTTGTGTTGACTCTCCGTGACCCTTTGGACTGCAGCACACCAGGCATATATTGTGTCTGATTATGCTAATGCATGGCAAAGATACTGCAGTGGGTTGCCAATTCCTTCTCCTGTCGACTTGTCGATTTGTCTGACCTATCTGCTATTCGTCTTGGCTGACCCTATATGGTATAGCTCACAGCTTCATTAAAGTACACAAGCCCCTTCACCACGACATGGTAGCAACCCAGGAGGGGTTACATTAATACCAGGCTTTAATATCTCTAATGGTGGAACTTTATAGTGAATATTGAATGTGGAGGCATTTTTCATCCTCACTTGCGAATAGCTTAGTTAATGTTAATCAGTGTTCCTTTAATTACAGTATATTGATATTTTTAAGCATAGTAATCTGAATGCTGTAACATTTTCACAGTTTTATGAAAATAAAGTTACATATTACACATGATCTTCCTCACATTTCTTATTAATATATGTATGCTATCTTTAACTCTCGTATTAAGATAGGATGGTATAAAAACTGCTACTTAGAGAAAACCAAGAATTAAACAATATAATCCTTTCCATCTCATTAAAATGAATCTTGTTTGAGCCTTTGTATGCTTGTGTTGAATTGTTTGTTATGCTCATAGAGAGTAAAGCAAACAAAAAAAACTCCATGTGAATCAATACTGCGCCAGAAGTTCTTTTCTGACCCCTTTTATATGAACAATTGTGAAATCCTTGGATTAAAATCAAACTGCATTAATGGCTTTCACTTGCCAGAATCCAAGACTGATTTGCATAATAACATAGATTTATAGAAAATCTAACTGTAAAGTAAATGTTCCAAGAATATTTTGGCACATCCTCAGAAATACACGGAAATAAAATGAATTCCCTTTAGATAATTTACTTCACTGCTTGCTCTGTAAAGAAAGTGAAAAACTTGATAACTCTGTATTATCATAGGAATTCCTTGTTAAAATGTAAAGATGTGATGAAAATATTGAATTGTCACTATTGGTTCTAGGTTCAATTACCTATTCCTCTCTTTTAGATTTTTTTAATATTTTTTATTTAATGTTAATTTAAATAATTACATTTGTCATTTTACCTTTTCAAACCTTACCTTATATATATATATATATATATATATATATATATATATATATATATATATATATATATATATATATATATATATTCACTATTATATTTCAATCTAAACAAAAATTTATATTTAAATCTTATAATAATAAAAAATGGGGTTGTAGCAGAAATCAAACTCATATCTACCATTTTATTATCTAGGCACATGACAAATGGACTTTGTATTAGCAATGTGTTGGTAGACAGGAGCAATTTAAGTCATTTTAAAAATATAACACTTATTATTCAGCATTACTACATCAATATATGTCATATATCACAACTTTACAGTCAATATATCCATCTGGAGTTTGCTGTTTCTCCTGTTCAAGGTAGAATTGCCTGGTATTTTGGGGCTGGATCACTATTGAGTGGGACCAGACTGATGAATACTACAGGATATTTCTCCCTGTGAAGGGCACAAGTGACTAAAAGGGGTTGCTCTCTGAGTAGTTTATCAGACCTATAGAACAAGCCTACTTAGGTGTGTATTTTTTTTTATTACTCAATAGAATACATGAGCATTTTCTTCCATATGGAAATGGAGAAGTTCAAGAACTGTCCTTATTCACTCTTGCATTATGTATGCAGCAGTCGAAGGCTCATAAATGTGAACATGGCTCCCAAGGATAACGAGTGATTTAAATGTGACATCTTTGTTACTCTATGCCAGACATGCAATACTTAGCTAGTTTATCTTCAGCTAAAAAGATCAAGATAAACAAAAATGAAATGCCATTTGTATAGTACATTTTAATTATAGTGGTGGACAATAAAATATTATGTGGCCTTAATACAGCTTTAACATCAACTCCATATGTCTGCACTTCACTTACAACTGCCAATATTTTTGCCAATGTTAGACACAATTTTTTATATTATATTTTATATTTTTTTGCAGTATAAATTAATTGTTAAATGGACTGTGATATTCCAGAATCAAGTTTTTAAAGTATTCTTAAAGAGTTTTAAAAATGTAGCAATGCATTTTACTAGTCATTTGTTTCTAAAGGTAATAATTCCTGAAATAAGTACCTTTATTCCTGCTGTATTCTTATGTTAATAAGTGCCTCCAAATACTATTCAGCTGCCTTGGTGTGCTAATTAGGATTATAGACTGCTTGTCTATGGAGGCAAAAAACATCCCCCCTTATGGTAGTTCCACCCATACAATCACTCAGAGCTGCAAATTAGTATACTGAGCTGCACATTAGCATAAGGAAGCTGCACAAATAATGCTGAATGCTTTACTCAGGAATCATTTACTGTAGTCAAAATGGCTAGTACAATGTGCAGACAACTTTTAATGCCTCTGAAGATGAAACCAACCTGTTGTTGGGGTCATTGTGTCTCTTTAAAATATAGACAAATATAATGTTGGCATGAGATTTAGCTTATACGCTGCATTGACTTTATTTAAAGAAGTCATAAATGAAAATACATTCACATCTGACAGTTCTACATAATATTAGTGATTGCAATCAATCTTATAGATATGCAACTATTGTAAAATCACTTACGGTATATAGTTGTCATAATGCGAGTTGTTGTCACATTTTGCAAGCCTCGCAAAGCGAGACGAGCCGCCGACCGCGAGGCACGCGGGACTTAGGCTGCAATGAGCGGCCCGTACAGTAGGCGGGAGGCGCTCATCGTGGGGCTTTCCTAGTGACTAATATAAGTAAAATATCATGAGGCTAAAAATAGGCACACAGAAAAAATAGTATAAATAATTGCCAATTTAAAAAATATATATATTAAAAGAACATATAAATGAGTTACTAATTAACTAACTTTAATCAATTAAAGTGTGGTTAATCTATTAACATTTTCTTTAATTGATTTACCAGACATCGTGATTGTGCTAAAGTATACTAGTCAAATGTAGAATGTCCCAGCAAATACTAATATAAATGCCTAATATTATGTGAAAAGACATAACATCTGTAGCAGCAACAGGGCCAGAGAATGGAGGGTCCAGTGCAAAATAAAGTAGGGCCCCTCCTTGCAAATTCTTCATACAAGGAGGTGCTTGTCGGGGTGAATTAATAAGTCAAAAATATATGTTGTTGGTTAGAACATCCGTATGGTGATTAGCTTTGAATACAAATTAAATAATTAAACTGAGACCCCCTCTTTACTCAAGGCAGTGGCCCTGGAGCTTTGCACCTGTTTCATCAGCATTATTTCAACCAATGATTTGCAGCCAGGATTATTATTATTATTTTCTCTATTTTATTACACCGTTATTTCAACATTATAATATCATTACTGCACCAACTGAGCATATATGCATGGAGTGTATACTGAGATGTTTCCCAGACAACATGATGTCTGATATGTCAGTTGGATAATAATCACTTAAAAAATACTAAACAAGTGGGTACACACACTAATGAAATTACCCTGTTATACAAAAAAGGTGAAGAGTTGTGTATGTCCAGTAATCAAGAGTAATACTGTAACATATTGCATGCAGTATTTAATGATACCTTTTATATTGAACAAACATATTATTTAGAGAAACAAGCTTTCGAGCAGCAAGCCTCTCCTTATGACTCTAAATAATTCTCTCATTACCCATCCGCAAAACAAAAGGTAAAGAAGTCAAGCATATTTGGCATTACTTATATAAGCTCATTAGAATGTAAAGCCATTTACTTCACTGTAAGTGCTCTTCATATTGTATGTTAAAATGATTTACACTAATAACAGCTAAAAAAAAAGGTCTGCTTACATAACAAAGTCCCTTGCCTACTGTCTGTTACATGAGTAAAACAGACAGTAGAGCCATATGGTAAAGACAGTGATTGATGGCAGTTTTCCCTGCTCACTACACAGAGCTGTAGGTCTGGTTGAGGGCAGTCAGTGACACATGTACACACAGATTTGATTTGATATCTCAGTAAAAAATGCACGTATTTCAAAAATGCAAAAAGTATTTCAGCATGCGTATTAGGAGATCTTTACTGTGATGTGATCCAAATTGTGCTGAATTAAGTAGCTCATTAAAATAAAGATAGATTTTTTTCACATGTCTAAGGATGCATAGAATACATTTTTTATATGTATTCAAGACATCTGATATAGTATGTGGGTACAGATTTATATCTAATTGTTTATCTGCTACTAGTTCTTACCTAAAACATATTTTTGCAGTCGATATACAACAGAAGAGCATAACAGCGATTTGTTTCTATCTGTCAAGTAACTCAGATCTTGTTCCAATATAAAAAATTACAAATGTTGCACTGAGACCAGCAACAAAGACAAACACTCAGATCAAACATTATCTGCGCTGTGCTCACGAGAGTTAAGCAATACCAATTATTTCCAGTCGAGACCATAGATTTAAAGACACCAAACTGTGGAGACATTTTAATTGGTTTCCACATGTTTCATTTCTCCTCTTTTTTGATTACAAAGAGATACACAGTGTGTTTAATCGCCTAATAAATTAGCAACTATAAAGAAGGAGATGAGCTTTCAACTCCGATCAGCACAAGCTTGATACCACCTTCAACGTGACTGCATGCAATTATCGCTTGATTAGGACACCCGCTTCACCTTAAACAAAATCGTTATGTGTTGATTATGTGTGGGGAAAATTTTCCGAGCTTGCTGTAACAATTGGTACATTTTAGTCTGATGATTTTGTCATTGATGGCAAATTTTATGTTACCGGTCTGTTCAGAGTAATTTATTCCCAGATAAATAGCTTGATGGTTTATAAAATGACACAGAAATGGTTCTATTTATTAAAGTAAATAAAAAAAACATTGAAAAATAACCATAAATGCAATAGGTTGTAATGAAAAATTCTAAGTGGAATTGTAGTCATATATTATAAATAGAGTATTTTAAAGAACCCATTCTGGATCAATACCTTGTTGTGGTGAAGGGTCTTGTGTACTTCAATGAAGTTGTGAGCTATACCATGTAGGGTCATTCAAGATGGGCAGGTCATATCAGAGAGGTCAGATAAATTACAGCCCACTGGAGAAGAGACTGGCAACGCACTCCACTATCTTTGGTTGTGCCTATCCATAAGGTGATGTGTCCATGGAGTGAGAAACAACTGAACCGCTAAACAACAAAACATTTTAAAGAATTACACTTAAAAATATATAAAAGTTTTTAGATTGGAAAATAAAGTAATACAGCCTATCATCCTTATTAAATTGCGATTCGGCCAATTAACTAGGGCTCTATATAAGCATATAGCATATTTTTTCTATCGAATTTTTTGGTTGTCAAAGCTTTTGGATAGATGTTCACTAACTAAAAACTTCTGTAAAAAAATTGCTCTGTGCTTATATAGAGCAATTTAATAAGGCTGTATATAATTATTATTATTACTTTCTATATTTTTAACATATTCTGTAGCGCTCTACCGGGTAACTTCAAGGAATCTACCATCATGATTTCTCGTCGTCAATTTCCTGTACTGGGAGGAGACTTTGATTGCACATGAAGTTACTATTTACACAATAGGAATGTGGCAGCTACAAACACCACAGTTTCAGTAACAGTAATGGAAAATTCATTAGTATACAAGGACACTCCTTCCTGAGCCAGTAACAGACAGAACTAGTTGATAAAAGAAAATGGATGCCTGCAATAAAGAATATTTTGGTATAAAAGCTAAAAATATAAAGACTGTGTTTATTTGTTTTACCTTCTTGTTTTGACCCTTATCAAACTTAGTTATTCTAAATGAAAAGTCTGACCTGATTGTCTTTAACTTGATATAAACATTAGACTTATATATAAATGAACTGAGATCCATCCTCTAAGCTAATGGCTTTATCAAAAGCAATGAATTCCTAAGTAAGATATGCACACCCAACTAAATAAGACATTTTGTTTCCTGATGAGTTCCCTTGTGTTTTTTCTCTGCTTTATTTAGTTTCATGGTTTTCACGCGGATAACTAAAATATGTCTTAATTGAGAATTTTTTTTCTTATAAATCCTCGAAATGAAGATATAAAATATTCAATTGCTTTATAGAGTTTTATAGCAAAGTGTTTAAATTGTGGGATGCAGTTTCCTTTACTAATTGCCTCATCAAACTAATATGCATTTTAATCTGTGAAAATGTGCCACAAAAGCGATCATTTTCTTGATAATAAGCAGAGTCCCAATTAGCTGCACTATAATATGCTTAGATGTGGAAAAACGTACCGAAATAAGCTTGTATACTTGTTGCTTAGTTGTTCAGTCGAGTCAGACTCTTCGTGACGCTATGTACCCCAGCACACCAGGAACATCTCGTGTCTGGTTGTGGTAATCCATAACATTTTCATGGCAAATATACTAGAGGGTTGGTTGACAGTTCTTCTCCAGTGTGTATACTTGTATTTGCTTGTTAATAAGGGGAATATCTGAATGACTTGATGACATTGAGGAGACACTGGTGACGATGAAGATGGTGGAGAAGAGTAATCATTTGTAATAAGGTCAATTTTGTTGTGTTGGGTTTAAACAAAAAGCAATCCAGTGAACTGATGAAATGGGGATACACTGTTGGTTATTCAGTTAGATGGGATAAGGTGTCATCTCAGAAATCTGCAGTTTATTTAACACAAAATGTATGTATGAAACCTCAGTCTAGAAAAGCATGTGCAAGAACAACATGTTATATCTATATTTGGGTCTCAATTTATTTAATATTATTAAGCATTTATTTATATTACTTTAGTTATAACAGTAGTTTAATTACACAGGAAAAAAATGTGAAATGTATTATTGCATTCAGTACTTTCAATCAGAGTAATTAAAGAATGACTTGGCATAACCCTTCTGAAAGGATGCTTACCCTTGTTCTACGACTCACACAGATATGGTGGCTTTATGCAAAACTAAAAATATTAAAACTATATCAGTCTTCATTGAGGATTGTACAACATCATTTTTTCATGACACAGTTTTCAAAATATTCACTTATTCAGTGTTGTTTACATGTGATAGTCACCCTTTTGTTGTCCTTACAACCAGAACATATATCAGTGCTATACCTGGATCGGCAAATACTATTAGCCTTATTCAATTAGCTACATGCAAATGCCTTGAACTCATACATTTGGCTTTGGGTGTTTTTTTTATTATAAATGTTTATATGCATTCTATTGACTTAAGAATTAATTAGTGCCAATAAGTCATATTTGCCAAATATGTAGCAATATTAAGAGTGATTTTAAGTGTGTATAAGTTTATGAATTGGGCAATTGAATCCGGCCCTATATATGGCTCCAAATCATTAGACGTTATTGCTTAACTTGAGTACTGCAAAGCTCAGAGAGAAACTAGAGAAACTGGAGCGAAAGTTAACTAATACCATGGTATGTTTGTGAAAATAAAACAGCACTATCATATAAAACCGATTGTATCTCTAAAAGCTGCTTAAACTGATTATACTGTATCTGTACAACTAAGCACGTGATTTTTCTTGTGGTGCCAGTTTATTAATCCCATATTGTCTACATTTCCTAAAGTTCTGGAACTTTAGATACGCCATAGAAAAATAACCTCAGAGATGCTGACTTCTTATTCATAGTCCTTCCAGGGCCATTGTCAACACATTTTTTCAGCAAACCTTAAATTTTAATGTTGTTTTTCCACCCTGAACAGCCCATTCACTTCTCCATTTCTACCATCACCTCTTCTAGAACTTTAGCTCACATAAGGAAAGACTTCTGTTGCTTGGTAATGTATTATTCATTTGATAAAGAAAGAATAATAATATAGAATCTTAAACCAAAAGAGAAGTCATCGCAAAAATAATTAATTAAGGTTTATTTAACAATATCTTAGGCAAACTAAAAATAGAGTTCACGCTTCCTTAATGCCAACATGAAGACCTGCCTGTATTTACGATATACTTTTGAAGAATTAGTCTTGATAATGGACAACATGTTCTTAGAAAATATAAAACAAATAAATATAATTTATTAAATATCATGTTCCTTAATAAAGGCAGCCATTTTTGTTAGCATATTTTGTCACCTGAGGGAGCACTGTGGATGCCTTATCGGCATAATAGGTCCCTTTCCGACTAACAAACAGGTAAACAATGGTGACTTCTTGAATAACATAATGCTATATAATTATGTTAATAAGCCAAGGGTTTATTTGTGACCATTATCAAGACACGTTCTTCAAAAGCACATATCATAAAGATAGGACTTCAGTGGTTTTAAAATACAAAATACAGAAAAAAATTCTGGGTTATGTTTCAAAAATTCAGTTTTAATTATAAACGGCCTTATTAAATTGCGATTCGGACAATTCTAAAGGACTCCATATAAGCACAGAGCATATTTATTTTACAAAAGTTTTTAGTTAGTGAACTTCTATCCAAAAGTAACTAAACACTTCTGTAAAATAAATATGCTGTGTGCTTATATGGAGCCCTTTAGAATTGGCCGAATCGCAATTTAATAAGGCTGAAATGTCTTAGAATCTCATCACTTTATAATATGGATAACAATTTGTAATGATCATAGGACAGGGCTTTGTAAAGCAGTAAAACATCCATGGAAACAGAAAAATGAAATTGTCCATGCCTTGAACAGCAAGAACAATAAAAAATGTGTAAAAATGTTAAAACATTTATTTGAAACCTAAACAACTTAAATTGTTAACTCCACACTGGGGAAAACAGTAGAAACCTGCAATCAAATCAGCAAACACAAAATATCAGCAATGGAAAACATGGTCAGAAAGTTGTATTTCTGATTTCTAAGGAAATCCTTAAATCAGAGCTAATGTACATTATGCACTGAGTACTGGAGGAATGAAAATCAAAAGGATAATTGTAAATTCCATGAAATTACAGTTTTGAGAATTAATAAAAGCCAATAGCCTATGACATTTATTCACGTGGTTTACAACAACTAGGTTTACAAAAAAAACTATGATCAAACTTTAAAAAAAAAAAATAACCATTTTGCAAACAGATATACTGCAGAGGTGCCCTGATCCTAGATTGTATAGTATCAGTACACATTACAGTGTAGAACTTTATATTTGTTAAACAATAAGTAGAACAATTACAAAGAGGTCCAAGATCCTCAGCAATTTTTTTTACTCAGGAAACAACCGCTAAGCGATTATTTTAATTTATTTTTTACTATTTACTAATTCAAGTTAAATATTTTAAATAAATACATTTGTAACCAAAGAGTGCACTAACAAAATTACATGTTCTTTCCTTTCTAAATTAACAAATAGCAGATACACTCCTCACTTGTGACATTGTGTATATTTCATTCTAACACACTACAATTAGTGATATAACAATAATATAATTATAAATATATGCCTTATTATAAAATCATATATATATATATATATATATATATATATATATATATATATATATATATGTATATGTTATACCAAAAGCATGGTATATTTATTTTTTCTATCTCTAGAAAACAAATATAATAATCGGATATGATCTCATATCTCCTAAGTTATGTTGTTATTGAGAAAATATCATTGGCAGTGTGAAAATTGACCATAGAAAGCAGTGTATATTGTGTACATTAATAAAATTATATTTTAATAAGGTATTTTGATTTAGATTCTTTCACCACATATGCAGGATCATTCAATTAGGGTATATAATATCATTGGAATTGAAGGTGTACTTTTTTCTCTCTGCTTTGTATATTTCTTTTTTCTGCGTTGTGAAGACATAGATGCCACAAGCTGTATCATATACTGTATAGGCTATTCCTTGAGTGGGTTACTAATGTCTGCAGTATACATTTTATGTGACTTAGATTACTGGAGTCAAAATACCAAGTAATGGCAGAGCAATCCATCAGACAAACGACAACTCTACTACTTATTTATATGAAATCTCTAAAATAATCACCCTTGAAAAAGACAGTATCAAAAAGGGCAAAACTAAAACAAAATAGCTTGATAAATTACTGCTGACAAACAGAGAAAACAAAGCAATAAAATAGGATCAATGTATTTTTTTGGCAGAGCCATTGTCTTAGGTGCACTAGCAGGTCATCCTGAATACTTTCAGTGTTGTAAGACACATAATGTGCTGCTAACCTCCAATTAATGTCAACTGATACTAGCCAGGGCAATGTTTCTCTGGTCCAAATGCCTAAGAACTTATCTGCCGTCACTCATGGAAATAGAAGGAAGAGGAATGAAGTGAAAAAGCAGAATGATGAGGCAACAGAAGAGTGTTGAGAAGGTATGGTCAGTTAAAGAACCACTGCATTTTAGGAAAGATCCATCTGTATGTAGAACGTTCTGATAACTTTGAGCCTGATGACATGTTCTTATATTCTGGAGGGAGTGGTGGAGGAGATGGGAAGAGAAAGTGAATGGAGATTTGCTCAATCATTTGAGCTTTTGATATCTGACACTTACCTTTTTCCACCCACACATGCATACAAGAAGGCAGTAAGTACAGTATATTGTAAGGCCTTCTACTAGAGAAATGTAAATGCTCACTTTTTCATACAAACTTCACCACAGTATCATTGATGCTTCAAGGGCCCATCAAGACATAAAGATTCTTTATGACATTTTCCCTGCCTCGCATATTTAAGTTTTTTCATCATACAGCGGTCTTACAAAGGAAAGCTGTCACTTATTAAGAATTAGAAAAACGTAAGTGGGGATATTTACGGTAGAACTTATGTTACGAATCTTTTTCCTTATATCGAGCTGTGTCTATAGACTCGCACACTTGAGCAATTATGACATAATTTATGATGCCTGTCTGAATCTCTTCTCTGTTTTATTATGCTCCTGCTTGCTGGTTTTATTCAGTATTGCTTCTAACTCGATAAAGCAAGGTACTACTCTTGAAAGCTTGTTTGTTGGCTCATAACTCTATGTGCAGTGCCTTTGAAAAAGCTACCGCGAAACCGGCCCCCGGTTAGGCACTCACTATACATTGTCTGGCACAAACTGTGAGTATACATGAGTTCTTGAACCCTATATCATTTACCTGCTAAAGTCTTCAGCAGTGTGAGTCTTCCATGGTCAGGATCCTCTCCAGGACCATAGCCTGCACTGAAGGAGGAACACTATATGCAGGTACAAAGAGTGGAGCAATATACTCTCAGTTGCCAACAATAAGGCCAGGCAGTGGATCTGTCTTTCAGTTATTGGTTTACTTGTATAAATGTTGTTTTTATCCTCTCTATCCTATGATTTTTATTTCGGCCTACGAGGACAGATTTCACTAATTATTTACAAAGCACTATGTCACTTTGACAGTTGATGGGTAGCTATTTACTACCCTAGGTGTATGGGCTATCTGATATATCAATATATTTGCATTTTATTTACAGTGTTCAATATTATATGTATTTATGCACTAAGTGCACTTTATTTGTTCTATTTAGCATTAGTCACTTTTTGAGACTTTATATATAACTAGCGACTTGCCCGTCAAAAATGACAGCAATAAAAAGTGAAGCCTGGTAATGCTTTTGCCACATAATGGGAGCCTCTCCCCCTCTACTTTACTGGCCTCGTGATGAGCGCCTTTGGAGCTCATCAGGGGCCTCACAATAAGCGCCTTCAGCGCTCATCATGGGCCTTGCAATAAGCACCTTCTTTAGCACTTTACTGTCCCCCCACCTCTCCCACCGTCTACTTCCTCCCTTGTGTCTCATTTCCCCCCTTCTCTCCCTCCCTTGTAACACTTTATCTCTTATTAACTTTAGCACTTAGCACCTTTATATAGCACTTTAATATATTCTTTAGAGATTATATATTAGTCGGCTCTCTGTTCTGCATTATCAGTATTTTGTGGATAATATATATTGTATTGTCATTTATATTACACTCTTACTATCTAGTGTAGCAACAACATTCCTTTACTTATAGACGATATGGTGGATCAATGTAATATAGTTAATTTTTAACATTTTAAGTGCTGTTGTTTATTTTAATAATGAAAATAAATTGATCTTTTAATTACTATGATTATATCTTCTTTAATTAATATATAAGGGTTGATAATTAAGTGGAGTGTCTATTTTTTCTCTCTAAAATATAAGTTTATTTACACTCTTTAATTGATCTATTTCTATAAATTATATAATTTGATGATATTAGAAATATTACCCTTACATAGAAGGTTACTCCTTTTCTAGATTTAAGACTACGAGCGGAAAGAGTTGGCTGTACAGAACCTCAAGGTTTCACACTTGTCACAGACCTCTTTCCATCACCACAGTATACCACCACACAGTCACATGATCACCCAGTCACATGATCACCCTTACGATCGAAGACCAGGCACCTGAGGCCACCATGCCTATTCTGTATACCAACCAACCTCTCGCTATCGGCAGACCCGCGGAAAGGAGAGATGGCCGCACAGACCCCAAGGCATTCACTGAGCACAGAGCTCCCTCCTGAACCGTGGTATCACCGGCCCTTGGGAAAAGGCTACCCTTTGCTGTACCTCCTGTTCCCCTTTTCGCTTTCTGATGCATGAACCCAGCCCATTTCCAGGCCACCGCGGCTGCTACCTGATGCCCCACCTTCAGGGGACACTCACTCTGGGTCCTGTGCCACAGAGGACTCCCAATTTTGCCATTCTAACACTTGCGTACCAACTCGTGTCCAGTGCACAAGAAACTGCTCGTCCTCACACCCTGGACAGCAGTCTGAGGTGCACCCTGGAAACAAGGGGGGATTCCAGCAACCACCTTTTTCTCACTTGTGCCCTTCACAGGAAGAAATATCCTGTAGTATATCAGTCTGATCTCACTCCAAAGAGTGACCCAGACCGGAAATACCAGGCAATTCTACCCTGACAGGGGAAACAGCAAAAGCCAGCTTATCTACACTGTCTTACACCATATGATCCAACGGCTCAGAGCCCAGCGTATCCGACAGCGTAGACCTGAGCGGGATAATCCATAACTGAGAGTAAATTGCCCGCCCTACTGCCAATTATCCCATCAACAATGAACTGCTCCCCTTATCCTCTGCTGCCAAGCAATGCATCACTCTTTAAGCCCTAGGCCCCACCATAGGAGAGATGCCACATAAACAATGCCCCAAAAACTATAGTCTTCCCATATCTGTGAACGCACCTAATAGCATGAAGATAAGAAGAAGATTAACCCCACACAGATGAATACCCCACTGTGGGTAAGTAAACCTTGGTGGATTATACAACATACCCAGATAATAACAAAATCCAAGAAGGGATACTACTCAGCCCGACCCTCGCAGCAGGGGAAAAATGGACTCTCCGAGTTAAATCAAATATGTATTTTGCCGTAATACCACCAAAAACTTTCCTCACACATTGGAAAGGAAAATCTGAGCAGCTGAGGTCTCCCATCCAGGCACCGACCAGGGAGAAGCTTGCTCAGCTTTAAGAGGCAGACAGCATGGGCTACATTGATGTAGGAGAATCGTCCAAACGTTCAATTGACTGTTGACCCCTAAATGAACCTGCAGACATATCTGACAGGCCCATGACAAATACATATATATGAATGCCATCTGTCAACACACCGGCGGCCTAGCACCCCATGTCTGAACTGCCAGACGCCATGTCCCTTAGTATCCCTTGATATTGCTGCGCCTCACCTAGAACCACATAACAGAGTCTGTTTATGACAGCACCAACACCCCGGTGGATAAGATAATAAAGCCTGATTAGCAAGCCCAGGTACTAAACCTGAACCAGGGCATTGCCCACCTAAGGGGAACAACATATAGAGAAATTGGCCCTATAACTCCCAAGACCTCTCCGCCCCACTTAAACATGCCCCTTAGTACCACCCAGAGGACCTTGACCCAGATGTAGGCTTATGGCATATGTGCCAGAAACAGCTCCACAAGGGCAGCAAACTGACCATGCTCAAAGCAAGCCACCAGCAAGCACCTTATTTAGGTTTTAACAAAAAAAATGTCTAAATACTTATTTAATAATATACATCCATATCAGAAGAAATAAACAGAATCTCTAAGCCTAGGCTCCACACCCCTATTTTGCATGTATATATATATATATATATATATATATATATATATATATATATATTTATATATATATAGTTCCTTGCAAAAGTATTCACCCCTTTGCATTTTTCGTGTTTTGTTGCCTCACAACCTGGAATTAACATGGATTGTTTGAGGATTTGCATAATTTAATTTACAGAACATGCCCACATGTTATAGGACACAATAACAGAAAAAAAGTCAATGTGCATAACTATTAACCCCCCTAAAGTCAATACTTTGCAGAGCCACCTTTTGCGGCAAACACAGCTCCAAGTTGCTTTGGATAAGTCTCTATGAGCTTGCCACATCTTACCACTGGGATTTTTGCCCATTCCTCCTTGCAAAACTGCTCCAGCTCCTTCAAGTTAGATGGTTTGCGATTGTGAACAGCAATCTTTAAGTCTGACCACAGATTGTCTATTGGATTGAGGTCTGGGCTTTGACTAGGCCATTCCAACACATTTATATGTTTCCCCTTAAACCACTCAAGTGTTGCTTTAGCAGTGTGTTTGGGGTCATTGTCCTGCTGGAAGGTGAACCTCCATCCTAGCCACAAATCACACACAGAGTGGTACAGGGTTTGCTCAAGAATATCCCTGTATTTAGCACGATCCATCTTTTCCTGAACTCTGACCAGTTTCCCAGTCCTGGCTGCTGAAAAACATCCCCACAGCATGATGCTGCCACCACCATGTTTCACTGTGTGGATGGTGTTCTTTGGTGTTAGGTTTGCGACATAGCGTTTTCTTTGATATCCAAAAAGTTACATTTTAGTCTCATCAGACCAGAGCACCTTCCTCCATACATTTTGGGAGTCTTCCACATGCCTGAATTATACAAACTATTCTTCAAAGTTTAGATATTGTCTAAAAATGCTTTTATGTTCTTGGCTTAATGTGAGTTTTTTTCCTAAAATACAGGTAAATATGCTCCCTAATATAATGTTTATTCTGAACAGCATGTAGTGAATCAGCTGAGGATTTTTTTATATGTATCAATACGTTTAGTAGTTATTACTTTTTTCATGTTTTAACATAATTCTTTCAGTGTACGCCATGTGCAAAACAAAATACTGGGCATGCTCAGACACTATTGTGTAACTACGCTGTGTAGATTAATTACTCCCTTGGGTCTAACCTTGCCCAGTCTTTCAGTCTCATTCAATTGATCCGTTATTGGGATCTGGGCTCACAAATGGAGGTCGCAGGTTACTTTGCTATTCAATTGGCAAAGATTTGCGGCTGATTGAGTTACGTGCTGCGAACTGCAATTTCTAGTGATTTGTCAAATCACAACTTCCCTCAAAGCATTTGATCTTTCATGGCCGCAAACTGCTATTCAATTGCTCAGATTTTCCATTTAGTCAAGCCCGCAAAGGGCAAAAATCAAACCCCAGGTTACTGGGACCAAGGAGGTCTTGCAAAGGGCTTACCGACAAATCGGAGCACTTTAAATGCAAATATGAATTCAATACAGCACTATAAGTGATGGGGAACACAATGGTTGACATTAGAATTAAAAGCACAACATTCACAAGCTCGCACATCTCAAAAATATAATACTTCATATCATGTTTAATTTTCATACAAAGTCCTACGGGCTTCAACCTCCAAGACCGTAGGACTTTGCAATCCAACCTCCATTTTTTTCCAAAGTCCTACGGGCTTGAATAACGAGTTACGGGCTTGGAGATCATTCAAGCCTGTAGGACTTTGGACGAAAATTAAACATGAAATGAAGTATTATATGGTGATGTGCGAGCTTGAGAATGTTGTGCTTTTAAATCTAATGTCAACCATTGTGCTACCCATCATTTACAGTACAGTATTGAGTTTATATTTGCAATTAAAGTGCTCTGAATTACAGGCTTGTGTCCACGATCATGTTCAAGCCCGCAAATTCTACTGTCGAGAGCATGGTTTACGATTCTCGTGACCGGCGCTTAACTTGCGGGTCTGGCCAATTGAATAGCAGAGTAAAAGTAGAGCAACTGGAGCACGCAACTCAATTACATTTTCTTAATAGCATTAAATTATTAAAGTATTTTTTGTTTTAAATTAAAAATATTTGAACTTTGCCATGTCACTGGGGAAGGGGAAAAAAATATAACAGGTTTTAATTAGCAAGCTTAACAATCCTGATATCAGTTTTACTTATGCAAGACACAAAATTCATCATTATTAATCTTCTTTCTTCTATGTAACATTTCTCTAACAATATGAAGAAAATGCCTCTTCTCAAATGACAGGTGGTAAAAACACACATAAATAAGCTTTAGATTGCAAAACAGGAGGCTGTGCAAGAATCAGATTCTGCCATGCGAAAAGATATTTCACTGCAGATTGCTTCTGCCATTTGTCAGTACATAAGAGCCAAACACATTCAAAAGAAGCCAAAGGATTTCTGGGAAGTGTAAAGGCTAAATCAGAATAAATTACATCATAAACTCTATAGCACAAAACAGAGATGACCATGAAAAGGTCATTATTTTGCTAAAGAACCAGCTTCACAACACAGTGGAGGGTATTTACTAAGCACCTCAAGTGACTCTTATTCTTTGATTTACTATATACTATTAAAAAAGCCCTTCTCTCGTTATCTCAGCTCTTCTCCATCTCAGGTGAGAAAGTGCTAAGTAAATAGCCCCCAACATACTAAACATGTACCAACTGCATTTAAAAGCATGTTTCACCTAAGCAAAAGCTGCTCTTGTAAAAAAGATTTTGCTGATAGAAGTTCAAATGTTTAAATAAAAGTTTTAGCATTTGCCTTTTTTTGCTACAAGACCTCTGTACATTATGGGAGGGGGGATTACTAAGTACTTGAAGTGGAAAAAATGAGGTAAAATGAGAAGGGCAGTTTTTCGCATTTCGTACATAGTAAATCAGGAGATAACATGAGATGCACTTGAGATGCTTCATAGATTCCCCCAGGATAAGGTAAGCTGCTGAACAACACAGAACAGAACATGAATGTCGCTATCACGGCTTACAACTCAGCAATCTAATTAGTTCTTTCATTTTTAACCCAATTAGCTCAGTCAGTGACAAAACTGATCTTAAAATGGTAGCATCCTCTCTCCACTAAATGGCAAATTAGACAAATTTCATAATTTTTCCTTAGTACTCGTTAATATAAGTGAAACTTATATTTAGGTGAAACTTGTCTTTTAAAGGGTCAGTGTTGCTTAAAAAACTTAGCATTCAGCAAGTTAAGTACATTATCAGGTATGAAAGCCAGGAACATAAAGGCATTTTTAGAGAAAATCTTAAAATGTTCAAGAATTTGTTAATGTATAGCCAGTTTCCATTTTGTCCAATGTCACCTTCATTCTAGTATTATGGATTAGTTAAATTAAAACTAGCTTAAAAACATTCATCTCCGTGCTGAGTCGGACAGGATGTGGAAGAGCAGACCAGGTAGTGACATATAGACACCCCATGGATGATGTCCCTGAGCATGAGGTACTGATCTGACACTGGCCTACACAATTACAGGAGTGGAGCCATCTTGTATATCACACCATGGCCTCATAATACAGGCTTGAATAATAAAATTTGCCAACAATAACTATTTGTTGACAATGTATTGATAGAATATACATCTCCTGCTCGGTTGCTCTACAGAGATGTACAAATTGCCTTCTACATACTAAGGCAGATAAATAAAATATATAGCTCCCACGCTCTCTCTATAGATACATATACACAATGCTTCCTGCATACTAAACAGATAAATAAAATATATAGCTCCAGCTTCCACACAACACACAGGCCCCAACAGTGCAGATGTAAACAGAAAGTGCCCTCATACACTACATACATTATTATTATCTTTAATTTGTTATGCGCCAACATATTCTGTAGCGCTACACACATACTATATAATGTAGCTACACACAACAAAGATAGTCAGACCTTGTAACATAAACATACACACACAGCAACACCCATAGACATGTGCACACAGAATTACAGAGCTTGTGGATATTATTATTATTATTATTACTATTGTTTATTTGTAATGCGCCAACATATTCCATAGCGCTATACATGGATTGTGTTCAAAACAAAACAATATTTGTATAGTTCTTTAGTGATAGTTTATTACATACATGGCAAAAAGGCATATATTTGTGATGTACAGTATGTAATGAAGCCTGGTGGTCCAGTGGTTAGGATTCGGTACTTTTACCAATGCAATCTGGGTTTGATTTCAGTCAGGGGACCAAGAGGTCAAACCATCCTGAAGCCATGCAGGGTTGGGCCAGGTCAGTACTTGGATGGGAAACCACCTAGGAATACCAGGAGCTGTATGCTGTGGCCCACTGGAGAAGGAACTGGCAATCCACTCCAGTATTTCTGCTAGGAATACCAAATGGAGGTCCCAGAGAGTTGGACACGACTGAACAACACACACAATAAACTAAAAGCATAAACAGCTATGTAAACCACAGACATAAATATTTTTTTTGAGAAAATCTGATTTTTTTAATATTCTTTTTGCAGGAATCCATTTTTACTTGTTAGACCACTGACTGAGAACTGGATCATGAGAGTTTGTTGCTGTATCTAACAATGGAGGGAGGGGCGTAGGGAACAAGGAGAGGTCAGCAGACAATTGGATAAGATTGAAATGTAAACATCTATAATGTATATATATATATATATATATATATATATATATATATATATATATATAAATAGATAAATAAATAAACATAATATATATATATATATATATATATAAATAAATAAACATAATGTATATATATTATATATATATATATATATAATATAAATATATCTATATAAACATGTATAATTGATATATAATATTTATATACTAGCGACTTGCTTGTCAAAAATGACGGGGCAATAAAATTCTAAGGCAGGTAATACTGTTTGCCACAGACATTAATTTTTTTATTGGTCTGAGATCCTTCGGCGCTCATTGCGAGGCTGTTGGTTGTTGTATTTTTTTTTCCGAGCCGCTTTTGCTGTTAATGTTTGGTCAGCGCTGATCTGCTTTTTGTGATTATTGCAAGGCTTTGTGTGCTATGAGCAGCGTTGGTGAATGGCTTTTGTGTTTATTGCTATAGTGTTTTTTTGTGTGTATATGTCTTTTTGTATGCTAATTAAATCATTCATAAATTAATAAATTAATATACTTTACCTATTTGTAAGTAATATATGCATCAAGCATTGTGCTGAAGAGCTGACAATCTGTTTTGATGTTCCTGCAGCATAGAATGTAGGTTTGCACTGTTGTGGAGCTGAGATGTAAGTGTCAGTAATGTGTACAGTGTGTAGTGTAAATAGGCTGCGTGAGCGAGGGGAAGCCGTTAGGGTAGTTGTGTACTTCTGCAGTGTGTAAGTTAGTGTTGTAAAATGGCGGCTAATGTGTATGTGGTACGCGGCTGTGGATGATGTTGCGTCCTTGGTAAGAGTGGATCTTGTACCTCGCACAGCTTTTTGGAAAAGCCGTATGTGCTTGGTGGTGTTTTGCGTGTTTAGGGTCCTGTAGCCTCGTTTTTTTTTTTTTTCGTCTGCCATTTTTTCTCTCACTTGGAATTTGGACTTAAATCGAGGTGTAACTTCACTTGCAGAGGTCCTTGGTGCCCCCCCCCCCCCTTGCTGTGGGTAAGCTTTTTATGTCCTTTTTGTGTGTATTTATTGTGTTTTTAATGTTTTCAGGTGTGCACGGTTCGGCCGTTAAGGTCGTATTTTTGCAAGTTTGTAATGTTTTTTTTTCTAAGTCCGGCGTCTCATATTTTTTTAGGCTTAGTCTGTAAATTTTGTGTTCCAAGTGCTGCGGTTCGTATTTTTTGTGTAAGTCCGTATTTAGTGTTAGATCTATTTTGTTAAAGTGCCGCTTGTGTGAGTGTTTGTAACCCTTTGTGAGGCGCCGTAGAGCCTCCACCTCGGCAAATGCGGGCCCTCGCTTTGCGAGGTATGCAGTTCTTGTGAGCTCGCAAAGCGGGCGACGATTTGTAGTTTGACAACTATTATATGTGATTATATATATATATATATATATGTAAATAAAAAGTACATCTGTGTTCACATTTGAATGTCTAAAGCAAGTTAAAAAACCTGCTTCCAGCTCAGAGTTCAGCGTTCAGCCCGAGAAAAACAGTTATTACACTGCATTCTGGGAAGTTGAGCTGGGACACACAAATGTGCCCACAAATGCCTCGCTCTTTATTCCATAGCCATTATCAAACATGGCTTCCTTTAAGCCTATGCATGCTGTATTACACAGCTTTAATGCAAAGCCAAGGTTGGAATAAACACAGGCTGAGAATCCTATCCATGTACAGCTGTTTCAAGCTTACTGGCTATCATCAGCATGGAGCGGGATCTCAGCCTGTGTTGTGGAAATTATGAGTAGGTAGTTCACCACAACAATCATTTATAATATGGTGGGCAAAAGAGAGATAGAAGCCCTCCACCGTACAGTAGTACAGTAAATAAAAAGTACATCTGTGTTCACACCTAAATGTCTAAAGCAAGTTAAAAAACCTGCTTCCAGCTCAGAATTCTGAGAAAAACAGTTTTTGCACTGCATTCTGGGAAGCTGAGCTGGGACAATATATATATATATATATATATATATATATATATATATATATATATGTGAACATCTTTAATCTCATCCTTCTTTGTTATGTGACCTTTCTTAATGGGTGAAGAATACTGAAATGCTTCTCATATTTCCAGAATCAGAAGCCAGTACAACACATGTTTAGCTTACAGTTATTTGAGAGTCACCCAAGCATGTAACCAGTAGAGATCCAATTAGTTCAAACCTTCTGCTACAATAACTTGATTTTTCCAATTTTTTGTGTGTCATGTGCTTTCTTTTTGAGATATAAGTTAAAATAATTATTTTATTCAGATGCAACAGTCTCAGTAAGCGCCAGACTGCAAGACTGGGGGAACAACTGTGCCTTGTTTTAGTTGATTAATGAAAAAAAATCAGTATTATGTGGCAAACCATATTACTGTCAGTATTGTTGGTAAAAAAAATTTCCTCAGTTTTTAAGCCAAAAAATTAAATTATTTGCCTATGTTTACTATGGAAAAACCTATCCCGCTAATGCAATTAAATGTTATTTTTGAATAAACTTTTGTGAATAGACTTTATATTATAGTACCGGAATGGAGGCATTTCACATAAGTATTGTGAGAAAGCTCCCATCTTGGTGACCACATTAGTACCAATTAAATTAATGTTTCTTAAAAATAACAACAACCAAGAAGGAACTCTGAACGTATGGTCATGTAGAGCTGTCAAAATCAGTTTTACACTTTATCTAATGTAAAATATTTTCTCTCATTTTAATTTTTTCTCCAATCCAACTGGCCCCAACAAAAAAATATCATAGTTTACAACATATATTCTTTATGATTTTGTTGTCTCTCCTCGTCGCCAATGTGAAAAAAGTGAAAGGCGATGCCAAGGGACCAACTGCCCGCAACCTTTATGATATTTTTCCTTTAACTTCTCGTGGGTGCTCTCCATTTTTTAATCCCTATTTACAGAAGATGCTTGTAATAGACACTATATGAAAATTGCCTTCATTTTTTGCTTTTTACCAGCTGATTATTTAACTGAGCAGAACATTCTAAGAGATAACATTATTATCACATTATTATATTGTTTATTATATTGTTTGGATCGCTTTTGGACTTGCTATTCATCATTTTAACTATCAGCATGAAATGTTAAGTTTTATTATACTAATGATCTTCATACTTGTGCCCGTGATTTTGTCTTTTTTGTCTTTTGTTGTGAGAAATATTCCATACATGGTGCACCAACCCTAGCTTAAATTTAATAAATAAGGTTGTTATGTTATGGTGTGTAGGACAAACTTTTAAGCTATTGAACTATTTGCTGATACCTGATGGTATATTTTGTTCATCTATATTGGGTTTCACTATATTGTTTAATTTGGCTGTGGATAATTTAAGACATGGCTTTTGTTGTAAATATATATCCAGCATGTTGTTTTCCTATAGTCTTCAGAGCATTGGCAGTATAGCATTTATGTAATATCTCACTTGTAGATATATACGAAAAATGTTTGTTTGGAAATTCATATTGCTCTTGAATGTTTTGGAAAGATTTTAAGTTGAGGGTGCTTGGGTTCACAAGGTGACCTATGGTCTTGATGCCTTTGTAATTCCCAAAGTGTAAAGCGGTTATGTACTATGCTTTTGAACTTCAGGACATTCACTTACATGAATGTTTTAACTCTTAATTACTTAATTAATGTTATCATTCTCAATGTAATTATGACATGAAATTTACACTTCACATACTTCTAAGAATCCCTTGGAGTAACTGATTTGTACCTTCTGAAGCCCCCCCCCCCCATCTTCCTGTTCTCATGAGAGCTGCCATGTTGCACAGCTGTGACCTAAAGCCATAACCATAGGGGAGGGGCTTCACACAACAAGTGCGTCATGCTGGTCAGTTACAGTATGTCACTATCTGCTTGGTAGCAGGTACTGTGAGGCCCCTCAATGTGGATGTGGTATTAGGTCACAAAATACAAACTAGATAAATTACTCTGCTGGCGGCTAGTTTAATCGAAAAGCCTTCACTGAACATAGCAATAAATTGTCTGCTGTAATAGACTTTAGGTAAAAAAAAAACTTTTATTAACTATGTAATGACTATTCATAATATTCATATTATTGTTTAATTATTTGTTAATAGCAAAAACCAATATTCAATATTATAGTGATACGATTGGAGTATCTGCATCGAGCTGGTTGTTTGTCTTCTCCTTGATATGGACTTTAAGGGGAGTATGGGAGATGTGAACGAGAGGCAGGTATAAAGGTTCTTAAGAACAGTCAGATATGCTAAGAGAAAAAAATAGTCATTGTTAGGTTGCCCCTTAAGCCAAAAATTGTTGCCAAGGGAAACCCCTAACAGTCTCAGTCTCCAGCCAATCATATTCCTTGTATTGGTAATAAAAATGATGTCTGAAAATTTAGCAGCTTCCTGTTAGACAAAGCCAAGTCCCCATTGACCTTACTACCCTACATTAACCTTAGATACCAGCAACAGCTGAGTATGACGTTTGACATTCAGTTTAATATTGCATATTGCTTTTTTAACTGATTGAATATGAATGTTATTACTGATCAAAGCCTAATTAAAACATCTTACTCATATTATTGTCACACTATTCTGATCCTTTTTAGTTTAAACAAAAGTTTGTTGATTTTTACTCATCATTTATCTTAGTTTTTTTTTTATAATGAATGCTCTTCTGCATAACTTTAAAAGTTATAACACTTATACACAGTATATTAACAAGGTAGAATAATTTGCTGGATCTTTTTTATTGGAAGATTATGAAATGTTTGCTTGTTGAACCAACTTAACCATATGTTTAGAAAGTTTTGTTCAACAATTTACAATTTCTTTTTTTCAAAAGGTACTGACACTATTAATTTTTCATATCAAATATTGAGTTTTTGAAGGAATATTAACATAAGCATCTCTCACTTGTGTCAAAGAAATAAGTTTAATATCTATATATTGAATTTCCCTTTCAAATCAAAATGCAGATCTTGATGTTTCTAAATGCGTAATTCATATTTTGCATAAAATTGTTGCATATACTCCCCATAATACATTGCAACACTTATGCTAATGAGAAAATAATTCCTTTATGATGATAAAGAGCCATAATCAAAATGGAATTGTAATAAACTTGAATATCGGAAAAATATACAACAACATTCTTCATTTCTACAGTAATTTGATTTGATTTTTTTGTCTGTAACATTGGTTTTAGACATTTATTTGTCTCCAGCACATATTTATACATTGATTTGAATATTTTTACATTACAGAATAGAAGTTTAGGTTATTGGGTGGCATGTATTTAGATACCGAGTAAGCAATGCGATCATAGAACATTCATTATAAAAAGGAATAATGTATGCATGGGCAATGGCAATATTGCACAGTTGTTGAGAAATGATCATGTTGTATTTTTTGTATTTTTTTGCTTATTTGTATTATGTTAAGTAGTACATTGTTAACTGGCAGAGCTAGAGAATAGAGGGCCCTTGCGCAAAAACAAAAATTGTATCTCCTCAAAGGGGTGTTGTAAACACTATACTACAGATATATATATATATATATATATATATATATATATATATATATATATATATATATATATAAACAAATTAGGATATCCTGAAAGCTTGTGAGCCATTAAAGATATGTTCTACTCTACTTTGTTTCCTATTTGCGTTATGTCAACTATTCATAACATAAATTGGGCAGTGGCAACATTCTACCAACAGAGGTATTGCTAATTCTAATTGGTATTCAGAAAATGAACACATTTGCAGCTTTTTTCAGCGCTCCTCAGTCTCCAAAATACATCACCATCTTACACAATACACAACTAAAATTGTAATCCAAATTTACTCATCCTATCTCCCTAGACTACTTCAACTCACTCCTTGATGACCCATCTAACTCTGCTCCAATCCATAATGAATGCCTCCACTAGACTCATCTTAAATACTCTACTCAGTCTGCAGGAACTCTCTGTCAGTCACTCCACTTGCTTATCATAGCCTCCAGATCAAGATTGAAATCACAATCCTAACATATAAAGCCCTCAACGACAGTGCAACGCCTTATATCTTTGCCTTTTGACTCAAAACACTTCCCCAACTTTTATCTATTAATGGCCTTCTTCTTTTCTCCTCTCTCCTTCTTCTTTTTTTGGTGACTCCCCTCATTCCCACATTCAGAACTTTTCTAGCACTGCACTCTGCTCTGAGGAACACCTTTGTCTCGCTCTGTCAGACTATCTTCTTGCCTAAAAACCTGCAAACTACTAAACAAACATCAGACAAGCTTAACACCATCATGCCGTACCATGCACAACTGCAATCTCTACAAAATTATTCACACAAACAACCCTACAGTATAACACAAAGCCACCTCCACTTGTATCAGCTTACTGCCTTCACCACTGCCATCTTGCGTATTTCATCCTCCTGTCTCACACCCCACCCTTATCTTCTAGGTTATAAGCTCTTCGCAGTAGGTACCTCAATTCTGCTGCACCAAGCTATCTGCGGACCCACCTGTATCATATCAGTATTGTATTTTATCTGTACTTATATTTCTACTCATATTTGAATTGGTGTATACCTTTGTAATTTGGTAATTGTGCCATCTGTACTTTATCCTACTTTGTAAATAGCATGAGAGGAAATGCTGGTGCTTTATAGAGTAATAATAACTCTATCTCTCTCCCTCTGTTTTTTTTTGTTTGTTTGTTGATAGTTACTCTTCTCCTGCAAGTAACCATCCTACTACATACTATGTATTGCATTTTATTGCATTGTTTACCTATCTTTAAATCACCTGAAATTCTAACTCCTAAGTCCAGTCTCATTCTGTATGCTTTTCTGAGACATGCTTGAGTTCCTTTACTGTGTTTGTCTTTACCTCTTCATGTGAAAGCTATTACATTAATCTACTACCCTTTCTGAAAATAAGTACTTTCTCATAGTATAACTACATTTTCCACATTCCAGCTTCTACACCCTACCTCTTGCTCCTGCATTCTTCTTCTTCGGCAATATTCTTCCTGAACTTTATTAGATGCTTTGATATATTTGAAGATTTATTGAATATCACCACCCCTTATCTCTCCTGTTCTCTAAGCTTTAAGGTCCTTTCCTTGTAAGTTGTGTCTTTTTTGGTCTTTTTCTTTCATTGTAAGTTTAGTTGCCCTCCTTCAAATTATTACCCCTTTTGAAGATATAGAAGGAAGGGGACTTACTTAGCATCTGAAGTGTCTGAGATGGGTTGGGAAGGGCTGTGATCTCAGTTTTCCTTCATAGGAAACAGTAGTAAATCTAGGGATACACATCTCAGCCACTTGAGGTGCTTGGATGGTCTCCAGAACTGGTCACAGGACCAAGGTGAGCTCTTACTAGGGATCTGTATTACTTCTCTTTTTCTGATGCTAATTCATCTTCCAGTAAAACCAATCTTCCTACTGTTTTTTCCCGCTGTTTTATAGAATTGTTTGTCTACTTGTAGTCTTCTCTTGCCGTCATCAAGGACATATTGTGCTTCTGGTTTTTAGCACCTAAAATGCATAATTGTGCACTAATAAGTATTTATTTTGTCTCCATGTCATACGATCTTTGCCAGTAATACATTTTCAACAAAGCAAGAATATTTGGAAAAATAGCAGAATCTGATATATAGTGTATACAAATGCATTTGAGGTCAGTGCTCCTGAGAGTATACAGGTAGTATACTCAGCATTTTAAACTAGCAAGATGCACAACCTTCAGTTTTTAATTTAGTGTTTGCAAATCTCTGCCTTAAACCTTGAGAAAGTATTGATCTACATGTAAAAGAATTCAGAGAGAAGTTACTTGGAAGAAATCCTAAACAGATAACATAATTTAAAGCAGTTGCCATGACATAAAAATTAAACAAAGGATCATGGGAAATACAAGAAATACCTATATGTATGTTAGGACATATTTACATAGCAAAAATACATATAGCACTTGCAATGTAGGCGATGAAATATAACTTACTGGAGACTAAAGTTCCTTGTCTATAAAAGGCCATTGTAGTCCTATATTTAAAGGAGAAACTAAATGGTCTTATAAAGGGCTTTCTAAAACAGTGGTGGAGCTACTGCTGTTGCAGCATGATCAAAGCACCAAGCCCACAGATGGGTAGGGGCCCTTTGCAACCTGTAGCAGTCTGGAGCAAAAGGGGATGTTTAACTTATTATGGTAGAGTGGAAGATAATTATTTTTATAGATAGTTGATCTGACAACTTACATATATTTTTCGCCTTTTATTGACCCTTACAGGCACCTCCTTTGTAAAAGAAGTTACAAGGACGGGCCCGAATTAATTTGTACCAGGGCAGTCCATTCACTAGCTCTACCACTGCTCTAAAGAATAATTAGGTTGGACCTAAAGAACCCTTTATCAAACTTTTAATTACCAGTTTTCAATCATGCCCAGGCTATGTTAGCTCCAAATGTTTCCACCCCCTGAATGAAGTATTGTGTCTGGAATGGCACTTTCTACGTTGATGTACCACAACTGCAGTATGATAGCGGGTGGTAACTAGGAAGTGTGTTTTATACATGGCTAGCCGCTCAGGTGACACTACACATGGCCACTAATGGGTTTCAGAAAGTGATTTTCAATTTGGTACTTCCTCCTGGGAGTTTACATTTGGGCCACAATACTTCATTCAAGGGGTTGACAGATCAGTAGCTTATACAGACTGGGGGAATGCACAGTAACATGTTGCAAGAAAGTTTTCTTATCAAGTGTTATCTGTCTATTCTTTAGAGTCTCATTTGTAAGACCACTAAAGTGCTGGTTTAAGACACACTTGTTTAAAGTACTGCACTTGAAATGTCTTTAGAATGTAAAACAAGTAATACAGCTTTAAAATATTACATTTTATATGTCACTATGCTGCAATTGGAAACTACCATTTTGTTTTTCTGCTGATCAAATCCCTGAAATAGGAGGATACTTTAAATGTAGAGGAAGAGACACAGGGAAGGGGGAAGAGAAGAGACACAGGAGAGGAGAGAGGGGGGAAGAGACATGAGGGGAAGAGACACAGGGGAGGGGAGAGGGGGGAAGAGACACTGGGGGAGAGACACAGGGGAGGGGATAGGGGAGAAGAGACACATGGGAGGGGAAGAGACACAGTGGGGGTGAGGGAGAAAGAGACTCAGGGGAGGGGAGAGGGAGAAAGAGACACAGGAGAGGGGGAGAGACACAGGGAAGGGAAGAGATGGGGGAGACACAAGGAGGGAAGGGGTAAGAGACACAGGGAAGGGGAGAGACACAGTGGAGGGGAGGGAAGGGGGGAGAGACACAGGGAAGGGGGAGAGAGAAACAAGGGAGGGGGGGGGAGGGAGAGAAAAATTAGTAATAGTAATATATAAGTCATCACATCACAGAAAACCCATTTCAGTCCACCCTGTTAATCTGGTCATAGAATTTTAGAGATCAATAATTCTCTATTTAAAGAAACACTATACAATTGAAAAACAAAATTATGACTGACTAAGAGCATAATTAAGCAGTCACATAGTTTGCTTTTAAATAGAAAAAAATAAATGTTGATGCCCCTGGAGGGATCCCTGATACACTGGTGGAAGTTGTACATGTGAGTGGGGCATTTACATGTCTGGAGATCTATAGTTTCATCCATTGATGCAATGTTCTGATTCTGGGCCAGCAAGGAGGAAGCGGTATGGTGTCAATTCCATTCTTATCTAAAAGCTCTGGATTTATGCCAGTTCCCTCAACCCAGGGGATGGAGCAGTAGATCTTTCCTGTGAAAGCTTTGACCCATAATTTGTCTTGTGTGTGTGTGTATATATATATATATATATATATATATATATATATATATATATAAAACATTATATTGTTTCCTGTCCTGGGAGTAGAGTTGAATTATTCCCCCATGCTTTTTTGGGCATCTACGACCATGCCTCAACTCCACCCCTCCCTCCACTGATACATACAACATCGACCCTCATCATCCAGCTCTCAGGATGTGATGTAACAAGCACAAAATGGATTCCTGTACTTATAAATAGAGTCAGAGTCAGCTTTTCTGTTGTATCTTCACGGCTTACACAGCCTATAATATTGTTAGCTTGGTACATACTTGACAGCCATTTGAGCAGTAACAGTTTAAGGTAGAACGGAAACAAGCTTGGTTAGGCAAGAATCCTACTGAATGTTCACAGTAAAAATACATATTCCTGTACAAGTTATATTTAACAAAATAAATTATATGGGTTTTATTGCTATCCTTTATGTGATATTTACTGTAATCATATTTCTTGACTACACACTGGCAGGTTGTTGATAGTACAATGTTAGTTATAATTGTTGCAATTAAAATGTGTACAGTATAATATGCTATTTTAAGTCTAAAAAAAACAATCTGGTCCCATTTTTTCTATATGATTATTAATTTTAAAAAAAACTAGAGTTAATAATGGCAACATGTTTTTTATATAGTAAAATAAATGAATTAACAAATACAACCAATATAATTTTTACTTTTAATATTCAGTTATTCTTTACTTTGGGGTCCCATTTTTGTTCATCAGCTGATTCTATCTGCTAATTTTCTGCAGGTACTAATTAACAACAGAAAAAAAAAGAAACACGAAAGAGAATCCTGATACATTTAATCTTGTATGTAAAATGAGTTGTATATACATTTCAGTTTAAAGGGGCACTGTAACTCACCAATTAAAAACAAATCACTACAGGCAATCTCCTAAGCATCCCAAGTGCATCTCACGTAATATTCTGATTTACTATGTACTATTTGCTATTGAGTTTCCTGGTGGTCCAGTGGTTAGGATTCAGTGCTTTCACCACTCCAGTCATGGAACCAAGAGTTCACACTGCCATGAAGCCAAGCAGGTTTAGGCCTGGTCATTACTGGAATGGGAGACCACCTAGGAATACCAGGAACTATATATGCTGTGACCCACTGGAGAAGGAACTGACAACCCACTTGGGTATCTCTGCCTTGAATACCAAGTGGATCAGCATGGTGTGTTACGGTCCATGACGTCACAGAGAGTCAGACACGACTAAACACCGCAAACACACACATTTGCCATTGGACAAAACAGTTATCTCAGCTCTTCCTACCTCAGGTAAGAAAGTGCTTAGTAAATTTCCCCAATAAATGTCCTCTTATATTTAATGTGTTGCTCCTCTAATCTATTTTATTTTCCTTTATTTTTGGTGTCTGATAACAATACTTGATTAATTCAATGTTTGGCTATCATTTAGTACTAGTACTATAATTGTAAATTATAGATGTATCACAATGTTGCAATAATGTCACAAGCTAAAATATGATTATAATCTGGGCTGGATTTAGAAGAATTGTTTCTTTAAGAAAATTATATTTTTCTTAAAGCTGATAATAATGCTGTTTATCTTCCTGTAGACTACATACAACGTAATGTAGCACGCTGGAGCATTAAAGTGGCCCTCTAAAGCAAAGGAACAGAAGTAGGAAGTACAGAGAGAAGACTACTTTTTGCAATGAAGTGGATCTAAGAGGAGGAGGCACATATCAAAGCTGTTAGGAAGGGAGATGGGCACCATAGTGGTAAAACATATCATGGCCCCGTAAAAATATAAGTTGCATCTAGTATAATGAAAGCCCTTTCAGCCAAATTATATAAAGTAATGAATTATTACTATGTTTGATTTTATTTTCCCTCACCTTAGCTTAAAGGGCAAGTTCCACCAAAACCAAGTTTGCTCTTAAAGAGAAGAGTTAGAAATTAAAATATATGTGTTATAGTTTTAGCACTTGTGTTTAATTCCGCTGTAGTCTGATTGGCCCTTGAACAAGCTCTTGAGTTTTTGACCCTATCAGCTCACAGAGCTCAGTGACAGTGACAACAATCAATTTTCAAAAAGGCTTCTGTTCTCCACAAACAAATTCCATAAATTTAACATAAATACCCTTCTGTAAGCATGAGCTTCTTATAAAAGAATATTAATTTTAGGTGGAACTTGCCCTTTAAGGAGGCTGTAATACTGGGTTCTTTATCTCCTCCTATCCTTCAGAAACCCCAGTAATTCTCCATGTTGAATCTTCTAAAGCAAGCACAGCATGGTCAGCAGTTTTCTATCAGTCCAAGCAGAGAGGTGGTCTAGCCCCATCAGTAGAAGCTACATCAGATTACCTAGTGAACCAATAGTTTCCTAGCTGGCCATCATGTGTTTGCATTAGGAGATGAAATATGGATCATTATAGAATTGAGCCCACATACTTGAAATAGTGACACACAGGGATAGGAACACAAAGACAGGGCAACATGGCAACCTCCTTGAGATGAGCAGATTGAAGCAATCCATAGCTTATTATACATACCTTTATTATAACTGGGCAAAAAGATTTTACATTACACCAGATGCAACTTATACTTTTAAAAGGCCATAACAAGTTTTACCTCTTTAAAAATCTAGATTTAAGACCGAGGATTTTATTCATCATTTTTGGCAAGCAAAGAGATTGATCTCAGATGGAATGAAGCAGCTGCTACTTTAGATGGGAGTATTGGTTCTAAATTACAGTGGGGAGATATGAGAGGTCAGTTAGCAGCCTTGGGTTGGAATATGGACATGCTAAGGTCCAGAAATAGCATAGACAGAAAAATCCATTACGGTACTTCTCTCAACATTAAGACAAAAAATAGTCCTACATTTTTATATATTGTTTTTTAAAAAGTGCATGTATGGTAACAGGTTTGGGTGCCTTAAAGTGAAACAATCTTAATATTATATCATTAATATTATTAATATTATTATAATATTATCCAGCTTCATGACTTAATAAGGAGCTGTACAGATAAATTAGTAAAAGTATAACAAATGCCTCCAATGCCAGCAGAGTTATCAAAATGTATATTTTTTTCTAATTAAAACTTGGTGAAAGACATTAACCTGCCTAGTCATGCAAGAGACTCGACTTTTTCAAACACGTATATATTTTCCATAATACAGTGATCCTGTTGGATAAGAAATTAAACAAGAAGAAATCATATACCCAGAGAATACAGAATTAAAATGACTCAATAAAATCTAGGAGCATTTCTACTATTTATCCAGGAATTATACAGCATTGTTTATATGAGTCACACTGTATACCACACGTTCAGCATCAATCACACAGCTCTGTAACACTGGATTATATCACCGAGAGAGGAACTGATTAGCATACTGCTAAAATCCATGTGAGACTAAAGTCATACTGAGTCTACCACAAATCAGACTGATTTGTGAAAATAGCTGGAATCTGCCTAATATCTAATTATGTTAGTGTAGGTTTTCAAATCTCTAAACAGCAATATCCATGATACCAGATCATAACTGTCATGAAGCAGTGAACATATCACAATGTTCTTTAGGCAATAGAAATATATAATTTAATTAAATTAAAACTGCAACTAAAAACCGTAGAGACTATCACTTAATAACTGTATGCAAAATATATTCATCTATCCTTGTAACTGGATGTGAAACCAAATCATGAAAATATGCATGCATGCTTGAACAGTGGTCTAAAGAGAAACATTTCAGGGGCAGCAGACACGGGATAAATATGCAAAACATTTGATGGAAATATATAAGGGTTGTCTTGTACTGTGATTGACATTGTGGAATCTGGAAATTTACCATTTTGTAGGGTTTTTAAAATGAGAGTCGAAGGGCCAGATTTTCTATTAGGCAAAATAGGCTGCTGCCCATGGATCCTGCCTGCAGGTGCCATGTTCCAATACTGCAGTGTTCTTTTCAGGTAATGTTTAGTGCCTTTGGGTCATGATGAATATAATGCTGAGGGGTTGCAGTTTTGTGTTAAGGTATATGGTATAAACCAGTGGTTCTTAACCTTTTCTGTCTGGGGACTAGTTGGTCATGGAGAACAAGTCTGATATCCAGAACATGTTTTACAGGGTGATACTTTATGTGATTTTTTTTCATCTGGCTTTGCACTGATTTGAAGAGTAAAGTTTAACTACTTATACATTCCTTTATAATTTTCTATAACTGTTACTAATGGTGATACCTCATGGAATGGCACATTTCCTAAGACTGGATGTTGAGAACTATAGGTATCAGCAACATGTAAAAGAACTACAAATACCATAATTCACTGGTAATCTGTTATAACAAAACAGTCTGTACTCAGTAGCTCAGCTTCATTTGAGATCATATAACATTCCCAACTATTTGTGAGGAGCATCGACACTGACTGTGATAATAGCTGATAATAGATTAGAGGAACGATGGAGAGTCCTCAACTACCCTACAGAGTCAATAAGATATTTATATTATTGATCCTTATCCCCATGTTTACTAGTGTAAACACCATTACTTTCAGCACTATAGTAATTAAAAAGCTGGCTTGGACAGCTCTACTATTGAGTAAATAATATATATTTTTAGTGTTCCTATCCTTCCTTTTGCAATTGTGTGTTTTTGTGATATTATTATTATTAACAACAATTTTATGCTATCTCTTATTTTACACTATAATTTATATAGAGTGATTTAAGTATGAAACAGATTACAGAACAATTTTTAAGAAGGGTTCTTTTTCTTGTTTAATTACAGTTATTTCATAACTTTGCAAATAGTATAATTATTTGTTTACATATATTCAAAGGGGTATCTATATATATATATATATATATATTTATACATTATATATATACATTAGTGATTCCATTTGAATGTCTAAAAATAAGTTGATGAAAACTTATTTCCTGCTCAAATTTCTCAGAAATACAGTGTATGCACTGCAGTCTGGGAAAACTGGGTGGGACATGCAAATGATGCCACATAATGCACCTAATTTTTAGACATTCAAATGGAATCACTAATGTACTATTCCTTATTTGTACTACGGTACTTTGTACGGTGGAGGGCTTCTATCACTTTTAGCCCACCATATGTGAAACAATTGCTGTATATATATATATATATATATATATATATATATATATATATATATATATATATATATATATACATATACATATATACATATATACATATATACACATTATAATCTATATATATATATATATACCCATTTGATACCATATGCACAGGTGTGATTAGGCCTAGGCCTATGAGGCAGAGGTATAAAGCAAAATCAGTTTAAGATCGGCAAAATTTGCCTGACCAGCACTAACCTCCAGTGATGCTTCATCTCTCTTCTCCCCCCCTCTACCTCTCTCCTCTTCCACTCCAACCCCCTTTCAGCCATCCACTCTTCTCTACAACAAAAAGCTTTACATTTGTTTACCAGGGTAAGAGGGACTCACAAGGTGTTTAGTGAGACTGCCTGCGGCTTGCATGCAAGCCTGAATAAGGACGAGAAAGGGGAGTGGGAGAAGAGGGACAGTGAGAGAAAAAAAAGGGAGAGGGCAAAGAGAGTGGGAAGAGGAGGAGGGAGGAAGAGAGGTGAGGAAGGGGAGGGAGAAGCTTAGATGTTAGAAATGGGGGAGAAGAGGGATATATATATATATATATATATATATATATATATATATATATATAAAAATATATATATATATACAATGGATATAAAAAGTCTACACACCCCTGTAAAAATGTCGGGTTTCTGTGCTGTAAAAAAATTAGACAAAGATAAATAATTTCAGAACTTTTTCCACCTTTAATGTGACCTATAAATTGTACAACTCAATTGAAAAACAAACTGAAATCTTTTAGGTGGAGGGAAGAAAAAAAAAAGAAAAATAATGTGGTTGCATTAGTATACACACCCTTAAACTAATACTTTGTGTGTAGGCTTTTTATATCCACTGTATATATACACATATATACTGTGTATATATTTGTTTTTATGTAAAAAATTTATATTTTAATTCTGCACTAAAGGTCCTCGAACCTAGGGCATCAGAAAACCTAAACATGCCATTGATCATATGCATTTAGGAGTGTTTGCCTTGTGGTACCTCAGATGTAAATATGGCACTGGAAAGCAATATATAATTTTATTAAAATCATTTATGCAACTAGCTGTAAAATTCGCCATCTATTTTTTTGGAAATTTTAAGCGTTAGAAGTTGACTTTTAATATCTGCTAGTATTAAGAATTCTTGTGATATAATACAGGGAAATCTGATGTTTCTCCCGTATGAGCATTAAATCAAAGATCTTCAGTAAGTCTTCTTTGTCCTTGGCTGTGAAAGATTTTCTCATTCGTGCTGAACAGTGTCATGAATGATTCATTGGAAATGCAGATTCTTTTAAAACACCTACTACATTTTTTACTTTGGCCTTTTCATTATTTGAACATCGAATGGATGAAATAACACTTGATTTCAACTAATAGAGAACATCTTACTCTGAGCAAAACCTTAAAGGAATATTATCATGATATTGATAGATGGTAATGCCTTATACTAAGCACATACAGTAATATAAAATAAACTTCTACCAAGCATATAAAATATTAGCATGTATTAAGAAAAGTATAGGAGCAAGTTTGGAAGCAAATATAATTCTGCCACTATACAAATCTCTAGTACACCCTCATTTGGAATATGGAGTACAATTTTGGGCACTACTTCATAAAAAGGACATTTTAGAGCTGGAAAAGGTACAAAGAAGGGCAACAAAACTAATAAGGGGAATGAAGGGGCTAATATATGAAAAAATACTAAAATAAACTTCTTTTTTCTAGGAAAAAGGAGTCTGAGACAGGATATGATTACCCTATATAAATATATCCAGGGTCAATATAAGGCTTTGCCAAGAGGTTTTCAACTGACAAGAAGACATCCTTTGAAGTTAAAAGTAAAAAGTTTTCACCTTGAAGAAAGAAAAGCGTTCTTTAACCGGATGGTTAAACTATGGAATTCTCTACCAAAGGAGGTGGTGACAGAAGAAAATAAGGTGAATGGAACAGGCAAAATGACAGTTGGAGAGTGAGATTTTGTTGAGTGTAATGGATGAGGCCCAGTGGTATTTGCAGAGCGTCTTGCAGAAGTGACTGCTTCAGTCATGATGGTAAATGGAACTGGTAACATGGTAGATGGAGAGTGAGATTCTGCTGAGTGGATGGTATGAGGCCTAGTGATATTTGCAGAGCCTCTTGCAGAAGTGACTGATTCAGTCATGTTGGTAAATGGAACTGGTAACATGGTAGTTGGAGAGTGAGATTCTGCTGAGTGGATGGTATGAGGCCTAGTGGTATTTGCAGAGCCTCTTGCAGAAGTGACTGATTCAGTCATGTTGGTAAATGGAACTGGTAACATGGTAGATGGAGAGTGAGATTCTGCTGAGTGGATGGTATGAGGCCTAGTGGTATTTGCAGAGCCTCTTGCAGAAGTGACTGATTCAGTCATGTTGGTAAATGGAACTGGTAACATGGTAGATGGAGAGTGAGATTCTGCTGAGTGGATGGTATGAGGCCTAGTGATATTTGCAGAGCCTCTTGCAGAAGTGACTGATTCAGTCATGTTGGTAAATGGAACTGGTAACATGGTAGATGGAGAGTGAGATTCTGCTGAGTGGATGGTATGAGGCCTAGTGATATTTGCAGAGCCTCTTGCAGAAGTAACTGATTCAGTCATGATGGTAAATGGAACTAATAACATGGTAGATGGAGAGTGAGATTCTGCTGAGTGGATGGTATGAGGCCTAGTGGTATTTGCAGAGCCTCTTGCAGAAGTGACTGATTCAGTCATGTTGGTAAATGGAACTGGTAACATGGTAGATGGAGAGTGAGATTCTGCTGAGTGGATGGTATGAGGCCTAGTGATATTTGCAGAGCCTCTTGCAGAAGTGACTGATTCAGTCATGTTGGTAAATGGAACTGGTAACATGGTAGATGGAGAGTGAGATTCTGCTGAGTGGATGGTATGAGGCCTAGTGATATTTGCAGAGCCTCTTGCAGAAGTGACTGATTCAGTCATGATGGTAAATGGAACTAATAACATGGTAGATGGAGAGTGAGATTCTGCTGAGTGGATGGTATGAGGCCTAGTGGTATTTGCAGAGCATCTTGCAGAAGTGACTGCTTCAGTCATGATGGTAAATGGAACTGGTAACATGGTAGATGGAGAGTGACATTCTGCTGAGTGTATGGTGTGAGGCCTAGTGGTATTTGTAGAGCATCTTGTAGAAGTGACTGCTTCAGTCCTAGATATCCCTGTCTTTCAATATAGGGAAGCTGAATAAATGTAGATTACATTTTGCTCACACCAGGGCTCAAGTCATAGGCTTACAAATAAATGTATGGTTTGATGTGCCAGCAACCATTTAATAAATGTAAATGTACATATAATAGTAGCAGAGCCTGAGATAAGTAGGTCACAGATAGCCTCTGCCCCAGGCTTGGATAGTGTGTAAGAACCATAGATCAAATGTTATTTGTTTCTCTGCAAAGGAAAGCTACTAAAATAATCTAAATGACACACTTATTACCAAAGACTTCATGTCCATAATATGTTATAGCTTAGATGATGGTAATATACGGATTGTCCAGGAAAGAAGTATTGTTCCGAAAAAAGAAGAATGCAGTTCCAATTTGAGTTTGAAGGTGGAAGATTTAGGGGTCATGTGCAAAAGTACTATTTTATAGAAACGGTAGTAGATAAGTAGAATAGTCTTCCAGTGGAACACAGTTAGGAAAATCAAGCATGCCTGTGATAAACATAATTATGTTTTTAAGCTGAAAGAGAAGACTGGATATGCCTTTTTGGCTCTTACCTACTTTCAAATCAATTTTTCTACGCATTTACATGATAATGAAGAAGATTTGTTTTCAGGAATCCCAACTCTTACAACTTATTAGAACCAAATAAAAGCCTTAATAAATGATGAAATCATTTTGTAAGCAACTTTTACCAAACTCAGAAGTATAGCTCCTTCCTCCCATGTAGGTTACATATCAGTAACATATAGGTGTGTTTAGTTGTTTAGTCGTGTCCAACTCTCCTCCGGCCCATCTTGTGTTTGGTTGTGCTAATCCATAAGGTTTTCATGGCAAAGATACTGGAGGCGGTTGCCAGTTCTTTCTTCAGTTGAACACAATTTGTCTGACCTCTCTGCTATGACCTGCCCAAACAGCATTTGAACTGATGGAACATGTGTTATGAAATTATGTATCCACATTATATATAGGAGTATGGCTTCTTCTGCTAGTGATCTATATTACTCATTCTACTGTAAATATAAATGCAATGACTGCAGAACAGTTTGAGTGTAAGGATTCTGCAGATTAGGGAAGATTAATGCCATTTTGGGCTGCTTAGCAAGTATATCAAAATTAGTTAATGCTTTCACAAGTCTGCAGTACAAATACAGACTACCATGTCACTGTCACATATTATCAATATTAAAATTTCCATGCATTCATCACTTATGTTATTTTAATATACAATCCAATAATATACACACTTCAAGGAATCTATCAGTTGATTTACATGCCTTTTTTTTATTTTTGTATTGCACCGTAATTCACATTAATATATTCCAATTCGTATATCTCACTCATTAATCAGATTTTGGTGGGGTACTGATGTTTTTTCTTATATTTCACACATTAATATTGATGTTTTGGTAAAGAATACAGTTTTCGTTTTATCAACCAAACACCCCAATTCAAATAACCAGAATTGGAAAGCAAATAATAAAATACAGAGATGTATTCACAATTTAAAATGTTCTAAAACACTTAATAGGACATTTAAAAGAATAGGCTTTAAAAGCTTATTTCACATTACAAAGAGTGATGTAAGTGTTCCCTCAGGAACCAATGACCCCAGACTCCAATGGCTAGACATATCGTCCTCTGGTGTCAATATATTAATCCTGGGAGTGCAAGTGACTATCAATCAGCCTGTAGGTCCAGTAGAATCAGGATACCAGGAAAAAGGGCTTAGATATAAATAAAAAAGAGACAAAACCAAGGTCTTGAACCAATACTGGAGACTTAACTCTATTGCCACAACACAGGGTTTTTATACAGAAACTAACAATTTTGTTCAAGTTCATATATTGCAGGCTGCTAAAAATAAAAGCAGAGATTGCAGTGAGCAGCACACATTATCCTATTGCTCACAATAACACCTGCCAAGTCTCATACGGAAAATAATAATCAATTTTTTGTCTCTTACACCAGGTAAACACATAAACAAAACTGATTATAACTATTACAAATACAAATCCTTCTCCTTGCTGCAAGACAAAGCAATACTCTATAATACATTATTAGTATAATACTGAATTGCCTAAAAAGTGGAAACTCATAGAAAATCCTACAACTAATTTTACATAACTAACACCCCTTTTGTGATGACCTACTACTTCTGCTGGGCTTGATAAAAACCCATTTCCAAACTACCCTGTAAGACCATCTGGTTCGTTGTATATCCATGATAGCAGGAAAAGAACCAACCCAGCTTACATCCACCATAGGGCCCAGTAGATCACAGTAACCAGTAGCCACCCAGTCAATGTTACCGACTGCAACAAGATCCAATGCAGGATCAGCAGTAATAATCCCAATAGTAAGGATTATTACTCTCTCAGAATGAAACATACACATTAATGGGGGTGCAGCATATTTATGCATAACACAGTCCAATCATGTTCAATCATCAATAAAGTCCCACCAATCTCCACCAGCCCGGCCCTGACAAAGTGGGGAGGCCTGTCCATCAAGTGATGTCACCCACCCAAACACACCCTCTTGGTCCTAGAGCCTAACTGATCACCCAAGCTAATCGGCCCTTTGATCCAGGCTTTCCAGGAGGGTATCCGATCATATCAGGAGTGGAGACACTCTGCCTGCTGGTGTACATGATCCTCCACATGCCCCAGTACTTTTAGATGCATGGTTCCTACAACCAGGGCCTAACACTTTTTCATGCACGAACCACAGGGGATGGTAAAGGGAAAATATCCGTACCAATTTTGTAATATTTTAATTGTTTATAATTTTAATGCATGCATGATTTCTTGAAGAAGGACCTTACTTCTGTATTAGTGCATCTTACAATTGATATTTTTGACCCAGTTTTACTTTTATATTAACCTTATTGCAGAGTTGTGAAATTAAGTTATATATCAGACATTTTAAGTTAGATACTGATTATCTCTGGGTCACTCAAATTTCTTTGTATTATTATGGAAGAGTGATTTGGCTAAACATATAGTTATACATTGTCATACATTATGTTGATTTTACATATACTTTTATATATATTTTCCTTTTTTAAAGGAAGTATAAAGTCCAAAACAAAATGGGAGAGTTAGTGAAGATGGGGAAAGAAAGGAAGAGGAAATGAAGGGTTAATGGGTAGTTGAGAAGGGTGTAAGTTCTGAGCGAGACTTGCAATGGAAGCATATTACACAATTTCTCGGTTTAACCAAGGTTCCCACTTTTTAAGGTCTAAGTGATTCTCTAGCATGTATGTCAGCTTTTCTAGCAAGACTGCTTTTTCAATTTCATTAAGTATTTGGTTCCACAATTTGGTTACGTGATTTCCATTTTGAAACTATATGAAGTTTGGTGATGTCAAATAGGGTAGATAGAAGCTTTTTTACCAGCAGATCTTAATGTTTTGGGAAAAATGCCCAATGAGCACAATTGGGGGGTGAAGGGTATCAGATTCTCTGGGTCACTGGATATGACCATCATGTGTAATAATGTGTGCCAATTTTGCATGCAGCCCTGGAAGCACTGTCCTGGGTAGTTAGGGTATGTAATTTGTAGTCTATGCAGAGCTAGATACATTCTATGCAATAATTTGATGTTAGATTGTAGTATAATATGGATGCTTGTGCTGTGGCCAATATGTTTCAAGCATTTATCCCAATCCATTTGTTTGATTTCTACATTCAGTTCCCTTTGCCATCTTTTTTTTTTGATTTATCTAATCAGTCTTTATAGGACTGTGTTCCGTGGTTATAGATAAGGCTAATTCCATTTTGTATTCCATTATTGTTACAAGTATGCCTGTATGGTGTTAGTGGTTTGTCTAGGAAAGGGTTCATATGGGATTTACGATAGTGTGTAATGTGCATGTATGTATAATAGTCATTAGGACATACAACTGTGTGGTTTACCAGTATTTTGAAAAAGATTAGGTTGCCCCAGTAAATTAAATGAAATATTTTCCTGTTCCTGTTGTCTAACCATGGTTTAAAATGTTGGATATTATTAACCCGTAGGAAGTCTAGGTTATGCAGCAGTGGTGTCATTGTGGAGCTTGGCGAAGGTAACTTATATTTATATTTTAGACTATTCCAGATTTTCAGAGGGCTGCTATTTGGGTTCTTAAGGGTGAATAAGCCAAGAAGCCACATTATATCTTGGATATTTTTCCATGGAAGTATTAGATTTTCAACTGATACCCATTCTGTAGTATATGATGTGGAATGCCATGGCTGTATTGGGTTAAACTGGGCAGCCTCAAAGTATGTTTTCAAGCTTGGTATTGAGCAACTTCCCTCATTCCTTTGTATATACATGATTTTCCTATGGAGTGTCTCAATAAAAAGCAAATAATTCCTTTTTATAGTCTGTATTGTCCTTAGTTTAATCTGTGTTGGTAGGGTCTGAAATAGGTACTATTTATATTCTATTGATGGACTCATTTAGACTTTAAATGTTGCTGGAACTATGTAGGAAGGAGGAGTGCTATCTGAACAACCAACCACACTAATTGTAGATGCTAATAAAACATGGTTACTTTTTAGCTAAAGGAACACTTTGTAGCCTAATAACAATTGCAGGATTTTTCCCAGGCTTGCTAAATGGCAATGTCTATGTTTCTCAAGTTTGAAGAACACTCTGGTCTTTTAGCCACTGTCTTATACATCTCCGTCCAACTCTATCTTTGTGTTTGTGCCTGTGTATCCTGTTTGAATTTCTCTTTTTTTAAGTCTTGTTTATTTTTGCTGTGTTGCCAAAAGCTTCCGATAAGCAGTGAATGTGTGTTTTGTTTTAGCACTAGAATTAATGTGAAAAGTTGGATATTTGGATGCCAGAGCATGATCAGCTGCAGAAGCTTCCATGCCCAGCCAGCAGTCCTGGGAATCTGGAACTGGGCTAAAAAAATCATCTATAATTGCATAATATGGTCTATGGGTATCATTTTCATTTTTATTTTTAGAACATTTTTCTTGAAGTCCATGTGTAACTTTTTTATGTCCCACAGTCTATTTGTGTGCATTGTAAATCCATGGGTTGTGGTGTGTGTCATGCTGTATGCTTCAGTGTAACAGTCCACTTTTCTGTTATACCTATGACACATCTACAAGATAACTAATTATTTTAGTCTGAAGCACAAAAAAATGATTAAAGGGTCATAGAAAATATTTAAATTGAAGTTCTCTGGTAGCAACCTTATAAAATAAAGTTCTCAATTAAATAATGCTCTCAGGAGACCACAAGCCTACTCATTTCATTCACCAACCTTTTTTCTCATCATTTCCCATTCTTTCTGATTTTTTCCTTTTTTATTATATGTAATTTCTCATGTTACAATATCTTAATATTTTTCTCTTTTAAAATATGTTTAAATGCTGTTGGTTAAATGCTGTCCAGTAACCAGTAATGTGGTTTTACATATATACAGTTTGGATTAAGATATTGAAACGTCTTCATTAGAAATTGAATTATCATTATTGCATTTTCTGTCTCTATAGTGGGCAAAAAAATTACCCCCAATCATGTCATTCAGATAGAACCCCTTTTAAAAACAAAACCAACCATAAAATATAGTGCCTATTAGAGAGATAGGCAGTATTGTCCTCAATCCTGTGCTGTGAACAGGTGAGGCAATCACAGATTTGGATATTGCCTATCCCTGCTCTATTATACACAATTATATGTAGTCTTGACCATTGTCATGGTTGTCTTATAAACGCCCAAGAGCTTTTTTCCCCCTACATCACATCTCAATGTTAATTTTCTAAGTTGCAATATTTACATTCGTAAATCCTTCCATGGTCGCAAGAGATTTTAGTGTATGCACTGGCATCGGAATGGGAGCGGGGGCGAGGGGGCAGACCACTACGGGCATCACCTCATGCTGCTGATGCCGCACCCCAATTGTGAGTGTCTCTGTGTGTGTCCATGTGTCTGTGTGTCAGTCCTCGGCCTTTGCTCTCCCTCCTCTTTACAAGTCCGGTGGAGGAGAGGAGAAACCACCAGGGGGAGGAGGTAAGGAGTTAAAAGTGGGAGGAGCCTGCGGACCCGGAGCGATCAGGTAAGGGAAGTGGGGAAGAGACAAGGGGAGAGAGAGAGAAAGAGAGAGACACAGAAGGAGGAGAGAACAACAGGGGAGGGATGGAGATAAAGGGGGAGATAGAGAGGCAGAGAGAAAGAGGGAAAAGGGAGGGAAGAGAGAGAAAGAAAAGGAGGGAGGGAAAAAAGGGGAGAGAGGGAGGGACAGAAAGAGGGAGAGAGAAGGAGGGGAGAGAGAAAGAAGAGAGAGATAGGTAGAAAGAAAGAGGGGGAGTGAGAGGGGGAGAGACAGGGAAAGAGACATAGAGAGAGACAGAAAGAGGGGGATATAGAGAGGGAGAGAGAGAAAGGGAGGGACAGAAAGAGGAAGAGAGAGAAAAAGAGGGGAGAGGGAGAGAGAGAAAGGGGGGAGAAAGAGGAGAGAGATGGAGCCGGAGAGAGATAGGGATAGGCAGAAAGAGAGGGAAAAAGAGAAAGAGAAAGAGAGGGGAGATAGAAATATAGAGTAAATTGAGGGAGGGAGAGAAAGAGGAAGAGAAGGGGAGAGAGAGAAATGGGGAGAGAAATATGGGAAGGGACTTTAATTAGCGTGCAACCTCACTGGCAGATGTCATGGCTGTCCCCCCATGCTCTGTGTGGTTCTTTTTTTGTACTTTTTTTTTGTACTTTGTATTGTTTTTGTTGTTTTTGAATGTACCCATTTCGGCCGTTAACTTCGTATTTTTGTGACCTCTTATTTTTTTCTAAGTTCTGCGGGTCGTAATTAAAAGTTGTACATCCTTGTCAGTGTTTTCTGCTCTTCGGGGTCGTGAATCCTTGTTTTCAAATGATAAAACTCTTTAAAATCGACTTTAGTTCAGACGTCCTGGCTGTCCCACCGTGCTGTGTGTGAAGGTTTTAGTTTTTTTTTTCATTGCTTTTTGTATTTTTTTTTACATACGCGATTTGTCCATTAAGTTCGTATTTTTGTGACCACGTATTTATTTTTTCTAAGTTCCGTGGGTCGTAATTTTTTTGTGTAAGTCCGTATTTCGTCTTTACAAGTTAGTCTTTTCTTCTAAGTCCTGAGGCGTGTTTTTTTTTTTAAAAGTCGCGCTTTTCTGTTTGTTTTTTTTACCAGGAGTGAGGCAGCTTAGCGCCTCCACCTCCGCAAAGCGTGACGACGACTCGCAGTTTGACAACTATTATATGTGATAGCATAATAAATATATCAGACAACAATGTCTTTTTAAAGGACTATTGCACAACATAAAATATGTATTTGAAAACTTTGAGTTTGACTAAGAACACAAAGCAAATTTTTTAATTAGAAAAAAAAAATGTGATGCCTTTGCTGATCACTGGAAATCATATTTATGCGAAATTTATGTTTGTGAGGCAGTTTTATTTCTGGAGAGTAGTGCTTACATCTGTTGTTGTAAATTATCTGCTTCTGGGTCTGCGCATCCATCTATTGTTGGAAGTTGCCTGCTTTTGAGTCTGTGCTTGCATCTATTGTTGTGAACTGTCTGCTTTTAGGGCTGTACTTGTAGCTATTGTTGTAATCTGCCTGCTTCTGGCCTGTGCTTGTAACTAATAGTGTATGTTGCCTGCTTCTGAGTCTGTGCTTGCATCTATTGTTGTGAGCTGTTTGCTTTTAGGGCTGTTGTAGCTATTGTTGTAATCTGCCTGCTTCTGGCCTGTGCTTGTAACTATTAGTTTAAGTTGCCTGCTTCTGAGTCTGTGCTTGCATCTATTGTGAGCTGTTTGCTTTTAGGGCTGTACTTGTATCTATTGTTGTAAGCTTCTTGCTTCTGGCCTGTGCTTGTAACTATTGTTGTAAGTTGCCTGCTTCCGGGTCTGTGCTTGCATGTAATTTTGTAAGGACCCTATTTCTGGGCCTGTGCTTGAATCAATTGTTTTAAGCTGTCTGCATCTGAGTCTGTGGTTGAACCTATTGTTGTAAATTGCCTGCTTCTAGGCCTGTGCTAGTATCTATTGCTATAAGCTGTCTTCTTCTGGGCCTGCACTTGAACCTATTGTTGTAAGTTGCCTGCTTCTGAGTCTGTGTTTGCATCTATTGTTGTGAGCTGTCTGCTTTTAGGGCTGTACTTTTATCTATTGTTGTAAGCTTCCTGCTTCTGGCCTGTGCTTGTAACTCTTGTTGTAGGCTGCCTGCTTCTGGTCTGTGCTTGCATGTATTTTTGTAAAATCCCTATTTCTGGGCCTGTGCTTCAATTAATTAATTTGTAAGCTGTCTGCATCTGAGTCTGTGCTTGCACCTATTGTTGTAAGTTGCCTGCTTCTGGGCCTGTGCTAGTATCTATTGCTGAAAGCTGCCTTTTTCTGGGGCTGCGCTTGAACCTATTGTTGTAAGTTGCCTGCTTCTGGGTCTGTGCTTGAATCTATTTTTGCAAGCTGTCTGCTTCTAGGCCTGTGTTTGCATCTGTTGTAAGCTGTCTGCTTCTAGGCCTGTGTTTGCATCTATTGTTGAAAGCTGCCTGTTTCTGGGCCTGTGAGAGGGAAGGGGTGATATCAATTTCAGTCAGATTCAATTATCTAACAAATACTCTTGACCACTCTCTCTTAACATGCTCCTTATGATCAATGCAGCAAAAACAAGATGACATCTCCAAAATGTCTGATTTTTCACTAAAAAGCTTTTATGTCCATTGCTTAAACATCCGCTAATGTTGTTAGTATATTACATATTTCACAACATGGGTGTTTTTTCTTGAGCTAAAGCAATGCTTTAAATCAAGGGCATTACATATCTATCAGACTAAAACATTGTAAGGTAGAGAAGCAGAGAGAAATGTAGAGTATGTGAGTACGTCAATAACTGTGTGAACTTCATGGGATCCCTCCTGTAGGGAAGGGTCAAGAGCACATCCGCAGAACGCCTTTCTTTCCCCACTCTGGTAATACCCATCTACATTATTAATACAAATGCTGGTTCCTGCACACTAGCAAATTTGTATTGCCACCCCCATGTTTTCTTGCTCTGCAGTTTCTTTTTTTTTTTGTTTAGAAAATAAACAAACCTTTTATGACTCAGTGATATTGATTTATACAACAAATATGCACCATGAAGCAGAATTATTCTTTCCATTAGTAACTATTTTTCTGCAGTGTATAATGTTCCAAGAAAAAAATATGCACCAGAATATTGAAAGTAAACAAGTCAGATTATATTCCATAATGTTTCTTTATGACACAGTATCAATCTTCATTTATGCTCTGTCTTCGCTGGCTTTGGGCAATGCATTACAATATAATTAGCAAGTAACTAGCCTTTCTTCCTACTTTTGGATGTGTATAAATATTCATAAATATTCACAGAAACATCAACAAAAATGGCTCAATGATAAGAAAATGTTGGTGTGCCGGTAGTTTATAAATGTACATATTATTCAAGTATTTGAAAAAAACACTGTAATCCTATAATGATAGTTTGTTCTTTTAAAATAAATTGACTTGCTAAAGGTCAAAATGACTTCAGAAACAAAAAAATGTTTTGTGTTGTTAACCCAATATTTCACTTGGAAAATGACCTTGGATGCAATTGAGATTTCCATTAAAGGACCACAAGAAAAAAAAGGATATGTTTGAAAACTTTAAGTCTTAGAGCAATTAAAGGTCCACAAAAGTCACCATATGTGCTCTGCACCATCAGTTAGAGGGTGGAAAATCATGTGGATAATAGTAGTGCAGTTTTTCATTGCTAAGTCCCATAAAAAAAAAAAATATATATATATATATATATATATATATATATAATCATATATGTGTTAATAAATACATTAGTTAATTAAAACAAAACAAGTAAGAACCAATAACTTACTAATGAAAACATTTCATGAAACACACTCAAAACACACCAATACAATCATACTTTTATGTATACTTTTTAAAGCACACTAATTATCTTTTTTAAATAAATAGTTCACATAATTATTAATTAAACATATACATATAAAGCATTATTATATAAACTAACGGACATATTTCCAATCTTTTAAATAGTAAAGAAAAAATAATTTGTGGTGGGAACTGAACCCTCCAAAAGCAGATAAACTAGCTGTGCCTCGGTTGTTACACTAGCTGCTATAATATAATGAAGTAGTTACAATGACTCAACCATTGTTTCATTTCATTATTCTACACCTGATTTTAATTAATTATTAATTGTCCCATGCGGTACAGGGCTCATTATTCATTCTGGCAGAGGCAACACAGAGAAAAAGACTGACTTCAATTGATCATAACTCCTTGAATTCAGCATTGGAAAATGAAAACACTTTTCCACATGCTTTTTCACTCTCTATCAAACGGTATATAGCACATATAGGGGGGACTTTTGTTGTCCTTTAAGCTAGAACATATCATAAAGCTAGTTTTTATTTACAAAAAATAAATAGATTTTGATGCCTCTTGCTGGCAACTTATACATGACACATTGGTGGAAGTGTTGTGTGTGAGGAGAGTTTAGATTTCCAAAGAGCTGTGTTTGCATTAAATGATGCAACATCCTGTTTCTGATTGCAGTTTGTGCAGCAAAGCATCATGGAATATGTAGTCTTGTTTTCTCCCTGCACAAGAAAGCAAGGGGCAGCTCAGACATTGCTCTGTGGACTTCTGCACTGTTGGCTTGAAGGTTAGTATAGGGTTAAAAACTTACCTGAATGCAACCTTTCTATCGGTAGGTACCAGGTGCCTATGTAAACAGCTCTGGGGGTGTGGAAAACAAGTTTTATTTTTATATAAAAAATTCTGTATGTGGATAGAATGACTCAATGTAAAGTGTGTTTCTGATATAAGCAGCCTGTGTTAGATTAGACTAAGGTAAACACAGGGAAACTTAGATATACCTTTAAAACATTTACAGAAAATACATTTTACATTTAACATGTGACAAAAATGTACCTTGAAGCACACAGCATTCATATGATACAAGACTATTAGTCCCAATAAATACGAAGCCCGTAGCGGCATCAGCACACCCGCAAAGGCTGAGGGCTTGACATTTTGCTGCGTTACAGAGCTATTAAATTGAACCATGCCGCGAGTTATGGGCCGTAGACGCAAACCTGTAAACCATTTCTTTCTAATCAATTCTTTAATATACTTTTCTTTTCCAGTCTCCATTTAAAAAAGCATATGTTCATGAAAAATCTAATAATGCAGTTGGCAGGCATATACAGTTTAAACAAAAGCAAAATGCAATACTGCAATATCTAATTAAAGAATTGCACACTCCATTATGTTCCCTAGAAATCACAAATATGTTCCATTCTAGAATGTAGAACGGAGAGATTAGTCTTCAAATATTGATTTAAATGTACAACTGTCATCATTGGTCTCAAAGAGTTTTTCTTCACTCCCATCTGAAAATCATGTCCCCAACCCTAGATGTCCCAATCCATATATATATATATATATATATATATATATATACAGTATGTGTATATATATATATATATAGGTTTCTTGGATGTCCCACTCCATAGACTTTATAAATACACTTCCACCCACTGCCCATGAATTTAAAGGGACTATTTAGACAAAACATAAATTAGATTTATTAATTGTATCATAATTCATGTAACCATAGAATTATCACTTCACTTACTTACTTAAGAAGCCCCCAGAGTAACAACACATTCTCACTTTCTGGAACCGCACTTTTGCTTCCTGTTCCCATGGAGGGATAGTAATGCTACCAGTGTCTCATGATGCTCAGACACACAGTGGGTCACTGTTTGCTTGACAGCAGCATGAGACAATGGTAGTGTGAAACCCCTTCCTCAATGGGAGTGTCATTAGATCACGGCTGTTCAGGATGGCTGCTCTCAAGGGAATATTGCTGAATATAAGATTATGTTACTCTGAAGGCATCTTTTAGAAATACATGGTGTGTAAATGATATGTAACAACCACATTAAGAAAGATAAAATGAATTAAGATTAGTTGTTCTGGACAATAAGTGGTGTATAAATTATATGTGACAACCACATTGAAAAAGATAAAATTAATTAAGATTTGTTGTTCTGGACAACAATATTTACAACAAACTAAACAGGAAGAAACATAGAGTAGACTACCTGCAAGCAGTACTCCGGCATCTGCCTAGATTCAGTTCTGTGTTTTTGTTAAACCATAGTTAAACATGATAATCAAACTATTGCTCTGTACAGTGTTTGTTACTATATTTTAGCTTCCCAGTCATTAAAAAATGCTTACTTTCAGTCTGAGATAAAGCTTTTCCAAAATAGCAAGTAATACTAAAATAGTGTGATTAATGATTAACAACATACATACAACAAATGAGCAAACAGTAATGTTCCATAGAACAACTTCTAATGCCCTGAAACTTGTGAGGTCCTGTACAAGTAGATGCATAGCACAACATTCAAAGGTAAAGAATATATCATGTTTCCTATTTCATGTTAAAGGACCACCATAATGCTCATACAGCAGGAGACAGATATTGTAATATTCAATATTTTTTTAATTTCAAAGATAAATTATCTGCTGATGGTCTCCACTCACTATAAGGGTGAAAGGGGAAGTGGCTCGGGTTGGCAGCCACTAATAAATTGTCAGTAGCTTGTAACAATAGACTGCACTTCATTGTCTGGAATCTTGCTGTGTTCAAGTGGTGTCCCTTTGCACTTGACTCACTATATATTCAATTTGTACTTTAGACCCACCTCACAGTTAGAGTCCACCCTACTTAATGACCTAATAAGGGTGAATATCAATAGTACAACTTGAATCTGATGCTCTGATCTTTGAACTTATGTTTAATATTCAATATTGCTTTTATAAATAATTGAAAAGGAGTTTAATTAATGATCGGGCATAGCTCAGACATCTAGTTGTTTTGGCAATTACATGGGTCTTTAAAAGGGCAAATGCCACCTAAAAATACACTTTTTATATTAAAACTCCTTCTTAGAGAGGATTATCTATGTAAAAGCAATGGAACGTGTCTAGTTTGCCCGCTACTCCTCCATGTTTGTGGACAGCAGTCTGCCATTTTAGAATTTAATGTTTGTCACTGACACTGATACCTGATTGGATTAAAAGTTTGAGATCTATATCAAGAACCAATCAGATTGCTGATGAATTTTATGACAATTAAATTGAAGTTCCTTGTTCTTCAGCAGCTCAGATAACCTAATATACATAGATCTTGTAGCAGTGAAAGACAAGTACTAAACTTTACACATATACTTAAACTTCCACAAGTGAACTCTTTCATATAACAGCAGCTTGTGTTAAGTGAATCATCATCTTTAACATATACAATATAATCTGATGCTGCAGAATGGGAGAGTAAGCTAATACTGTATATACAGCAAGAAGATTTACAGTTTGTTGCCAGCAATATGTAAAAAAATAAATAAACTGATCTTACCTTCCAATGAGCAGAAATTCCCCCGCCACACCTAAACGCCTCATGGCCATTAGGATCCCCCTGACCGTCATCCCTTCGCAGAAGCAAACAACAACCCTGGCCTTAGGTAGTCTCTCACGGAGCTTCCTTAGAAGTCGATCAAAGCTCTTCTCCCCAGCGTTGCTGTAGATTTTATCTGTATGGGCAATGCAAAGCCCTTCTTGAGCAGCAAGTTCTTTGAAGGCTTCCATTCCACTTTCTCCATAGTTCCCTTAAAATGATATTAAATATAATGTAAGTATCATGTAATATAAGTACCATATATTTTATTGCCATGTATTACATAATAAGCAAAATCTCAGAATAGTTTAAAACTCATAAAATGTCAGCAAATGTGCAAATAGATTTTAATGGGAAAGTTCCACGTAAATTTCGTTTTTTTTTATATTAAATGGAGCTTCCCAAGTGTGCCAGTTACTGCTGAATGGTTGAGGAGATGGGGAACTGCCAGTAGAAGTTAAAAATGTGTCACTGAGCTATGTGATCTGATTGGCCCAAACAGTTTAAGAACCAAAAGAGCTCCAGCTGTAGTTCTAGACTGTGGTTGTTACATTCATGGCCTGTGTTGTTCAGCAGCTCATATCACCTAACATACTGAGGTTTAGTAGAACTAAAAAGCAAGCTTAGAACCTTTACACTTTTACACATATACTCTTAATACTCGCAGTGGCGGAGCTTCTGCTGGATCAGTTGGTGCAAAGCACCAGAGCCATGACAGGATTGGGTCCATCTGCTACTGGCAGTGGACGTGAGTAAAGTAGTGCTCTTAATTTACTAGGAGAAAGGGGCAGATGATTAGGTTCATAGGAAAGTTATCTGTATAGGAAAGTGATCTGACCATCAACATATATTTTTGCCTTTTTTATTAACTCCTGCAGGAAGGTACCTACCTTGCATAGAGAAGTTGCAAGGAGGATACGAAATTATTTTGCAATGGAGCCCTCCATTCACTAGTCTACTGAATACTTTTCAGAATGGAAGGTAATGTTTATATATGTGATATGTAAATGACAAAGAGGTATTTGCATATATGTCTATTTCCACAGATTTTTGAATTCTGGTAAAGAAAGAATTGCATTTACACTAAAACCAGTTTTCACACAACTGAACATAAATCACAACCATACTGTATTTGTTGAACAACTGATTAATAGTACTTGGCAAACTTCTTTTGAACCCACAGAAAAGAACATTATTCTGATGGATTTTATATGCACTCCAGGTTTTAAATAATTACAAAAGTCTTCCTTGGCATTAAAAAAATATGCTGCAAAAAACATACTTTTAATCCCTGTACAGACTGTTTTTGCAAATATATATATATAAATTTATATATATATATATATATATATATATATATATATATATATATATATATATATATATAGCAAATAAATAGTACATTTGTGTTCACATTTGAAAGCCTAAAACAAGTTAAAAAACCTGTTTCCAAATTCTTTGTTCTTCAATCCATAGACCATTTTAAACATGCTTCCTTTAAGCTTATGCCTGCTTTATTACACAGCTTTTATGCAAAGCCAAGGTTATACACAAGCTGAGAATCCTATCCACATACAGCTGTTTAAAGCTTACTGGATATTATCAGCGTGGGGCGGGATCCCAGGTTGTGTTGTGGACCTTATGAGTAGGTAGCTCACCACAACAATCATTTATAATGTGGTGGACAAAAGAAGGAAGGAAGCCCTCCACCGTACAGTAGTACAGTATATAAATAGTACATCTGTGTTCACATTTGAATGCCTAAAAAAAAATAAAAAAATATTGCTTTATCAAAACAGTAGAGGGAATAACATGGAGTTGCATAACCTTACTGGTGCAGAACCCTGACACACCCTAATTACAGTTACTCAGAAGGGGTCCTGACTTTAATGCAGAGCTGCATTTCCAGGCTTATAAACGTCTATTTTCTTAAAAGACTTGTGTGGTAAGATTTTCTAAATGGTCTATTACATACAGTCAGGTCCATAAATATTGGGACATCGACACAATTCTAATCTTTTTGGCTCTATACACCACCACAATAGATTTCAAATTAAACGAACAAGATGTGCTTTAACTGCAGACTTTCAGCTTTAATTTGAGGGTATTTACATCCAAATCAGGTGAACGGTGTAGGAATTACAACAGTTTGTATATGTGCCTCCCACTTTTTAAGGGACCAAAAGTAATGGGACAGATTAACAGTCATAAATCAAACTTTCACTTTTTAATACTTGGTTGCAAATCCTTTGCAGTCAATTACAGCCTGAAGTCTGGAGCGCATAGACATCACTAGACGCTGGGTTTCATCCCTGGTGATGCTCTGCCAGGCCTCTACTGCAACTGTCTTCAGTTCCTGCTTGTTCTTGGGGCATTTTCCCTTCAGTTTTGTCTTCAGCAAGTGAAATGCATGCTCAATCGGATTCAGGTCAGGTGATTGACTTGGCCATTGCATAACATTCCACTTCTTTCCCTTAAAAAACTCTTTGGTTGCTTTTGCAGTATGCTTCGGGTCATTGTCCATCTGCACTGTGAAGCACCGTCCAATGAGTTCTGAAGCATTTGGCTGAATATGAGCAGATAATATTGCCCGAAACACTTCAGAATTCATCCTGCTGCTTTTGTCAGCAGTCACATCATCAATAAATAATAGAGAACCAGTTTCATTGGCAACCATACATGCCCACGCCATGACACTACCACCACCATGCTTCACTGATGACGTGGTATGCTTTGGATCATGAGCAGTTCCTTTCCTTCTCCATACTCTTCTCTTCCCATCACTCTGGTATAAGTTGATCTTGGTCTCATCTGTCCATAGGATGTTGTTCCAGAACTGTGAAGGCTTTCTTAGATGTTGTTTGGCAAACTCTAATCTGGCCTTCCTGTTTTTGAGGCTCACCAATGGTTTACATCTTGTGGTGAACCCTCTGTATTCACTCTGGTGAAGTCTTCTCTTGATTGTTGACACATGCACCTTCCTCCTGGGGAGTGTTCTTGATCTGGCCAACTGTCGTGAAGGCTGTTTTTCTTCACCAGGGAAAGAAATATTCGGTTATCCACCACAGTTGTTTTACATGGTCTTCCGGGTCTTTTGGTGTTGCTGAACTCCTTGGTGCATTATTTCTTTTTACGGATGTTCCAAACAGTTGATTTGGCCACACCTAATGTTTTTGCTATCTCTCTGATGGGTTTGTTTTGTTTTTTTCAGCCTAATGATGGCTTGCTTCACTGATAGTGACAGCTCTTTGGATCTCATATTGAGGGTTGACAGCAACAGATTCTAAATGCAAATAGCACACTTGAAATTAACTCTGGACCTTTTATCTGCTCCTTGTAAATGGGATAATGAGGGAATAACACACACCTGGCCATGGAACAGCTGAGCAGCCAATTGTCCCATTACTTTTGGTCCCTTAAAAAGTGGGAAGCACATATACAAACTGTTCTAATTCCTACACCGTTCACCTGATATGGATGTAAATACCCTCAAATTAAAGCTGAAAGCCTGCAGTTACAGCACATCTTGTTCGTTTAATTTCAAATCCATTGTGGTGGTGTATAGAGCCAAAAAGGTTAGAATTGTGTCCATGTCCCAATATTTATGGACCTGACTGTACATAACTAAACTTGATATTGGGCAGCAATTTTTTAAGAAGCAAATAAATAAATAAACAAATAAAACATGACATTTGCATTTTATCTATGTTCTATTTTCTTTTCAGTGTTAACTCAGCCCTATACTTTCACAGAAGAGCATGCCCTTGTAAACTAATGAGCCTGCTAACAATCCAGCTAAAAGCACTGGCAGTTACAGATGCCACAGTCCGAATGTGCTGATAAAGTGGATTTAAAGCCTCCTAACACTTCAGAAAGCTGATCAGCAGAAAACAAAATGGCAGAATCCCCTGCAACATAATCAATTAAAAAATAATATATTTTGAAACAATCTAAAAACATTTCCCCTACTTTCAAGTATAGGATATTGAATATATATACAATGGTCCTTTACATTTTGTATCACCGATGTGTAATGGAAAAACATACATAATGTTTAGAACTTGTTGATAGCAATTTTATGATTTTCTAAGCATTAGACCTTATTTTAAAAAAATGAAATGTACAGTTTGAATTGCACTGGTTCATGCTAGACAAAATCATGTATTTAATGTGTTATGTTGTTGACAATCTGCACTATTATCTAAGATATATGTCTGTATGTTTTACTATGTGAGAGGTTGGAATATTAACCATGAGGCAAAACATATTTCTGCATTTTGTTATACAAGGGTTGCTATGGTAACTGGCATGGTGATCATGGCTCACTGTTTGGCCAGCATTTCCACTATGTCCCAGCCAGACTGCCCCAGACACACTTGTCCTATAACTGTATGCCAAGTGAGGAGAAATGTAATGACATTATGCAACTGAAAAACACAGAATAAGGGACAGATCACACTGCAGTGATATGCATTGTATTGTTGTGAGAGATGTTATTTTGCAATAGTCTTTCCAAACCTGATATACATATATATGTGGGCACATTTGCATGTCCCTGCCAAGGTTCCCAGAATGCAGTGCAATAACTGTCTCTCTCAGAATTCTGAGCAGTACACCGATTATTGTTTCTCACCACCGCCATTACGCAGCTGCGGGAGCGACAGAGACACAGCGACAGGAGAGATCGCGACGGGAGAGACTGCGACGGGAGAGACTGCAACGGTTCAGAGACTGCGACGGGAGAGAGAGCACAGAGAGAGAGAGGCTCAGATAGAGAGACAGAGACAGGGCAGAGAGAGTTAGAGACACAAGGGAGAGAGGCAGGATAGAGAGAGGGAGATACAGGACAGAGAGAGAGAGACACACATACAACTGACACTGAGAGAAAGAGAGAGACAGGACAGAGAGACACAAGAGAGAGAGAACAGAGTGAGAGGGCACAGAGTGAAATAGCACAGAGACAGAGGAGGCACACAGAGACATAGAGGGCACAGAGAGAGAGAGCACGCAGAGAGAAACACACATAAAGAGGGCGCACAGAGAGAAACAGCGCACAGAGACAGAGAGTTCAAAGAGAGAGAGAGTAGAGAAAACGTACAGAGAGAGAGAAAAAGAGCTCAGAGAGAGCACAGAGAGAGAGACAGCTCAGACAAATCAACGGGCAAGTTATTAGCATATATATATTGGTTTCATCTTATACCAAACATATTTCTCATTCCTGAGATATTCATTGTTTTGCGGCTCCTTTATGCTCATGTGCAGCTCCTCATGTTAATATTTAGCTGGGAATGGTATATAGGTATATGTGGAAGGTATTTGAATGCATGATAATATTAGAGTACATTGCTTTTTGCCACCACAGAGGCCTGTGTTACTAATTAAGATATCAAAGCAGGTGAGTGTTTGTAATTCACTCATTTTAATACAAATGCCAAACAAACAATTTTGAATACCTTGGAAATTAATAAAAAGTCAAATATTTCCAACAAAATGTTACCACTGTAAGCTTTCACATTCCTGACATATACATACATGCCATTGATAAACATCTATATACAGATTCTAAAACATTAAATCACGAATATGCATACAGAAATACATACATAAATATAAATGCATTCAGGTGTACTTTTCCACTTTATGCATATATATATATATATATATATATATATATATATATATATATATATATATATACTACTTAAGACAGCAATAGTTATGAAACAAAAGCTTACAACCAAAGCACAATTATTAAGATACTTTATATTGAAAATGAATGATTAGGGAGTTTTAAATTGAAAAGGTGCATTGTGGAATTAGACCTTGTAACAAAAGTGCCTGTAAGTTATGTCAATAATACAATAATACAATGTACTTTATGTGACACAGGCTGTTACATTGGAGAAGCCAACCAAAAAATGCACTAAAACTACAGGACTTAATATGGACTTGGGTTTTCTAACACATTATCACAATTTCATGTGATTTTTTCTTTTTTTACCAGACTTAGCACGCTTAGTGAGATGTTTGTCTAACAGGAAGGATATCACTGTGGACAACAGTGCTCTGTTTTTTCATGTATATATGGGTGTATATGTGTATATCGTATTTGTTTATATGTTTCCTTTGCTATGTTGTGTTTATTCCCCATATATGTATTTACCTGATGATGTCAGATGCTGTTTCCACTCTCTCTGCATCTGCTGTTATTATTCAAGCTCGTAAATATAAGGAAGACGTTTATCCAATACAAAAGGTATCATAATATACTGCAATACTCATTATTAATCTATATATATATATATATATATATATATATATATATATATATATATATATAGAGAGAGAGAGAGAGAGAGAGAGAGAGAGAGAGATTAATAATTACTAGCTTACTGGTCATTCACGGCTGCTTCACTCTTCAATCATCACATATAATAGTTGTCATAATTGCAAGTTTGTCGGTAACGTTATGTTAAAAGTTACGGGCTTGTGGAATGAGCGCTGAAGGTGCTTATTACGAGGCCCGCACGACTTCGAAAAAGGCTTGCAATGAGTGCCAAATGTGCTCATTGCAAGGCCGGCCTTTGGCGCTCATCATGAGGCCCGCAAGACTTGGAAAAAGGTTTGCAATGAGTGTGGAAGGCGCTCATTGCGGGGCGGCAATTAACACCAAAGGCCATATGCTTTTGGCGCTAATCGCGAGGACAGCAAGACTTTGAAAAAATTACAACTTTAACAGCCGACATTTTTTTCATAACCTTAACTCGGAAGCAATTCGGAGGCCCCCAAAACATGCCAATTGACTTCAAAATTAACTGACAACTTCACACATAGCACAGGTGGAGAGGCAGGGAGTCTGTAAGTGAGGTTGAAAGCTAATTTGTTCTTCAATTGCCGTTTTTTGGAGGTCTGAAAATGTCTAAACGAAAGAACAAAAATAGCGTCCGTAAAGACGTAATTTTTTTTCAAGGCCACAAATCAAAAGACCATTTCGGGCTTGGGGAAATTAATCAATTTCTCAAGCCTGCAAATGGTTTCAGACCCGCAGAGCACAGAGCAAGGAGAGGGAGAAGAAAGACACATTGGAGGGAGAGGGGGGTGAGGGTGGAAAGAGACACAGGGGAGGGAGTGGGGGGGGGAAGATACATAGGGGTGAGAGAGTGGGTCGAAAGAAACCCTGGGAGGGAGATTAGGGAAAAAAACTCACAAAGCAGGGAGAGGGGGCGAAGAAACAGCCTGAGGGAGAGAGGGGGGAAAAGACAGAGGGGAGGGAGAGGAGGCAAAGATACACAGGGGTGAGAGAGTGGGGAGAGTCTCGCAATGAGCGCCTTTGGCTGGACAACACATGCAATAAGCGGTGAAGGTGCTGATTGCATAGTCCATAAAGTAGACTTGGAGAGGCTCACAATGAGCGCTAAAGGCCACAGCTATGGAAGCAGGAGAAGTGGGATAAAGTGTGGCAACTCTGCATTGACAGCCCTGGATGGTGGTCAATGCTAAGTGGTAGGTTGGCTCCGTGGCCTGTTTTACCTCAAACAGTTTATATTTTGTGTCAGTTATTGGGCTATATAGGAAAAGGTGTTAAGGGTTCAAGAGGATAAGTAAGGTGTGCTTAACACCCAGACAGACCATGCTTAGGTGATGATACATATTTCAATAATACAGTACTTGTGATGCAGACACCAACTAAATTGAATGTCTCTGTTAAATGCAAATATTACACAACACTGTATCAAAAACAGTCTTCTTGTGTACATTATTTGAAAGGAGATACAGACATGTTGTAATTTACTTTACTACGAAATTACACCTCACCATTCCAGAACACAGATGATTTTCCCTACCTTTTATTGATTTTTAGTGCAGGAAAATAAGAAAAATGTTAGTTTGCAGGTAAAGGCCAGTTCATATTACTGCAGGCATGTAGGAAGCCTCACAGCACTGTGTCTCTTGGCAGGTATAGAGTCAATGCATTACAGAATACAGTGCCTTACAAAAGTATTCACCCCCTTGACATTTTTTGTGTTTTGTTGCCTCAACACCTGGAATTAACATGGATTGTTTGAGGATTTGCATCATTTAATTTACAGAACATGCCCACAACTTTGAAGATGTTTTTTTTTATTTTTTTTATTTTATTTTAACGCAAACAACACATAGGACAAAATAACAGAAAAAAGTCAATGTGCATTACTATTCACCCCCCTAAAGTCAATACTTTGTAGAGCCATCTTTTGCAGCAATCAGAGTTCCAAGTCACTTTGGATAAGTCTTTATGAGCTTTCCACATCTTACCACTGGGATTTTTGCCCATCCCTCCTTGCAAAACTGCTTCAGCTCATTCAAGTTGGATGGTTTACCCTTGTGAACATCAATCTTTAAGTCTGACCACAGATTTTCTATTGGATTGAGGACTGGGCTTTGACTCGGCCATCCCAACTCATTTACATGTTTCCCCCTAAACCACTCAAGTGTTGTTTTAGCAGTGTGTTTGGGGTCATTGTCCTGCTGGAAGGTGAACCTCCGTCCTAGCCTCAAATCACGCACAGAGTGGTACAGGTTTTCTCAAGAATATCCCTATATTTAGCACCATCCATCTTTCCCTCAACTCTCACCAGTTTCCCAGTCTCGGCTGCTGAAAAACATGGTGTTCTTTGGGTGTTGTGATGTGTTGGGTTTGCGCCAGACATAGCGTTTTCTTTGATGGCTGAAAAGTTCAATTTTAGTCTCATCAGACCAGAGCACCTTCCTCCATACATTTTGGGAGTCTTCCACATGCCTTGCAAACTTAAAACGTGTCATTTTGTTTTTTGCTGAAAGTAATGGCTTTCTTCTGGCCACTCTGCCATAAAGCCCAACTCTATGGAGCGTACTGCTTATTGTTGTCCTATGTACAGATACTCCAGTCTCTGCTGTGGAACTCTGCAGCTCCTCCAGGGTTACCTTAGGTCTCTGTGCTGCCTCTCTGATTAATGCCCTCCTTGCCCGGTCCATGAATTTTGGTGGGCGGTCGTCTCTTGGCAGGTTTGCTGTTGTGCCATGTTCCTTCCATTTGATTATGATAGATTTGATGGTGCTCATGGGCATCATCAAAGATTTGGATATTTTTGTATAACCTAACCCTGACTTGTACTTCAACAGCATTGTCCCTTACTTGTTTGGAGAGTTCCTTGGTCTTCTTGGCAGTGTTTGGTTAGTGGTGCCTCTTGCTTAGGTGTTGCAGCCTCTGGGGCCTTTCAAAAAAGGTGTGTATATGTAATGACAGATCATGTGACACTTAAATTGCACACAGGTGGACATCATGTCACTAATTATGGGACTTCTGAAGGTAATTAGTTGCACCAGAGCTTTTTATGGGCTTCATAACAAAGGGGGTGAATACATACGAACTGTTTTCTATTTCTAAAAAATAGTTTTATGTGTATATTTTCCTCATTTCACTTCACCGACTTAGACTATTGTGTTCTGATCCATCACATAGAATTCAGATTAACAAAACATTGAACTTAAGGCTGTAATGTAACAAAATAGGGAAAAAGTCAAGGGGGTGAATAATTTTGCAAGGCACTGTACAAAAGACACCTCATAATTCCAGATGCAGATCATTTAATTTATTCTCCTGTAGGCTGTACTCCAACAGTTCAGAGTCAGTGAAGATGCTGAGGAACTGTAACATCTTTACAGGTCCAGCAGATGTTTCCTTAGCCAGCCGTTTTCCAAAAGACCAAGCCATGTCCTGGAAGATGGCATTTCGGCAGACATCCTGACCAGCTTGGCCAACAAAAAGGAAATCATCCAGGTATTATACCGCAGAATGATAATCCGCCTTGCACCAAACTACCAATTCTAAGAATGTGCTGAAAACTTTGAAATAGGAACATTCAATGTAAAAACACAAATGCACATAAAAATTATTTTGAAACATCATTCCAACAAATGGTTGCTGTCAGGATGAGCTGTAAGAAATCTGAATGGTAACTCTATATCCACCTTTGCCAGGAGGGCTATCCTCCCTGCCTTATGCACTAGAGCAGGAGCCTGGTCAAAAGAGGTATATGAAACCAAGCTGAACATTGTGCTAATGAAATCATTCACTAAGGTTTCTTTGGGGTAGGACGCACAATGACAGAGGTCCATCCCTTTTTGAAGAGACTCTGCAGACTTCTTACCATCTTTCTGCCGTTTGAGGCAACATAGCAATGTATATTCTCCTTCACATCCAGAGCAAACATGCATGATGTTTCAGTTTCAAGCTCATTTGCATTAGCCTTCGTTAAAGGCAAAGCACACTTTACAAGAGGGGGTTGGCTTGGGCCCTCTGGCCCCACCGGAATGACTTGAGCAGCAAGACCCCCATGTGCTGATGAGCCTGTCCATGCTCCCTTTACTAATGGCACTCTAACCCACTAAGTTATTCGCTCTGAGAACACATATCTCTTATCTAATGTCCATTGCTAAATCAGATTAGTGAAACCCAGCCTGCTGTGATCTCTATTTCTTCTGGAAAGCAATGATCTATTAAAGCAAAAGGATGACTGTCCCATCTTTGCCAGCGCTGCCACAATCCTTGCCTGCCTTGACAACCCATGCTGCCATGGGTGCTGTGCTCACCATCCTGGGGCCTGATTTCATGTAAACAATCACTGTCAGAGGTCACCTGCCTATTAGTAGGGTATTATTGCGAGGGAGGGGCCCCCAACCTATTTTTGGGAGGGCATGTGGAAGAACCAAGAAAATTTTAGTGAGAAAAGGAATCAGAGTATAGAATCATTGTAGAAAGTAAGCTGATGGTAATTTCAAGTCATGTATTGTATATCTACAATGTATGGATGCTAATCTTGCAATTCTCACTATAAAAAGATTAAAAAAAACAAAAAACAAGATAACTGGCTACCGCTATGGGACTGTGCCACCAACTACCCCTTGATTCTCTTTACCAAAAACATTAATAGAACCTCCAACCCCTCCAGGGGGCTGTAACATAGGAAGGATGTGGACTTTACTTGCTTGTGGTTCTCCTAAAATGCACTGCGCATTTGCTCCTCTGAGGCTGAGCGCAGAATCAGAAACTCCTCTACAATCAAGCAGCTGTCCTCCTATTCCATAACTTGCAGGACTTACTGCCTCTTCATCCTCAATGCAGCCCTGCCTATATCAATATGTCACTTGGTCTAGGAGCAGCCCTACATCCCTTAACCCCAGCTCTGGCCTTATTCTGCCTTGTCTTGAAGAAGCAGGGGCTACAGGGAGCAAAGGGGAGGAGTAGGAACCTTTCCATGTCTGTGGTTCCATGTGCTCCTCTGCTGCACTGCACTTGATGATCCCCTTTTCCCTTACTTCGCTCTGCCCTTTTAAGAGGATCAATAGGTCTGTCAGTGAGAGACCTGATTTTCCCTTAGCCCCTGGGCTCCTGACACCATCCTCTAGCTCCATGTGGGGCCCCCACATTGATGAGAGTGCATCTGGCCTCCTGGCAGCACCGGCAGCAGCAGGGCCCTTCTGGCTGGTCCTGGCTGATGCCTGCTGGTGGGGGAGATCCACCAGTTGATCCTCCAGCCAGTGGACACCTTGCTGCAGCACAGCACCTTGCTAGCTCCTCCAGAGCTTCCTGATCCATTTTTTTTAAATGAGGGGCAGGAGACAAAGAAAGGGGGGGGAGAGAAAGGAAAAGTACAATTTGTGCCCAATACTTATTAACTTATTAACAAACAAGACCCTCTCCTTTTGTGCTCACAAACTTACACCCTACACATCCCAGTCCGTTCATGTGGTTCTTCTGGCTAGTGATGTCATGACAGTGCAGCCTCCAGGTTTCCCTTTCTCAGCAGGTGTCCAAAATACACACAGATATTTTTCTCAGCGATTTGAGGCAGCCTTGCTGGAACTAGAGGTGGAAATGGTGCTATATTAGAATGCAAGAGCCCTATTTAATTCCATATTTTATAAAGTTACACCAATAAAACGTGGTCAGTAACATTCTCTAAGTGTTCTATTCACCCTTCTCAACATGATCATGAGTGAGCTCCTCGCAATGCTGCGATTAACCCATATATGCAATTTTACAGCTTGATTCCCCATTGATTTTCATGCATCAGTAATACTGCACATTGCTTTTGCAAAAATAGCTATTCAATTGCAAATCACTCAAAATTATATAAAACTCACAAATCTTCATATAACTGTTTTTGCCTAAAATAATTACAAGCACAAAATAGCACCTGCAAAGTAAAAAAAATGCCTTTGTGGCTGCTGTCCCTGTTCCCTGCTCATACCCAATCACTAATAAACATAACCATGGAGGTTCATTGAGATCCCCATAGTACATAAAATATGCCCCCTGTGTCACTGGAACCTTAAAGGACCCCTGTGGCACCTAAATGTTAACCCCCACCAAGGAGGTCCCTAGCAGACTCCCGTGGCACAAAAAGTTAACCCCCAATGCCTACATTTTTAGGAATTAAGGTTTTACATTTTTGTAATTTATTATTTTTTTATTTAATGGGCCTTTTATTAATATTTGGGGGGCTTTTAATGTGTGTATATTTTTATTTTATTAGTGTTTAGTGTTTTTTATGGAGAGTGCCATGGGGTCCTTGAGGATCCCATAGCACTTCAGGGGCTAATTGTTGGGTACCACGGGGGTCTATATAGAACTCCATGACCATTGAGGATTAATTTAGATACCATGTGGGTCCTTTAAGGGGTTAATAAGGATACCATGTGGGTCTTTCTAGACCCCCATGCTATATTGGGGGTTAATAGTGATACCATGGCGGTCCTTTTTAGATGCAATGGACATCTTTTAAGGACCTCTGCGACAAGGGTTAGCTTCATGACACAAAGGTACTTGAAGGACCTCCATGCCATCAATTGTGCATTAGGTTTCACTGGGGTCCTTTGTACATAGATGGTTAATGTTTCCTACTAGGACCTCCCTGACATTGGGCTTAATGTTAGCTTATTGTTGGCTAATGGGGGTCCTTCCAGGACCTTCCTGGCATATACTGGTAGAATAGGCAGAATAGACTGTATATATTATACTGTATACCATGGAGGTTCTGCAAGCACTTTTAGGACTTATTAGGCTGATCCTGACAGGGGGTCCTTCTAGGACATTGGGGGTTAACTCTTTGGGCCTTCTTTAAGGCGCCCATGCCACAGGTGCATATTTTAAGTACTAAAGGGGTCTTAAGTTTATCAGTGATCGGATGTGAGCAGGGAAGGGGATTCCCTTTACTGCGTGGATGGAGGGAATTTACAGGGATTCTTATTAATGGCAGTGGGGTTTGAGGAACGTAATAATGGAACACCATTCCTCATAATCCTAAACCTTGTAACATTATTGACAAGGTTTGGGTTTACGAGTTGCGGGTGAGCTAAGTATTATTAAGAGTGAATGGAATAGAATACATGTGCAAAGTTAATTAAAAAGGCACTCACAGTTGAAAATTGGTATTTTTGCTAGTTACGGTTCTTGAATTGAGTGAGGCTTTCTGAGTGCCTTCTACTTATCTCACTTTACTTTGATTGTCCCATCCATTTCTGCTGGAAGACAGTTCCATATATATATATGTTACTATTACCACTAAACCTTCCACACTTCAACATCAAATCATGGGCACTTTTCCTTGCATTAATGTAGCAATCTACCTAACTATCTATCTAGCTCCTATCTATCTATCTATCTATCTAAATATGTTTATCAGCATGTGACTTTCTCTTGAATGGTGAGTTTCAGGTACATGAGGATATTAACTCAAATCTTCAACAAGCCTGCTTCATTCAGTTAAACATATTGCTCACTTATCTTTAGCAGGAACTGTACACATCACACATTTAAAATTACATTTTGGGTGACATTTCTTTACCAGTTTTCATTCTCTTTATTGCACAGCAAATCCCTGATAAGCTATTTCCTGACTCCAAGCCTATTTAAAGTTTATACGAGACATTAAGATTTTATCACAAGAGATTTACCTTTTTTAAATGGCAAAATAATAAAATAGGAAATGGCTGTTGTATTTTTAGCCGTGTTTATGTTTGTAACTGCACAGATGCTTTTATCTAATACATGTTCACACAGTGAGAATTGTTTCAATATGTCAATGAACAGTTGTACGGACGTTTTGACAAATCCCAATTCAAAAAAATATTCATACAATGACTGTATAAATAAAAATATAGATACTTTTTTTCTTTTTTATTCTCTGTTTGCTATCTCAGTATCAGATAACTCCCATACATAAGCAAAAACAACGTCAGAGACGCTCAAACTGAGAACAAAAAACAACAAAATAGGTTTATTCTATAGCTCTGGTTACCTATTCAGACAGCAGCACTCTAGCTCACTTGTACCCTTCCCAGGGAGAAATATCCTGTAGCATATCAGTCTGGTAAACCTTTAAATGAAAGATTTAAATACTATCACATATATAGTTGTGAGCAGGCGAGCCAGCCAGAGCCGTTGCGAGGGCCTCAGTTGCTGGCATGGAGCGCCGAAGGCGCTCCTTGACAGCAACTGCGACTCTCGCAAACTTTACGTTGCACCGCAAACAACGCAACACACCAACTACGGCCATCGCAAACTTTACCTTGCAACGCAAAAAACATACAAGACACGTTACTACACATTATGACCTCGCAAAAATCGGACGCAACTCGCGAACATGACAAAATTCAAAACACAATAAATACACACAGCACATACATAAAAAGCTTACCTACAGCAAAAGGAAGCATCCAGGACCTCAAAAAAACAACTTACACCTTCATTTAACTCAAAATAAAAGAGGTTAGACACTAAAAAATTCGCTAAGCGAGAGAAAAAATGGCCGCCGAACAAAACGAAAACGAGGCTACAGCACTCTAAACACGAAAAACATCACAAGAAACTCGCAAAATACCACAAATGACCTACGGATATTCCGCTAAGCCGCATACCACACATTACCCGCCATTTTACGCCAATGGGAAGTACACAACTACCCTAATGGTTTCGTCTCGCGCACGCACACTATTACACTGCACACATTCATCACGCTTACACAGCAGCTCCACACCACTAATGCTGCAAAATAGGTAAAGTATATTCATTTATTAATGTATTATATATTTCAGTAGTACACACAAAACACCATTAGCTACCTTACAATTTCATTTCCGTCATTTTTTGACGGGCAATTCTCTAGTAAATAATATTTTATAAGGATTTTATTTTTTATAATACTATTCAATATAAGGGGATTAGAATGGATATGGATAAAATGAACAGATCAAGATAGTTACAATCTCTCTGTTTCAGTGATTTTTTTAACACCCCCTTTTCCCATTTTTTTTTGTGTATTTTATTATATAATTAATAAAAGTTATATTATAAAAGTTAATACTTAAGGAAACCATAAGTGCAGCTAATAAACCATAATTCTTAAGTGTCAGATTGGTTAAAATTACTATAGACTAAGTGCATCTGTTTTTTTATTTTTAATAAAGTTTTAATTTGTAAAATAAATTGACCTTTTGCTGTGTTACTTTAATCTGCCCTAACCCAATCTTTTCTAAATACCATTCTAGTTCTATCACTAGGCTTGATCTCATTAAGTGCTAGCTAACAAAATTCCATCACTAAACTAGATCCTCTCTAACTAACAATGCTTAACTGAAAATCCCAATAATGTAGTATATCACACAAAAACAAACAAGTGCCAAGGTTAAAACTTAGCAACTCCAAAACCTACCACAATAGTGGTTAGCTAGTGTTTGGTATCTTTAATGCATCTTCGTGATCCCAGGGGGGTGGTAGTTCGGGGGAGGGACAGACCTCAGGGACAGGTAAAAGAGACAAGAAACCCGTCCACAGTCAGGAGGGCAAGTGGGTAATTACACGCACCGGGAGAATGTGGTCCTCCTTGGTGCCATCTGTGGCCGCCCCATGATCCTTGCAGTGGGGATGGAAGTCAGGCCAGGGCCTAGGGCTCAGGCATGAAAGGAGGTAGCGGTTGAGGTTACAGCAGTGGGCACAGTGCCAAGGGATGTGAGGTCCGTCAAGCACCGTTTTGACAACATCAGGGCCAAGGTGAGGAGGATGATGGCCCAGGAGGAAAATAACTTGACTGTGCACTATAATGAGTGGGAGAGGGTCGCCAAGGATCTTCTGAGCCAGGTGCCCCCCGCTGGAGCTTCAGGCCTGTTGGCCCAGCAGGACCCAGCCTCCATGTTAGGTGAATACCACATACACCAACATGCCACCACATGTACATCACACACCCTACACATGCACATGATGACAAACAAGGGCACTGACATGTCAGCTCCATGGAATTAAGAAGGGATAGATGGATGCGTCATTAAATCCATGAAGCTGACAAATCACTGTCATTCCTAGGCACAACAACAGTAATCATCCAATAGAGAGTCCATGTATTGGTGTGCCCACTGCAGCCTATGCAGTTACAGACTGCAGCCTGAATCAAGAGAGCGTTAGGAGAACGATTAAGGCCAAAGAAAGAATAGATCATATCTAGCAAATGATAGCTAATCTGAGTTGCAATTAGGAGAGTCATCCAGGTTCAAGCCTAGATGTCAAATAGTTAGGAATGCACACAAAACAATGTATTATTCATCATACTAATACAATATACTTTTGTTTTCTCTCTTTCAGCATGAAGGAGAGGTCTGGGTCCAGTGGCGAGCCAGAGACGTGGGTGTCAGTTCCATTGGAGCAGGAAGTGAAGGAGCAAGCCCCCGCTCAGCAGGAACCGGCACAGGGGGAGGAGGAGGGTAGAGGAGCCGAGTTCGGAGGAGGAGGATGTTATAAGGCTAGTGGGGTCACCATCAGCACCACCGGCCCCACCGCCAGGATTTGACCCCACTATCCCCCTCCTCCAGTGACTGAGCATATCGCCAGAGCCCTCCCACTGGAGGGAACATAATCAACAATGGGTCCACCAACACCACCACCCTTACCTCACCAGGCTCCAGCCGGGCCCAGACCCTCCCCACTCAGACACTACAACCATCACCTCCTCACCAGGCCACACCCCAGGGGCCTTCACCCCCAACATCAGGCCAGGCTGCACAGGTGGAGATACTCGCCCTCATGCATCAGCAGTTGGACTGTCTTTGGGGGATCCAGGTCAGCATCTCCACCAATCATGCAGAGGTAGCTGCCTGGCCAGGTGCAATAGGGAGGAGAGGAGGCACCACCTGATGACTGAATCTTACCTGGCCAGGCTGCTAAGGATTGGGACGGGCCAAAGTGCATTCCAGGGGGTGACCGCAAAAGCCATGCAACGCCCTCTGGTCACCAGCTTGCCACCTCCACCCCAGAGGCATCTCCAGGCCACCTGAAAAGCCTGGCCCCTCCTCTCCTCCCATCATGCCTCTGCCACCGCAGGTGCCGCTGCCTCCCCGGGGGATGCCTCCCCCTGCCCCCACACCACCCCCACCCCCAGAGAGACGGCGGACGGCCAGGAGGGAATGGGGCCCTGTGCCTAGATGGAGGAGAACCTAGGGGCGGCGCATATTTGTGCCTTCGCAACAGTTAACCTAATCTAGCCTGGCTATAGAGTCTTGGATCTCGGCCTATGTGATGGTGATATTTTGTATGCAGATGGCTACCTCTCATCACATGGTTCATGATCCTCTTCTCTGTGGACACGTAGGGTTCTGTTTAACATTTCACCAATTGATGGTCACAGAGGAATGCTGTTAAGAAATGCTGCAGTCCCTATATTTTTTAATGCCTTATTTTGTAGTTGTTATGTTTTTGTTTGTTTTTTAGGTACAATTCAGGTCCATCTTCTGCATCTGCATGCTTTGTGAAGGAAATATATGAGGTATTACGTTTTAACAGTGTCTCTCAGGTAGACATTCCTTCAATAACCCCCCCCCCCCCCCTTAACATGTAGCTCCCAAAAGCTATCATATAGCCAGATATCTAAGACATGATTGTTGTTAACTTAACTTAAATGTAGACTAATACCGCTATGGCAGTGGACTTACAAAGTCTCACAATGGCATGTTAACTGCATTAATATATGCACTAGTGAAGCATGTGATCCTGACCTCAATATCAGTATGAGAACAGATCCTTGGGTGTGATGTAAGTAACATTGAATATGCCTGCTGACCTTTGTGTCCTCTTTGTATTAATGGGTATTTTCCCCTATTGCTGATATCATGAGTATCCTTTAACAACATCATATTACGAAGGTGATAGTACACATTGACGACTGACGCTGGTCACAGTTAAGCATTTATTGTGAGATGACACATCATTATTAATGATCATGGCCAGTGAGTTATCCTGAGAACTAACTAATAGTTAGTAGTGCTTGCAGATGGTAATCAGGTAAGTCGGTATATTGTTACAGTTATGATATTTAACACTGTAATGTACATGCATGTTAATCATTTTTTGCTTTCCCCATGTTTTAAAGTACATTGGTGTCTTTATATTGTCATTTACAGTGTTACAAACTAGTCTGTAATTTTGTCATATTTGGAGCCTGGAAAACTTTGGGTTGCCATTTGGCATTTATGGGCTTTAGTGTGAGTGGAGCGATTTTAGCAATCAGAAGATTTGTGGACGTGAAAGATCAAAGGCTTCACCATTTTTTCAAGCCAGTAACTCATTACTCATTTGGAGCCCGCAAAAACACGCCAATTGAATAGCAAATTAGCTTACGGCCTCCATTACGGGCTACTGGATTGAGCTCAATTGAATGAGGCCCTCTGTCTCTATTCTCCAGTGCCGTCTCCATTCTCCAACATTCAATATAAATAACAGTGAGAAATCTAGAATAGGATGACTAGACTATCACTGGCTTACATATCACACCCTGGTTAACACCTACATCCTTCCTGCACTGTCGATTGGAAATGTTCTGATCACCCCTCTGGGGGATCAAATCATATCTTATATTTAGTGCCCAATCTCCTCTTGTGGGAGGATTGTAAATCCATAGTGACCTTCTTAGTAACCAGATCATGGGACTCGGAGATGTACAAAACCAACATAGAGTTACATCAAGATCTACCTATCAGCACTTGGACATTTACCACAATCCATTGTGACTTTGCTGGCGACTGACTGAGCAGACGTCTCAGCTATGTACAGAACATCTTCTTACAGACCTCCTATGCTGCTTTCTTCCCCTCATCAAACTTCAGTGACCACAGCTCATTCTATAAATATACCCCCACAGGCTTTATAATTAGATGAAATTACCTAACCATCCTGCACATTTCATGCCCACACAAGTCTCCCTAGATCAACTGTTTAAACTTTTGTTTAAGTTTTAATACATTGTAAAATATGACATATTTAAATTAACTGTGGATAAAATATGTAGATAATATGTGTTTTTACACATATTTCTGGATTTTATTTCAAAAGATCTGGTAGAGTTAACAGTTACATAATTAGTTGACATTAAATATGAATAATATAAAAACAGATAAAGCTTCATCTTGTCCTTTTTTATTTTCTGAAAATATTTAAGCAACTGCTACAACTACATAAGTGGACAATTCTAGTAGAACAGTTTGTTGCAATAACAAGATACATTCATGAAAATAGCAGAAGGCAGAATGAAATATTGCATGGCAATATCAACTTATTTTACATACATTTTAATTTAAAGACATTTCATTAATATATAATTAAATACAGAAAATAACTGCACTGTAGTTTAGGAAAAAACCTTTTCACGTAAAATATGTAAATAACAACAGTAGCAGCTGTTAAAAAATGAAGATAATTTTTTAGTGCAAATATTAATTTATGGTATAGAGAGCTGCATCGTGTCTTAAAATGTGATGGAACATACAGTAGACTCTCAGTTAACCAGAACTTTCAAGCAACCAGAAAAAAATAGAATTATTCTTTAAACAAAAGATACATTTTACAAGGCTCAACAAATGCCAAGAGCCAGGTTGTCATGCCACAAAATGCTTACAGGCACCTAGATTGCATCCACAATTCAATTTACCTTGGAAGCAGACAAGCATGAGTGACTGAGCCAGTGCAGTGTTGGCGTTACATTCCCTGGGTTCAGCAATGCACCCTCCAGCCGAACGTACCTGTGTGTGAGGAGTGAAAGCTGCTGCTGCTAGAACAGCCCTCACTAACAAATATACTTAGTAGAGCATCCTATGTTTTGCTAATCTAAGCCTATCTTAATATTGACTCTCAAGCAACCAGAAACTACATTTATCCGACATCTATCAAATCCCCATGGGTGCTAGATAACTAGGAGTCTACTGTACTTAATTACTAAAGAAAGTGGAGGAGGAGTTGGTAAAATATTGTAAATGAAGGGGCATTGATTATGTTATCGGATGGTGAGGTCCACTTTTAGTATCTGACATCTCCTCCCACATATGCCTAGAGGAAAGCTATTACAAAAATAACTGCAAGCCTTGCTTCTGCATGGATGTAAGTGCACATTTCATACCTGTGATCTTCACCAAAGTATCATGGGTGGCTCCAGGCGCCAAAATCACTTATTTTTCTAAATAAAACCTAGCTTTATGACATTTGCTTGTTTCATTATGTTCTTGGACAGACTCATATTTTGCATACATAGTTATTATTTTTCATCATATAGTGGTTCTTTAATCTGGAGCCCCTAAGAGCCTGACATTAAAATTTTGCATAGCTTTAATAAAGTGTCAAGTCGGCACAAAGTGCTTCTTTACTCAAGAAGAATGGAGTTATCCAATAGATTTGTGAGCTATGTACAAAATGAAACAAATATAACAAAAGTTCAAAAGATCTAATCATGGTCGGAAATAGATACTGAGAGTAACTGGAGATGATCGTGGCTCTTTGAATAAAAATAACTTAAAATACAAACTTCAAAATGTAAGCAGTGAATCAATACCAACTGGCATGTAAGGCAAAGCTACAGAAACAGCTTAACTTTTGATTATCTGTAATTTGCGTCATAATGAAAATCCATGGAGTTTACATTGAGTTGGTAAATCCATGTATATGAAAGAGTACATATTTAGAAAGTCATGCAGTCTATGGAAATTATGCAGAAATCACTTTTTACCTATTTATTTATGTTTTACTTATTCCTAGAGCTTGGTGTGGGATTGTATCGTACTTCTATAATCCAAGAAGATTAAATTAATATAGAGGAAACTGAACAAAAGCATCAGAGGACATTCAATAACTCACCATTTAATCAGCCGCCATTAACAAACGTACTGTAGTTACAGCAAATAAGCACATGTAGTGATACTTCACAATAGTGGAGGGTGGAAGGCTGATAAAATAGGCACATGTGGCGATACTTCACAGTAGTGGAGGGTGGAAGGCTGATGATTAGTCATCAATAAATCAGTAGTTGGAAAAATGACTCAAGTGACTGGTAAACAGGTACAGCAAATTCTACCAAGTTAAAGAACAAAAATCAAGGAGTCCACTGGGGTTTAATCATGATGAAACATAAATTTTGATTAACATCAAGGTGACTTAACAGAATTGTATTAAATATTATGCAAAATAAGTATTTTAAAAAACATCCTACGAGGAAGAATTGTTCAGACCTGTAGAAATACTAAATGAAATTATTATTATTATTGTTAGTATTAGTTTTAGGATTAAAAATTATAACTCCTCTCTCTATCTTGTTGTACATACACATAACATATTTTCTTGTAGCACTGTACATGCGTATAATGCATACATCATTTGAACACATAACAATATCTATTGATACTGAAAAGGCAATATCCCTGCTTATAGATCCTTCATTTTTGTTTTTTTTACAACCATATGCAGTTTTTCCAATTTTCTGTAGTCCTTTGAGTGGCTAGGGAAACAGAGACAAACTCCTTGATTTTTCTCATAGAGAAGCCCTAATCAAAGCACTTCCCAACCCACTGAATCCTTAATGAATCAAAGAAAAGGGATAAAGGGCTAGGTCCCAGGGTAACAATCTACATGGGGCATAGGCAACAGTGTATCAAGATGTAAAGCTACAGTGTAGCAGATACAAAATAACTAAGTGAGAGGTGCTCATCAGAGAACAAACTAACCTTAATAGGTTATTTCTATGGATATGATAATCCACTCTGAGAGCAACCTCTTTTAGCTCACTTGTGCCCTTCACAGGGAGAAATATCCTGAAGTATATGAGTGTGGTCTCACCCAGAAGAGTGACCCAGCCTGAAATACCACGCAATTCTACCCTGAACAGGAGAAACAGCAAACTCCAGACGCGTTTCAGCCTTTATGGGCATCTTCAGTGAGGTGCAGCTGAACTCCCTAAGGCACAGTGAGCAATGGTTCCACATCTGGAGTCCCTTTTTACCCTTAGGGAGACTAAACCCCAAGGGTAATTTGCATATACAAAATAACTAAGCCAGTGTTAGCAGATTCAGAAGTCTCCTAATGCAGTGGAGCATTTTAATAACGTAAATCTGGCAACTGTAAAAAAATTTGTTTCTAGGGTAAAGAGTTGAGCGCTATATTCATAAGATTGTATACAAGGAATAACATTTTTTGAAAGTAGGAATATTGGTTCTGTAATCCAGTGGATAATAAGTTTTAACCCATGTGTTTTGTTTCTTCTAATCAATCATTTAAAATTTAAAGAGCTTCCTGTTGTAATTTTTATGAGCTGATATTATCAATTTTGTATTAGCATTTAAAACATATTAAAATTACTCAGCAAAATGAAAGGCAGTACACATAAACAGCCTTATTAAATTGCAATTCAGCAAATTTAAAAGGGCTCTATTAGTGATGTCGCGAACATCAAATTTTCGGTTCGCGAACCGCGGACACGAATTTCATCAAATGTTCGCGAACGGGTGAACATCGGCGAACCGCCATAGAATTTCAAAACCCACAGGGACTCTGTTTCAAGGGGATTAACACCTGGACTGTGGCATGCCGGAGGGGGATCCATGGCAAAACTCCCACGGAAAATTACATAGTTGATGCAGAGTCTGGTTTTAAGCCATAAAGCGCATAAATCACCTAACATTCCTAAATTGTTTGGAATAACATGCTTTAAAACATCAGGTATGATGTTGTATCGATCAGGTAGTGTAAGGGTTACACCCGCTTCACAGTAACAGACCAATCTCCCCGTTTAATGCACCGCAAACAACCGCAACCAGTCCCTTTGCATAACCGCAAACTCCCCATTTGCACAAGGTTGGATACCAAGCTAGCCATGTCCCGTTCCTTGTCCTCACTGATGTCATTGAAGGTCTCTTCCTCCACTGAGCCACCCAGGGTCTCCGAAAGGTGACAACAAGCCCCCTGGGACGTCTGCTGTGTTTGGTCTTCCACCTCCTCAATGCCACCTTCCTCCTCTGACTCCTCTTCTTCAGACTCCTCTCTCTGCGTTGCCTCTGTCTGCGTTATTATAAGGTGTGTACTGTTAAGTAGTACTATTCCTATCGGTTTAATACCTGTTACGTCCACCATTAGGGGACGTGTATATGGCATGGATTTTTGGAACAGGGAAATGGAAAAAGATACTGGGTCGGTCCTCCCACTTCAAATTTGGGGCACTGCACGTGCAATCTAAGGTGCCACCAGATAGGAGTGGTGTGTACAGTTGTACTATTTATTACTATCAGTTTAATACCTGTTACATTACCTATCAGGGGACGTGTATATGGCATGAATTTTTTGTACAGGGAGATGGAAAAAGATGCTTGGTCGGACCTCCTACTTCAAATTTGGGGCACTGCACGTGCAATGTAATGTGCCACCAGATAGGAGTGGTGTATTAAGTTGTACTATTTATTCCTATCAGTTTAATACCTGTTATGTCACCTATCTTTCCTCCCAATAGCACATTCTATATGTCATCAACTGGCCTGGGTGTATTTAGAGAACCACACTTTAAGGCCCTTAACCTGGGACAAGGTGGCTTGGCTATCAGAATTACCTCAGAGTCTTAAAAACTCGCCAAACCCCCTAATCAGACACTCACTATCATACTGGAAATGGGCCAAGAAACACACGGGTTTGTTCCCTGGATCAACCCAAATGACCCCAATTCTTGACCACCCTCAGGCCCCGAAACACATGAGCACAACATCACAACACTGGTGGAGGTCAAGGAAACTAGATAGACTGGGAGACTGGTTAGTAAAGGGCCAGATGCTCACCTATGAGGAACTGAGGGACAAGCATGAGCTACGGCTGTCAGAACATTACAATTACTGTAGGCTGAGGCATTTCAAACAATCCTTGACCCAGAAACAGGGGACACCGGTCTTAAATTGGTTCTCCAAAATTTGTAAAGATAGACCACTATCAAGGGGGATCATTGGGTCGCTTTACAAATATAAAACATTTGTTACTGGTTGTAGCGACACTGGGTGAAGGACCGCAGTGGGGGAGCCCTGGAGACCCTTCAGAAGCAACCGGCGGCAAAATCATCCCAGGAAAGGAGAGGTCGCTCACTGAAGCCTGCTCTAGGGTAACCCAAGGGTGATTGCCCAGGTTAGATATTGTAAATAATAAGCTAATACTGCTGGAGGGATGTTAGCTAATTTTGGTGTCTCCTGCAGATATACTCTTTACTATTGTCTGTTTTACCATGTTTTCACAGTAAAAAATAAGAAAAATTATTAACCTAAAAAGTAAAAATAAGAATAGCCAGCTAACTTTCACAAAATGTCTTTATTGTAAATATGTATTTTTGCAAAACTGTTATGCAAGACTGTTCAAAAATGCTTTATTTTTCATTACATGCTGTACGCCTTCTGACAATAAAAGAATTTAAATGCAAAAATTAGGTATTGTTGCAGCTACCAGAAAAATTGATGTTAGTTTGCCAGGCAGAAAGTGCCCTAAAACATTGCGTTTTGAACCCTAGTTGGTGGCGGATAAGTCACGCAAGTCAACCGGCATTCAGGGATAAAATACAGCAGCTCATCTATCAGGCCTTTTTTAATTGAATGTATCGCCCACTGTCAGTCCCTTCAGGATCCATCCCTCATTCATCTTAATAAAGGTGAGGTAATCTAGACTTTTTTGACCTAGGCGACTTCTCTTATCAGTGACAAAACCTCCTGCTGCACTGAAGGTCCTTTCTGACAGGACACTTGAAGCGGGGCAGGACAGAAGTTCTATGGCAAATTGGGATAGCTCAGGCCACAGGGCAAGCGTGCACACCCAGTAGTCAAGGGGTTCATCGCTCCTCATAGTGTCGATATCTGTAGTTATGGCGAGGTAGTCTGTTACCTGACGGTCGAGTCGTTCTCTGAGAGTGGACCCCGAAGGGCTGTGGCGATGCATAGGACTTAAAAAGCTCTGCATGTCCTCCATCAACAACACATCTGTAAAGCATCCTCTCCTTGTCGGCGTGGTCGTGGGAGGAGGAGGATTATGTTCACCTCTTCCGCTGTTAGATTGCTGTTGTGCTGTGACATCACCCTTAAACGCTGTGTAAAGCAAACTTTTTAATTTATTTAGGAAGTGCTGCATCCTTTCCGACTTGTGGTAATTCGGTAACATTTCAGCACTTTCTGCTTTTACCGGTGGGTCTAGTAGCGTGGACACCCAGTACAGGTCGTTCTCCTTCATCCTTTTTATACGAGGGTCCCTCAACAGGCACAACAGCATGAAAGACCCCATTTGCTTGTCCCGTTCCTCGTCCTCAGTGATTTCACTGAAGGTATGTTCTTCCCCCCAGCCAAGTACAACACCACGGGTACCAGATAGGTGAAAATGAGCACCCTGGGATGTCTGTTGTGGTTGGTCTTCCTGCTCCTCCTCAAAGCCACATTCCTCCTCTGACTCCTCTTCCTCACAATCCTCTTCCAGCGTTGCCGCAGGTCCAGCAAGCGATGCTGATAAGGCTGTTTCTGGTGGTGATGGTGACCACAACTCTTCCTCTTCCTCTTCACGCTCATCTACGGCCTGATCCAGCACTCTTCGCAGGGCACGCTCCAGGAAGAAAACAAATGGTATGATGTCGCTGATGGTGCCCTGGATGCGACTGACCAGGTTTGTCACCTCCTCAAAAGGACGCATAATGCTACAGGCATTGCGCATGAGCGTCCAGTAACGTGACAAAAAAATCCCCAGCTCCGCAGAGGCTGTCCTAGCACCCCGGTCATACAAATACTTGTTAACGGCCTTTTCTTGTTGGAGCAGGCGGTCGAACATTAGGAGTGTTGAATTCCAACGTGTCGGGCTGTCTAAAATCAAGCGCCTCGCTGGCATGTTGTTTCTCCGCTGGATATCTGTAAAGTGCGCCATGGCCGTGTAGGAACGCCTGAAATGGCCACACACCTTCCTGTCCTGCTTCAGGACGTCCTGTAAGCCTGGGTGCTTATGCACAAAGCGTTGTACAATCAGATTACACACATGTGCCATGCACGGCACATGTGTCAACTTCCCCAAATTCAATGCCGCCAACAAATTTCTTCCGTTGTCACAAACCACTTTGCCGATCTCCAGTTGGTGCGGAGTCAGCCACTGATCCACCTGTGCGTTCAGGGCGGACAGGAGTGCTGGTCCGGTGTGACTCTCTGCTTTCAGGGAAGTCAACCCCAAGACGGTGTGACGCTGCCGTATCCGGGATGTGGAATAGTACCTGTGGAGCTGGGGGGTGCCGTTGATGTGGAGCAAGACATAGCAGCAGCAGAAGAGGACTCAGCCGAGGAGGTTATGGAAGAGGATGGAGTAGGAGGAGTAGAGGAGGTGGCAGCAGGCCTGCCTGCAAGTCGTGGCGGTGTCACCAACTCCTCTGCAGAGCCACGTATTCCATGCTTGGCAGCCGTCACCAGGTTTACCCAATGCGCAGTGTAGGTGATATACCTGCCCTGACCATGCTTTGCAGACCAGGTATCAGTGGTCAGATGGACCCTTGCCCCAACACTGTGTGCCAGAGATGCCATTACTTCCTTTTGCACAATCGAGTACAGGTTGGGGATTGCCTTTTGTGCAAATAAATTTCGGCCGGGTACCTTCCACTGCGGTGTCCCAATAGCTACACATTTTTTGAACGCCTCAGACTCCACCAGCTTGTATGGTAAAAGCTGGCGGGCTAAGAGTTCAGACAAGCCAGCTGTCAGTTGCCGGGCAAGGGGGTGACTTTGTGACATTGGCTTCTTACGCTCAAACATGTCCTTGACAGACACCTGACTGTGGGCAGATGAGCAGGGACTGCTCAGGGCGAGACGCGGAGTGGCGGATGGTTGAGAGGGGGCAAGCAGGGCAGCAGTGGTTGACGTGGCTGAAGATGCTGGACCAGGAGGAGGATGGCGGCTTTGACTTTGTGTGCTGCTTGTACTCATGTGTTGATCCCATAGGCGTTTGTGATGTGACATCATGTGCCTTCGCAAAGAAGTTGTACCTAGTTGGGTGTTGGACTTCCCACGACTCAGTTTCTTTTCGCACAGGTTGCAAATGGCATCACTGTTGTCACAGACACACACAAAAAAATTGCCACACTGCTGAGCTCTGCAATGACGGCATTCTGGTGGTGGCAACAGCATGCGTTGACTGGCGTGCTGTCTGGCTGACCCCGGGTGCCGATGCATGCTGTCTGACTGTGCCACTAGCTATTTTCGACGACCTCCCCCTGCTTCCAACTCGTCTCCTCCTCCTCTCTGTCTCCCCATCTCAACTCTCCTCCTCGCTTATAGCGGGCACCCAAGTGACATCCACGGACGCATCGTCATCATCAACCACTTCACTTGTATCTGACAACTCAACAAAGGAAGCAGCACCGGGTACAACATCATCATCATCAGACCGTACGTCCATGTGTGTAATGCTGCCTGACTGGGACATATCCCTGTTATCTACATCCTCTGGCACTAATGTTTGTGCATCACTCATTTCTTCCAACAGATGTGTAAATAACTCTGCTGACGGATCAAGTGAAGAGGCTATGGTGCTGTATCATCATCATCAGACCATACGTCCATGTGTGTAATGCTGCCTGACTGGGACATATCCCTGTTATCTACATCCTCTGGCACTAATGTTTGTGCATCACTCATTTCTTCCAACAGATGTGTAAATAACTCTGCTGACGGATCAAGTGAAGAGCCTATGGTGCTAGTGTTGGTGGTGGCGGCAGGCGGGCGAGTGGTAACTGGAGAGGTCTCTCGAAGCGATGCTGGAGGAGGATGGTGCGACTAGGTTCCGAGCGGAAGCTATAGAAGATTGGGTGTCCTGTGTTAGCCAGTCAACCATGTCCTCAGAACTTTTCAAGTTCAGGGTACGTTGCCTCTGAAAACTGGGCATTATTCTAGGGCCAAAGGGAATCACAGCACCACGACCACGACAGCCCCTGCGGGGTGGCCTGCCTCTGCCTGTCATTTTTTTTTCCGATTAGTGGTACTATGCATGCAAGCTACTGTGACAACAGATATGAGTGTCACTGTGCACTGGCAAAAGGTGGCAGAGTAGGCGCTGTAGGCCTCACACACACGCCTGTAGGCAGGCAACTGATATTCAATCGATTACAGTCAAAAAAGTGTTGTTTTATGTTACTGTACACTACGGTTGCACCAGATATGAGTGTCACTGTGCACAGGCAAAAGTTGGCAGAGTAGGCGCTGTAGGCCTCACACACACGCCTGTAGGCAGGCAACTGATATTCAATTGATTACAGTCAAAACAGTGTTGTTTTATGTCACTGTACACTACGGTTGCACCAGATATGAGTGTCACTGTGCACAGGCAAAAGTTGGCAGAGTAGGCGCTGTAGGCCTCACACACACGCCTGTAGGCAGGCAACTGATATTCAATCGATTACAGTCAAAACAGTGTTGTTTTATGTCACTGTACACTAGGTTGCTCCAGATATGAGTGTCACTGCACTGGCAAAAGTTGGCAGAGTAGATGAAATAGGCCTCACACACACGCCTGTAGGCAGGCAACTGATATTCAATCGATTACAGTCAAAAAAGGGTTCTTAAATGTCACTGTACACTAGGTTGCACCAGATATGAGTGTCACTGTGCACTGGCAAAAGTTGGCAGAGTAGGCGCTGTAGGCCTCACACACACGCCTGTAGGCAGGCAACTGATATTCAATCGATTACAGTCAAAAAAGTGTTGTTTTATGTCACTGTACACTACGGTTGCACTAGATATGAGTGTCACTGTGCACTGGCAAAAGTTGGCAGAGTAGGCGCTGTAGGCCTCACACACACGCCTGTAGGCAGGCAACTGATATCCAATCGATTACAGTCAAAAAAGGGTTCTTTTATGTCACTGTACACTAGGTTGCACCAGATATGAGTGTCAATGTGCACTGGTAAAAGTTGGCAGAGTAGATGCAATAGGCCTCACACACACGCCTGTAGGCAGGCAACTGATATTCAATCAATTACAGTCAAACAATTGTTCTTAAATGTCACTGTACACTAGGTTGCACCAGATATGAGTGTCACTGTGCACTGGCAAAAGTTGGCAGAGTAGATGCAATAGGCCTCACACACACGCCTGTAGGCAGGCAACTGATATTCAATCGATTACAGTCAAAAAAGGGTTCTTAAATGTCACTGTACACTATGTTGCACCAGATATGAGTGTCACTGTGCACTGGTAAAAGTTGGCAGAGTATATGCAATAGGCCTCACACACACGCTAGCAGGCAGTCAATTGCTATTCAATCTATTACAGTCAAAAAAGTGTTGTTTTATTTCACTGAGCACAATAGAAGCTGTTAGGTGTTAGCCTGTCACACACACACGCTGACATGCAGGCATATGCAATTAGATTACACAAAAAAATATAATAAAATTAAATTAATGATGTTCTAGCCCTAAAAAGGGCTTTTTGGGTTGCTGTCCTTGCAGCAGATATCAGATGAGTCCTTCAGGTCTGTAGTGGAAGCTAAATACACAGCCTGGCTATCTTTTTCCCTATTAAATCAGCAGCAGCTACAATATATGTCCTCTCTCAACGAATGTAGCTTCAGAATGATTCTAAAATGGAGGCTGTCCTTCAGATGGAAGGCTCTGGAAGGGAGTGTATGCTGCTGATTGGCTGGAATGTGTCTGCTGACTGTGAGGTGCAGGGTCAAAGTTTCCTCAATTATATAGAATAGGGGGCGGACCGAAAAGCGCATGTGTTCGCTGTTCGCTACGAACGCGAACATGCCAAAATCGCCTGGAATAGTCCGCGGGCGAACTGTTCGGGACATCACTAGGCTCTATTTAAGCACACAGCATATTTGTTTTACAAACGTTTTTAGTTAGTGAAGACCTTGCTTTTGGATAGAAGTTCACTAACTAAAAACTTATGTTAAAAAAATATGCTATGTGCTTAAATAGTGCCCTTTTAAATTTTCCGAATCGCAATTTAATAAGGATGATAGATATGTGATGACCATAGCATTGATCATAGCATTTAATAAACACATTGAGGAGATGGGCTATCAAAAATATAACTATTGATGAAGAAAACAATTAAATCTAGGCCTTAAAAATTAGGTGGATTTATTAGCATGATCATCGGTAGAGTCCATTGCAAGGTTTAAGAGACCTCCTGGAGTCTTCAACAAATGTAAGTTTTACATAAAGGAAATGTTTCTTGATGACTAACAAGCACAATGGAATGTAGAATGTGGAGGTTTATGTGAGTAAGAGATAAGGGGATTTATTTCCAATGTGTTTCTAACAATGGGGATATGAGGAAAGTACACAAATACAACTTAAGGAATTTAAGCATAGAGCAGGGTGTGCTTTAGCAGACTCTAAACAATGGTATTTTTTGCTTAAGACATACAATTGGGAATTTTAATTTAACAGTTTTTGGAGAATTAACTATTTCTCTTTAAAATTCCCAACAACTATATAATTTGATTAGATAATAACATAAAACTGTATTTATCCAATGAGAATTACTCCCTAGCTAATATTTCTTATTGGTATTTTAGCATCAGAACACTCATTAAATTGATCTAATCCAATGTGGAGCATGTTAATGAAAAGATTATTGTAGTTTTGTATAGCTATCCTACATTTGCAATTAATGTGATCAAGCCCTATGATGGGTACAACGTGGATAAAGTAATTGCATTGATGAGTAATTTGAATATGTTACTAAAATTGAGAACATGAACAAAGGATATACTCGCACACATAATATTGGTATTCTAACTATGCCTCGTTTTTACATGCAAATGCAGTTTGTATGTCATTAAACTGTATTGGTAACTTGTGTCTATATTATATCAGCACAAAATAAACACAGAATTCCACAAATAAGCTATCAGAATTGTAGTCAACAATGCATCTTTGCCAAGGAGCCTTCATGATCTCAAGCTACCTCCTGTTGTTAAATTCCAATAGACTCAGGGATGCTGTTGTTGGATGGATCTGTGAGCCATGAAAAAAAAGAAAGAAGTCTGGCAGGATACCAAAAGATAAACTATCAGCAGAAGTGAGACCGGTGCTCTTTGGGAAAGGATAACATAAAACAACCACTGGGAAACTCATGCCAATCCTTCATTATCTACTCACCCTGACACAAGGGAGGGACAATTAAAGTATGTATATAAAATAAATTGGATAGAATTTTGTAGTTTAAGTTCATTAACATGTTTCACTGTAAAGAGATAATAATACTGAATAGTATTTTAAAATTATTTAGACACTTTCCTAGGGGGTTCAGGCATTTTATGTTTCTAAAAAATAACCTCACTGCTGCTCCCAAAAATTTGGCATTATTTGAACTCCCATGCCTTTCCAAAAATGTAATTGATGTTTTTTTTTTTAGCAACAGATGACTGGAGCTCCCTCTTTATTTGTGTTTTTCTCACAATATGCATTCTGCACTGTAAGATACAGTTTGGAAAATAATGTGGAAATTTGTTTAATTAAAAAAAATATTTTTAAATTGATCAAGAATTAACTTAGATATTATATTTTTATGTATTGCTTACAAATAATGAGATAACGAGTTCCAGGATGTAACTTGATTCTGTTGAAGCTTTATACTCTTTATGTTACTTTTTACTAGCTTGTCCAAGTTTGCCATAGCTTTCCTCCCCAGAAGCAAACGTCTTTTCATTTCATGGCTACAGTCCCCATCTGAAGAGATCTTAGATCCCAAGAAAATAAAATCTGGCACTGCCTCCACTTCTTCCCCGTCTATTTGCCAGGAACAGTTGCTGTTTGCCGTGATCTTCATCTTTTTAACATTGAGCAGCAGGCCAGCTTTTGCACTCTCTTCTCTCACCCTCATCAATGACTCCTTTAGTTCCTCCTCACTTTCAGCAAACAGAGTAGTGTCATCAGCGTATCCGAGGTTGTTGATTTTTCTTCCAGCAATATTGATTCTGGCTTTGGATTCATCCAGCCTTGCATTACACATGATATACTTCACATATAAGTTGAATAAATAAGGTGACCATATACAACCTTGTCGTACTCCTTTCCTGACCTTGAAACATTCTGTTGTCCCATGTTCAGTTCTGACCTTGGCTCCTTTGTCGACACTGCCTTTTTGGGGATTGGGATATAAACTGCCATTTTTCAGTCTATTAACTACTGTTGCGTTTTCCAAATCTTTTAGCATAAAGCAAGCAACACCCCCACTGCATCATCTTTTAGGAATCTGAATAGTTTAGCTGGGATTCCGTCAACTCCTGCAGTTTTGTTATCAGCTAGGCATCCTAGGACCCATCCCACTTCACTTTGATGTCTGGCTCCAGCTCATTGGACAAACTATTGATCTAATCCACTGCTATTAAGATCAATTATCACTGCTATTAAGATCTCTCCTGTATAGATCGTCATTGTACTCATTCCCGTTTTATGACTGCATCCATATTTGTGTTTTATACCCTTTTACAGTTAATATAGAAGTAAAAAATACTATTTAAAACATGATTGTGGTGGGACTTGAACCCAACACTGCCACTTCACTTTCCAGGCTATGCTAATTAACAATGGCCCCCATTAATTCCGTATTTCCAATGTCTGTGGGTTTAAGTCTGCGGGTTAGACATTTTTTACAACTCCGTCTGTATTCAATTGACTCAACCCGAATGCTAAAATAGTAAACCATGAACCCGTACAAAGCATTTTAGGGCATGATCATGATCAATTAATCAATGCCTTAAGTTACAATTTAGATAGAGCCAATAGTAAATAAGATCATCATTATGACGTCAGTACAACATGTAGTTTAGACTAGCTGCAAGCCATAATTGTGAATAAATGCAAGTGTCCCTCTTATACAAACGACCCTCACTAAATTATTATGGATAATAGTGCTAGTATTAATTTTTTCACTATTTAAAATGTTTCAAACATGTTTATATACAGTAGACTCTCAGTTAACTGGAACTAAAGCAGCCAGAACTCTCAAGCAACCAGAAAAAAAAATACTGTACTTTTAATAAACATTTAAATTTACAGGGTTCATCAAATGCCTGAAGCCAGGTTCTCATGCCACAAGATGCTTACAGGCACCTTAGATTTCATCCACTGTATGTCTCTGCAATTCAGTTTTACCTGGAAGCAGACAGGCATGAGTAACCGAGCCAGTGCAGTGTTGGCGTTACATCCCCCTGGTTCAGCACCACACCCTCCATCTGAAAGTACCTATGTATAAGTGAAGAGTGAAAGCTGCTGCTGCTAGATCAGCCCTCACTGACAAATATACTTAGCAGAGTATCCTATGTGCTCTTTTAATAGTAACTCTCAAGCAACCAGAAACTACTTTTTGGGAGTCTGCTGTAGTTCTTTAATGTTTATTGGAAAACAGACTGAAAATTGTGAGACTTCAATTGTTTAAGTAAAACATAAAAAATAGTTTTAATGCCTATTTTATGAGCCAGTGCCGCATACAACCTACACGGCCAAATAATGAGAATTGAGTATAATGATAAAACCCCTAAAAGTACTTATTTTTAAAATATTTTTATTTGAATTTCATTTGACTCTATTTGCAGCTCTTATCAAGCACTACATTCCTCCTTTGTTGCCGTGCCACTCTAGGAGTCTTCTAGTTAGATTGCACTGTGAGTGAGCCCTGAAGCAGCTCTATGCACACTCGTGCACACATCCCTATAATTTACATAGAATTAGACTCAGCAGCAAAGGAGAAATGTTGTGCTTGATCAGAGCTGCAAATGGAGTCACGTTGAATAAAAATAAAAAAATAAAAAAAATGAATTGAGTTGATCTTTAATAATAAGCTCAATTCTGATTATTTGGCATACTGCCTATATTATGGGCAGTATTCCCTTAAAAAAAAAACCTTAAAAGGACCACTGTGATTAAAAATGTAAAACTGAACTACACTTCAAAATAGGAAAAATGTTTTTATTTTTAAATTATACAGCTTCTAATTTATTATTTTTCTATACAACTATGCATATCTGGAATGTACTATTTTAATTTCCTGGGAACAGACTTTGAATACACAGGAAGTTATATCTGCACAGTAAGAATGTGGTTATAATGCTAACTGTCAAGGCATTCAGTGAATTTAATGGAATGCTAATTAGTTTAAAAGAATACACAGAAGCTGCAGGAAGCAGGATCAGGAAAGAAAACATTTAGCTGATTATCAAAACAAAATAAATTCTGTACCCCAACTCTCCATGCTATACACATAGGCATTTATTTGCATACCGATATGAAGATAATTTCAGGGAAACTGTTTTTTTGTACTGTATCCAGATTGATAAACATGTTTAGTTTGCTTGTTGGAAATATAATATAGTTGAAACTGTTTGGCAGTCAGTATTGATGTAAAGCATTCATCCAACAACATTGTGAATTAGTCCATTAAACCCAACACACCTAGGGAATTCATTCTTGCCGACACTTATAGCGGCTTCTTTTTCATAATCTAGTGCCAAAACGCAACAGTCTTCATTTTCATGTTCTATGGAAACAACTTACAAAAAAACAGGAATCCTACTGGGACTTTAATATTTTATTATTTCACAGCTATCTGTTGTGGTTTGAGGAAACATCAGAGAGAAAGACAAGTTCCCCAATATCTTTGCTATGGGTGAATGGATATATGAACTATTGTTAACTGATGCATACTGGCTGTTTTACCAATGGAATGGCTTCTTCAGGGAATACACAATGCTTCCCAACTCTTCTTTTTATATTCCTACAAATAAAACTTATTTACTATTAGATATTTAGTCTTAATTTTACCCAAACATAGCATAAAAATATTGTCTTACCAGTCAGAGCACCACATGCCTTTCACAATATCAGGGCTTCCATATAATGTCATTATATATCACACTATAAAGTGCTGATGATGATAATGGCTACTATATATATACATATGGTTAATTGATACTGATATTTAATTAAAACCTTACACATATGCGCTCCTTCTGGATCACTACCCTGTCATGCTGAGGGGGCTTGTGTGCCTCATTGAAGCAGTGAGCTATACCAAGTAGAGTCACCCAAGATGGGCAGGTCAAAGCAGAGTGGGCGGACAAATTGCAGTCCACTGCAGAAGGAACTGGCAACCCACTCCGGTATCTTTGCCAAGAAAACCATATGGATAAGCACTACCAGACACCTGATGTGCCTGGCGTGCTGCAGTCCATAGTATTAGAGAAAGTTGGAAACAACTAAACAACAACAATACATATGCAGCCCTGCTGCTTTTCACTGTAGCTCTAGGTCCTATCCTCTTATGGTAGCGCAGCACAAGGCAGCAGCAGTGGAGGTGAGCATCCACTAGATAGCACTGGCGATATTTCGGTGCCATATAATAGAGTCAAGGCTTAGGAAAACTGTTAGGGGTAGGGTGAGGGTTAGGGTGAGGTTTAGGGTTAGGTTTAGTTCAAGGGTTAGGCTAACATTATAAGCTTAGAACTTCTCTCACATATAGGCAGCGCTGCAAAGTATCTGCAGCGACATCTAGCTGTTGTTTAGTTTATAAAAGCCATAAAGCACACCACTATTGCTTTGTAACAATATAAATGTGCACAGTATACTGATTCAGATGTTTATCTGCTCTTAAATGCTTGTCCCTGTCAGCCAGTGAAACATAATATAGATGTACGTGTCATATTTGTCTGCCAACGGGAGTCTTTAGCTAATTTTATATAAATGTTTTAGCTTTGTTAATGGATACATTTAAAATATATCACTTTATTCTTGGTCTCTCTCACGAGAGCTGCATTTTGCACTGCTGTGACCTAACACCATGCCCACAAGGAGGGGCTTACGCTGCTAACAAGTGACATGCTGTTTGTCTGAGCAGCATGGGATAATTATAGTGTGAAGCCCCTCCCCTGTGGGTGTGGCTTTAGATCATAGCTGTTCACGAAGGTTAGTTACTCTGGGCACTTCTTAGGGAAGTGTAAATGTTATATCATAATTAAAGTAAGGAGGATAACATTAATTAAAGTCATTAAATTGCTCTATTCATAAACAGTGTGTTCCAAAAATTAGATTAAAATGTTTTTATACCAGCTGTTATTATTGTGATTTTGTTACATATTTCACAAACAAGTGCCTTTTTTTTCTTGCTCCTTTTCTTGGTCCTTTAACCTGTTTAGATTGTAAGCTCTAAAGAGCACCGTCTGTTACAGTATGTATTATTTTTTCCCACTTATCTTATGCATTCACTTTATCCCCGTACTTGGCCCTGCATTGTTTGTTAGCACTTTATAATTATAATAGTTATTTACTCTGGAAAACTCTCTTAATGTTTTCATTTCCGGTCTGGTACAACTTTGCATTACTAGAACTTCATAGGTTCTATTCCATGGTTAGACCTTTGTATCTTCCATGTTGTAATTTGTTGGTGAGCAGTGGAAGAGCTAGTACTAGTGCAGCAGGTGCAAAGCACCAGGGCCTACAACAGGGGCTGCCTGATAGCTTACTGAGCCATACCTTAGACCTTAATAGGGCCAGGCACCAGCTGGCAATCATCTGAAACTTTATTTTATATAAATATTTTAATTAGGTTAATTAATACATGATGTCTTCCTCAATGTAATTTTCATATAAAATTCACATTTCTCTTACTTTTAAAAAGTCCCTTTATAGAACACTGCAGGTTGGTAAAAACCTCATATGTTTGTATACTTTTAAACAAAATTAGGTCAAATCTTTATTGTCGCAGACAGCATCGGCTACAAAGAGTGTTTCTTTAATTTTACAACGTGACAAAGGATATCAAAATTGAGAAACTGGGATGTGGGTAGAAACTGGGAACTTCAGAGACCACTTGATTTAAACTATTTACTTCAGCAAAGTCCCCAGGATCACTCTGCCTGAGAAGGTGTAACACCTATATAAGTTGATAAAAAGAATCCACAAGTCTCTAATGGATGTGAATATAGGTTAATAAAGCCAATCATCAAGAATATAAGGTTTGGGAAATTAAGTTAAAACCTAAAGACAGGGGCGTATGAACCTTTTTTGGAGCCCCTGGGCAGTGAAATGGAGGTGCCCCTGCGAGTGAGTACGCAAGGTATTCACGGACCCATTTTGCCTTTTCTGTAAGTTCCCTTTCCTGTTGTAACTCTCTTGTTCTAGGTGGTTACACAATAGTAGCCAGTCTATGAACTGCGACATTTTCATTTTTTTTTTTTAAGCAAGGAACCATTTTTTTTAAAGAAGTGGAGCCACTCACAGGGGAGGAGAAGGAGGAGAAGGAAGGGGAAAGGGGGGATGGTATGCTGAGGGGGCACTGGGCCCCCCAGAGCAGGGGCCCCAATGAAATGCACTGGCTGCACCAGCGGTTGATTCGCCCCTGCTATGGTGGCTCTTATTAAATAAAGAGATACATAGCAAGTGTCCCCTCAGTATATATTTATGCCCTTGAGTGGGTTAAGGTGGTAAAAAATGTACATATAGTATCTCGCAAAAGTGAGTACACCCCTCACATTTTTGTAAATAGTTTATTATATCTTTTCATGTGAGAACACTGAAGAAATGACACTCTGCTACAATGTAAAGTAGTAAGTGTACAGCCTGTATAACAGTGTAAATTTGCTGTCCCCTTAAAATAACTCAACACACAGCCAATAATGTCTAAACCGTGGAAATGTCCAAATTGGGCCCACAGTGTCAATATTTTATGTGGCCACCATTAGTTTCCAGCACTGCCTCAACCCTGTGTGGAGGTATGTTTGGGGTCTCTGCTTCAGTATGTCACAGTACATGTTGGCATTCATGGTTCCCTCAATGAACTGTAGCTCCCCAGTTATTGTGGTAAAGACAAATGTATATGCTCAGTGGCTCCTGCAATGTAGAGACAACTCTGCTTAGGGTCAGGTTATATCAGTGGAAGCCAACCTGATCCCTAAGCCCACTAGTGGGCGATTCAAGCTTTCATGGTTGGGGGGTGGGGTAATCGCTATGTGGCATTGCTGGCTAGTTGGAGAGATGGTGAGAGAGCCTAGGGACAGCAGTCAGGACCAGATCACTATCTAGTAAGTACAAGGTGATACAAAGCTAGGGTCATATGATTTGTGTAATCAGAAATGTCGGAAATTGAGTTACTGCAGCACCAGTGGGCGACAAGGACATTTTATCGTCAAGTGGGCAGTAGGTAATAAAAGGTTGTTGACCCCTGGGTTCTATCAACAAACTGGGTGCCATAAAATATATCATGGCAGAACGTATAAATAATTATAAAAATATGAAAAGAGCTTCAAATTAAAACGTTTTTACAAATTTCTTTAGGATTTTAACAGCTCTACTCGATGGCTCAGAAAAGATGTAAGTGCTTCAGAGGTACTTTAAATTCTGCGTATAGATTGATTTATCAAAACTTTATGCCCAATATGAACTCTAGATTTTCTATAGCGCACACTATAAATATCTCTTGTTGTAAGCAGCCCTTTGCCCCTTTGGCTCTTGTGTAGTTACCTTAAGACTCTTTGCTAAACAGTTTTTAGAGTTAAGAACACACTGGTGATTTAGCACAAAGACAGTTCAACATACTGACCAGATACCTGCAACATCTGCTTGTCAGAAAAGGAACTCTCTAATGCCCAAACCGGTCTCCGCCAACATAATTAGTGTGCAAGTGTCTGACAGTCCTTTATGGATGACTGGCTATAGGTCTTGTACTCCTGAGCATTGTTAAAGGTATTATAAAGCTTAAAGAAACATATAATAATGTGAAAAAAGCTATAAATACTATAGCTTAATTTATTTATTTATACAGTATAATAATAATAATAATATATTTAAATAGAAAGGACTCAACGTACTATGATAGTCCAACTCATTATGATTATCCAACGCACTATGAATGTCCAACGACCTATGATTGTCCAACGACTTATGATTGTCCAACGACCTATGATTAAGGCTCCTCTTGGAGATGTTATGGACTAATGACCGTACAGCTGTCAGGTGATCCAGGTTTAGTGGTGATCACTTAACAACAATGATTTTCATTGGAAAATAAAGGTGTTGATTTAACATTTTATTGCTTTGAAAAGTGAAGTAGATTCTACTAGTAGATCAATAACAACTGCATGGAGGAATTTATTAAAAAAACTAAAATGCTTAAAACATTCACCAGTCCTCATCTGTCTGTTTAAGATGGTGGAAATTTGAAAAATGTTACGGCTGAGATGTGCATCTCTACTTATATTATGCACTATTTCCTATGGGGAAAAACTGAAATCCCTGTCTTTCTTACTTCTTCTCAGCCACTTCAGTTATATATAAAAAGGAAATATTTCACCTTTTTGTGTTCTATTTTTAATTTATGATTTGTATTATAAAAATAGTTGGTGACTGCAGCCACACACTTAAAATACATTTGCTTCTGGGGAGGTAGGCTATGGCATGTCTGGACAAGCTATTAAAATATCAAAAATAAAGATATTACACTATCAATAAAGGTCCTCATAGTTATAACTATGGTATTCCCAGTAGTAACATACGGGTGTGAGAGCCAGTCCATAAAGAAGGCTGAGCGCCTTTGAATTGCGGTTTTGGAGAAAACTGCTTAAAATCCCTTGGACTGCAAGAAGTTCCAATCAATCAATACTACAGGAAATCAAGACAAACTGTTCAATGGAAGGTTTGATCTTGAGGCTAAATGTCATATATGTTGTCCACATCATGAGAAGACAGGATTCCCTAGAGAAGACTCTGATGCTGGGACAGGCTGAAGCACACAAAGAAGGGCACAACAGAGTTAGAGATGGATAGATCAAGTAATTGAAGCAATGAACATGAGCTTGTGGGAGCTCAAAGGGGCAGTGGCTGGCAGATGTTCCTTGGCATGCTGCAGTACATAAGGTCAAAGATAGTGGAACATGAACAATTGAACAAAAATAAATAAAAAAATTATGTATACTTTAAAATGTTGTTTTTTTAGGAAGGTGAATGGTAATAAAAACAGAACCACATATTGGTGGAATTTATTTAATATATTTAAGATGTGAACTATACACTATTTCCTAGGAGGGAATTGAGATTACAGCCCTTTGCACCACATCTCAGCCACATGAAATTCTTAGTAAATTTCCCCAATTAATGTAAAGAGAAATTTAGAAAAGACTCACTTAATGAAACTTCAAAAACAACTATTTTTACTTTAGGTAGTAATGTTTTGCTATTTTGTGGGGTTATCTGCAAATTCTAAATAGACAACGGCCCTTATTTAATTGTCCAAATCACAATTACTTGAGCCCGTAATGGAGCATCAAAATGTTACTGATATTTAATTGGCTTCTTTTAGCTACCCACAAACGATTAGCGAGTTACAGTCTCAAAATAACTGCGGTTGTCAAAAACGTAACTACGTCCTATCTATTCCTTTGATGTTTCAAGCCGATAAATGTTACCAGTGCTAAAGACGCAAAAAACATATTTAATTACAACTCAACAAGCCCGCAATTGCCTTCAAACCCATAAATGGCAAATTTATAAAAAATGCTAGAGTACTAGATAGGACTTGCAAATGGGTTAAACACCTGTTCGTAACACCGTAAAAGCAAATAAAGACACACTACTGTACTTACTGGGAAAGCGATGAAAGACATTTGAATTAATTGCACAACAGTCTAAAGCTCACAAATCTGCAATAAAATAATATTTTTTTTATGTTTTATTTCCGTGTTATATCGATCCCGGGAAACAAGGAGTTAATACCTATCATGGAAGTTATCGATTTTTATTGATTTCTAAATTTCTGAATTGCGAGTATGATGGCATATTGGACTTCAAAAAACTAATTGATTGTAGTGTAAAAACTCCATGTTTTACTGAAGTCATGATGACGCTCTCATTTACTATTGTTGGCTCTTTTTAAATTGTAAGTTATGGGCTTGCTTAATTGATCATGCCCTGAAATGCTACTCATGGGTTCATGGTTTGGGTGTTGGGGCTGTGAGCATGTAATTGCGGGCTTGAATCAATTAAATACATCTATATATGTAACAAATTTGGGACCCGCAGCCAAAAGTTTTGTTTGAAGGAAACTTGGGGCTTGCAATTAAAGTGGAGCCAATGTGTTTATAAAAAGAGCACAAACTTGTAAAAACAACCTCAGCACATAGGTGAAAAAAGGCTCAATAGTGAAAGGGTTAAATCAATTGCTTAATAAATAATCAATTTAAATAATCAAGTGAAGCAGCTAACCAAAGGAATGGAATCTCACAGTAATGAATAATCAAATTTAAAAGAACCACTGTAGCGCATTTAAAATAATAGATCGTAAATGTGTTTGTTGGGCAGAGAGTATTAAAAACAGTATATAGTTTAAAATTAAAAAAAAATCTTACTTTTTAAATTGTTTGCTTTCTTCTCAAGAAGAGCTGTGTATCTCCTCCTCACTGTGCTCTGTCAGGTGGCATGGCCAGCTCTGCATGTGGCATGGCCAGCTCTGCCTATGGACTGGATCATAATGGAGCTTAGGAGTAGCTTGAATTATGATGTCACTGGCCCTGCCCTGTGACATCAATGGCTGTGCCCCTCCTTCACTCCTTACACAGAGGTAACCTGCTTGTAGCTGCCCCATAGTCCCAGCCCAGTGACATGCAAATGAAATATTATGGTCCCATCCTCCTTTAAAGAACAAGATCATTCTGAACCAGAGTCTGACTTTTTTTAGATCAATTTCCAGGAAAAGTTGGCCACGCCCCCTGATAGGTACAGTTAGGTGGAGATTAGCAGCTCTGCTTGAGGGGAAACTGGCACATACTAGAACCAGTCACTTCAAATTACTCTCTATGAGATCCCTTCCCTCTACCAGTAAATGAAAAACTTTACAAGTTTTTATACCTTTCCACCTAAGCAAACTTTCACCTACTTCCTGACCCTTGCTATTCCTTATTTTTTCTTTCCCATGTTTCTGCAAGTTTCCAAACTTGTAGGGTGCTTTAGTGGATAAAAAAGCAAATCTTTCCCGTAGATTTCAAGCTCAAAACAGTGCCCGAAATGTTTTTCTGTTGTTAATATTGTATTTGTCCCTGTTCTCCCCCCTGTACAGAATATGTTGGTGTGTTACAAATAAAAGTGAATAAAAAATAAATAATAATAAGAAAAATATTAACTTGTATTTATTTTAAACTGCATACTGTTCTTAATAGTCGCTGCCCAACAAACAAATATATGAGCTTTAGCTGTAAATACACTATAAAAATTTAAAGGCTATTTTTTTTTGTTTTCTAAAAACATTTGAACATAAAGTGTATTTATTCTAAAGAGTGTTGAGAAAAAAATAATGACTACAAAAGTTTTTTTTAATAACTATAAAAGTGATTATTTACAAAAATTGCTTTTCGATACTGCATGCTTTAATTTTCTTTACTAGGTTACTTCTTGCATCTTGCCTCTCAACAGAGCATGTCTTTATAAAATAATAAAGTTTGCATGAGTCCCAATGAGAGCACTTGTAGTTGTAGCTGTCACATTCCTATTGTGAAGGCAAAATCTTCCTCTGTATGCAATGTCTCCAACTACCTCAGGAAGTAGATCAATTTAAACAAAATGTCAGAATCCACAGCAGCATAATTCCATATAAAAGTAATAAATTAGAGGCTAAATCATTTTTTTGTTTCCATTCTAAAAACGTGTTGCTTCTTTTTAAGTATAATCCTTTCAAACAGGATATTTTACATTTATGACCACAATGGCCCTTTAATTAGATACATAATTCTGTATTTTTTAGAATAAATACACAATGTTATATAAAAAAGCCCCGTACATGTATATGATGCAAAGCTATGGTAATAGTAGATGTATTTTATAATGCACATAGGGCCTCATTCTATTATCGGCCGCAGCCGCTGCGGGGCCGCAAGGACCGGCCGCAAGCTATTCTGCTATTCTATTCCCTTACGGCCGTAGGCTCCGGCAGGCTTGCGGCCGGTGCCTTGCTATCTCTTGCGGCCGATCGCGCCGGAGGAAAGCCTTTGATCTAAAACGGCCGCAAGAGATTTGCAATTCAATTGCTCCGGGAAACCTCTCTGCAAGGCTAAAAACGAGCCGCAGTTACTTGCAGGAAAAAGGTCTCGCTAGCACCAATTAAGCACATAAAATAGCTCAAATAAAGCCATCCTGCACTTTGAGAAGACTATAAAGGGATTTTAGGTGTTAGAAAAAATAGCACATAATTATCCTGTACTCAAATCCGTAAAATATTTCATTTTTAATATCCGTAAAATATCCATGTAAAAAGTCCAGAGTGCTTGGAGCACCTCAGACACGCCCACGCCGCAGCCGGCAAATAAACAGTTAATTTGAACTCGGGTTTGGGCAGATGTGCAAGCTTGAGAGTGGGTTCCTTTTATTCCTCATGTCCCCCAATATGATCCCTAGCATTTACAGAGCTGTACAGTGCAGGCTTGAATTTATTTTTCAGTTTTTATATTTCTGAGATTACGGCCGGTTCCAAGATATGCGGCCGGCCGTAAAAGGAGATCCTTGCGGGGCCGTATAATAGAATCGCGAGTTAACTGAACCCCCGCAAGGAATCGCAGCCTTACGGCCGATTTACGGCCGATAATAGAATGAGGCCCATAGTGTTTATTCAGGGAAAAAAATGGGTTTTACATTCCCCCAAACATGTATTTATCTGAAGAAAAACACCTTTTTCCATTTGGATGTCAAAGAAAATTCTGCCAGATTAACCTTTCCCAGGAGTATTTTGTATGTTTCTTGCACACTGTATACAGTGCTCTGTAACATTCAGGTATTCTCTACTGATTCTCTAATGCTGTCGGTAACTTTAATGATTATTGACAGGTTGAAAATACAGTGCCTATTCATCAAAGACTCCTTTACAGGGTATTTCTACTGTAGGTCAAGCAGTATCTCAGAAATGTCTGGAAAGTAATCTCATTAAATTCAGCTGCTTGCCAACTGCTTCGACAGGGTGACTTATACACATGAAAAAAAACACCTAACGATATTCCTGCTCACTGCAGTATTAATAAGAGGAAAATGTGCTTATCGTATCTGCAGGAAAAATCCAGAAAATAATACAAATCTCATTCAAATATTCATAATCTGTATGTTTTAACTAGTTTTGGGTTCCATTTTGAATTAAAATGCGTTGCATAAGAAAATTATCCCAGAAGGTTTCTTTCTATGGCCAACTTTGGTGCACCCATTTTAGGGACTTGTAGCAGGCTTCTGAGGGACATTTTGTGCTTCTGCATGGTGGATTTCTGATCTTTATACTCCATTTTGTTTTACTGAGGAGTGGCTGCCAAGTTGAATAAGAGACTGAGAGTTGAGTGAGAATTTGGGCTCAGATTTTCTGTCAATAGGTTTGAAACTCAAGTATGTTTCCATTGTTGTATTTGCTTGGGAAGCAATGTTTTAAGCCAAATTATGTAAAGGACCACTGTATCTACACGTCATCTAAAGTGTCTGAGATGAGACGAAAAAGGCGGTGATACAAATGTTTCCTTATAGGAAATAGTTTAAGCAAATATCAGGAAGAACATATTAGCCACTTGAGATGCTTAGTAAAAGCCTCCCAACCCTCCCAAGCTATGTAGGCCATGGGCAAACAAGTATTTTCAGAGAAAATCTTCAATTTAACAGGCTCTGGTAGTGCATACATACAGTATACTTCCTTTTCACAACATGGATGGTGATAGAGAGCAGGGCAAAGAGGACTTGTAAGTTTATTTGCCGTCTATTGAGCATGAGCAGGGAGATGCCAGATTCTGAAAGCTTAGCTGATTAAACCAATGGGTCAACAAGTCCCTCCCTTCTTGCCACTCCTGAAACCATAATAAAGATAGCAAAACACATCCCCCCAGGCTCCACGCAGGCACAAACTTTGGAGACACAAACAGGAAATCCTTCAGATAGAACTCACACTAGCATTCGAAGATGGAAGTTCCCATGACACAAGTAAGGTCTGCTAAAACAAATATTTTCTTTAAATTTGCTTAATGATCACGGCCTAATTAGATGCTAATGTTGTTTGTTTGTTAGACACTTCACTAACATATAATATTTTAAAATCGGCCATTCATATATATCAACATGTACCCTATACTAGAAAAAAATCAGCATGCTGTGCACTTAAACAGTAGAGCACATTAATAATCGAATAAGTGCTCAGAAGTAGGCTAACTGCAAGCCATGCACATCCAGAAATTTAAATAGCCCTCTCACACAGAAAGTCTTCACCAAATTGTCATGGATGTCTCCAGGTACTTGCTTAGTTAATAAAAGAAATATAATAAAAAAATAGCTTTATAATTGGTCCATAGTCAATTTGTGCTCTTACTCTAATTTCTCAAATATATACATTTTTATTGTATAGTGGTCCTTTAACATAGTTTTCCATTGAATATATATTTGTAAATTTGTTCTGTGGTACCAAAGATTAGCCTTATTCTGCACTGATACACACTGATTTACTAATATAAATGTAAGTTACAGGACATTTGGACATTTTTTGATGATTCTGATCATCAAGTAATTATTACCTTTTTATGGGATTTGTTTTTCCTGGTCAATATACTCTAACTATAATATCATTATTGTTATATGTATACCCTGTCATCAAAAGTTACAAGCATATCAATGAAACATTATCTAGGTTTACACCAAGGTTTACTTGTTTTCTGTACTTTGCATTAACCATAATTCCCACTATTTCTGGGAAAACTATACTTACTTTTATATGCATTACTAGCGACTTGCCCGTCAAAAAATGACGGCAATAAAATTGTAAGGCAGGTAATGCTGTTTGCCACAGTGAGTAAGTGTTTTGGTGGTCTGAGATCCTTCTGCGCTCTTTGCGAGCCTCAAGCTGATCGCCTTCTGCGCTTATTGCGAGCCTTTGGGTTAGTGTATTTTTTGTTATCATAGGCGCTTTTGCGCTTATTGTAAGGCTCTCCCCTGGTGTACTTTGTGTCCTATGAGCACCGTTGGCGCTCCTTGTGAGGCACGCGGTGAAGGTCTTTGTGTTTTTTTGCGATACTGTGGTGTTTTTTGTTTTTGTTTTGTGTATATATTTTTTTTTATGCCAATTAATTAATTATATCATAAGTTAATATACTTTACCTAGTTGTAATTAATATATGCAGCAAGGATGTGATGTAGAGGTAACAATCTGTTTTGATGTTCCTGCAGCATACAATGTAGGTTTGCAGTGTTGTTGAGCTGAGGTGCAGTGTGTAGTGTAAATAGGCTGCGTGCTCGAGGGGAAGCCGTTTGTGTAGCTGGGTACTTCCACATTCTATAGGTTAGTGTTGTAAAATGGAGGCGAATGTGGTACGCGGGTGTGGATTATTTAGCGTCCTTGCTAATGGTATATGTTGTACCTTGTAAGGGTTTTTGTAAAAGTCGTATGTGCTTGGCGGTGTTTTGCGGCTTTAGGGGTCGTGTAGCCTCGTTTTCGTTTTTTTTCGGCAGCCATTTTTTCTCTCGCTTGGGGGATTTTAGACTGAAATCGAGGTGTAACCTGTCTTCAAAATGTCCTGGGTATCCCCCCTTGCTGTGAGTAAGGTTTTTATTATGGATTTTTTCTAAGTCCTGCGGCTCGTATTTTTTTGTCTGTATTTAGTCATTGCGTGTTTTGTGTTTTTTTTCAAAGTCCCGCTTCTGTGGTTGTTTGTAACCACTTGTGAGGCGCCGTAGAGCCTCCACCTCTGCAAATGCGGCACCTCGCTTCTCGAAGGGTCCGCATTTGCTGTCCGAAGGTCGTAGGGGATCGTAGGGATGAGCGCGCTCCTTGCCAGCAACTGCAGCCCTCGCTACGCAAGCCTGTAAGCGTTAGCAACGACCCGTATTGCTGAGAACTATATATGTGATCCTTTACCCTTTATTGGATCAAGTGGTTGAATGGCCACTATAGTTCAATACCATAACCCGCAAATGGAGTTAAAAAGCCAATGGGTACTAAAGAGGACCCGCTAGTAGGTTAAAGTCCTATCTGTAGCACTTTAAATGCAAATATACACACACTACTGTACATATAATAAAAGGGAAAGTGATGTTAGGTATTAGAATAGCACAACATTCACAGGCCCGCACATCTGCAATATAAAATCTTTTTTTAGTGTTAAATTTCCGCGTTATATCGATCAGGGCAATCAATGTGTTAATACATATAATGGAACTCGCATGGACTAGAATATCATATTTACAGATTTATCGATATTGCATTATATCTGGAATGCGGGTCCGATCAAAAACTTGCAACTTAAGCCCGTAATACTTTGAAATCCTTCCTCCATTTCTCAGTGACGTAATGATGACGATCTCTGTTGCCACTGGCTCCATCTAAACCCGTAACTACGGGTTTGACTAATTGATCATTCTCGCGGCTGCTCATCCAACGTTTGAAAAATTATTTACGGGTTTGAGTCTCAAGCCCGTAACTCGCGACATGTTCTAATTTAATAGCTCTGTAACGCAGCCGAATTTCTAACCCGCAAACCTTGCGGGCTTCCCGATGTCGCTACGAGCTTCAATTTAATAAGGCTGATTATGTATTTTTTTCTTTTAAATGTATAAATACATAACACCTTTATAATGTATGACATTATATTTAAGAAATATGCCTTTATTTCTCTTTTTAAATAGTATAATATTAGGATGTTTTTCAGACACCAAGAACGTTCACAAGATGAACTTGCCCTTCAGTGAAATTTCAGAAAAATTATGTCTTGCTCACACACCTCATTGAACATCATGACAAGCTCTCTAGCTAATTAGCCGGTAAAATATCTACGCTTGAAAAGAACAACATCTGGAGAAACATTTCAACTACAGTTAACTATGTTTAATCATATAAGTTCTTATATGAAAAGTGTAAATTTCAATATATAGGGTGTTAATGAAATTCATCTCAATTAAACTTTGTCATGTAAGAGCAACAGGCAAAGGATGCAAAGAAGACTCTATCTTTAATAAACAATTTTAAAACAATTAACTTTATTAGGATTTATTAAATATATATATATATATACAGTGGGGGAAAACGTTTTTGATCCCCTGCTGATTTTGAACGTTTGTCCACTGACAAAGAAATGATCAGTCTATGATTTTAATGGTGGGTGTATTTTAACAGCGAGAGACAGTATAACAAAAAAAAGAAAGCAAGAAATATGCATGTCAAAAAAGTTATAAATTGATTTGCAGGTCAGTGAGGGAAATAAGCATTTGATCCAATATCAGTCAGCAAGATTTCAGGCTCCCAGGTGTCTTTTATACAAGTAACAAGCTAAGATTAGGAGCACTCTCTTAAAGGGAGTTCTCCTAATCTCACCTCGTTACCTTTATAAAAGACACCTGTCCACAGAAGCAATCAATCAATCAGATTCCAAACTCTCCACCATGGCCAAGACCAATGAGCTGTCCAAGGATATCAGGGACAAGATTGTAGACCTACACAAGACTGGAATGGGCTACAAGATAATCGCCAATCAGCTTGTGAGAAGGTAACAACAGTTGGTGCGATTATTCGAAAATGGAAGAAATACTAAATAACTGCCGGTATCTCTCGGTCTGATGCTCCATGCAAGATCTCACCTTGTGAAGTTTCAATGATCATGAGAAAGGAGAGGAATCTGCCCAGAACTACACAGGAGGATCTTGTTAATGATCTCAAGGCAGCTGGGACCATAGTCACCAAGAAAACAATTGGTAACACACTACGGCCTGAAATCCTGCAGCACCCACAAGGTCCCCCTGCTCAAAAAAGCACATCTGAAGTGTGCCATTGAATATCTGAATGTTTCAGAGGAGAGCAGGATAAAATTGTTGTGGTCAGATGAGACCGAAATCAAGCTATTTGGCATCAACTCAACTTGCCGTGTTTGGAGGAGGAGTAATGCTGCCTATAACCCCAAGAACACCATCCCCACCGTCAGACATGGAGGTGGAAACATTATGATTTGGGGGTGTTTTTCTATGAAGGGGACAGGACAACTGCACCGCATCAAAGTGACGATGAACAGGGCCATATACCTCATCTTGGGTGAGAACCTCCTTCCCTCAGCCAGGGCATTGAAAACGGGTCGTGGATGGGTATTTCAGCATGACAATGACCCAAAACACACAGCCAAGGTAACAAAGGAGTGGCTCAAGAAGAAGCACATTAAGGTCCTGGAGTGGCCTAGCCAGTCTCCAGACCATAATCCCATAGACAATCTGTGGAGGAAGCTGAAGGTTCCAGTTGCCCAAACATCAGCCTCGAAACCTTAATGACTTGGAGAGGATCTGCAAAGAGTGGGACAAAATCCCTCCTGAGATGTGTGCAAACCTAGTGGCCAACTACAAGAAATGTCTGACCTCTGTGATTTACAACAAGGGTTTTGCCACCAAGTCGAAGGAGTCAAATACTTATTTCCCTCATTGTCCTGCAAATCAATTTATAACTATTTTTGACATGCGTCTTGTTTTTTTTTTAAATTCTGTCTCTCACTGTTAAAATACACCTACCATTAAAATTATAGACTGATCATTTCTTTGTCAGTGGGTAAACATTCAAAATTAGCAGGGGAATAAATACACCCCCCCCCCCCACACTGTATATATACTTATAATAATTATATGGAATTGCTACTAATAATAAAACAAAACAGTTGAGAATGAACTTGAATAGCTGTTATTATTTGCATTCTGTTTAAATTATTACCTATCATAGCCCATGCATATAATGGTTGTTATGCATTCCTAAATCAGAATATAACTGAAATGTTTTCAATTTAAATAACAATCAAAATAAGTGTGTATGTACCTTTATGATACTTCTAAATTAAGCTCTGAGAGACTCTAATATTGATCCCCCTGGGTGAATTTATGCAAATTGAGCACTTAATGGGATTGCCCAAATACAGCATAGTAATAGAACTAGTAAGTATCTTATAACCAGTGCAAATAATAGACTTTCACTATTGATATTTTCAGCTTCTCAAAATATATATATGTACCTTTAGTGATAACTCTAATGTATGCTCTTCTCTTATCAGCTGTCTATATTGACATATACCCTTTGGGTCTGCCGTGTGACGGGCGCCTGTGATATGCTCACTAGCAATAACATGGAAGCTTTAAATTGTTGTACTCAGTGCCATGTCTCAGCTAGATAGAACCAATGCTCCTTTTCCTGTATTAACAAACATCTCTATGGAGGGAGTGGTTACTACTTTTACGTGATGACGTTTATAAACTAAGCTACGCTCATTTACCCCCCAATGCTCATCAAGGCTTTTGGTTCATTTAATATTATGAATGAATCATTATTACAATTATTTGGAAAACAATGACCTGAAGGATTTAATAAAAGAGAGTATATTTCGTAACACGTACTTTTTATATATGTACTGGCATTTATCTTTCATGTTTAACTTTTAAGCTAGTTTAGGATGCATAAATGTAATTGAAACGTAAACAATGATAAAGATTTTATAAGATATTATTAGTACTGCAATGTTATAGATATCTGTGAATAGCCACATTAGAGTAGATTGTACTGGATTGTAAGACATTTGCCAGTTTTGGGATCATAAAGACCATAAATCGAATCATACTACATGCAAGGTTGGTTCCCAAATATTGTAGATTCATTCTAAATAGGAAGTTACCCTTCACTTTAACATTTTAAATACAATGAGTGATTGTAAAGCCTTCATTTAAGCACACTGATGATAATGTATTTGTCATACTTAGAAGGGCCCACCACTGAACTATACTTTATGGACTCATGTTATTTGTGACCCCAGCCCATGTGATTGATAATATTTTAATGGACATGGGACTAAGGAATGTGACAAGTTGCTCTGTGCTAGTGACTTGCTTAATATGAATTGTTGAAGGGATGTATTTCATAAAAGAGCTAGCAGCATTTATAAGTAATACCACAAATTTCAACAGTGTATTAAGAATTAACTGGCAATGTCCTGCTAATTGGATCCCTCTCATGCAGATGTGTGAGTGGACAGGGGGGACAACAGGACCTAGAGATGAGGGCGGGGGGGGGGGGGGGGTACTGAGACACCATGTCTGCAAGGAAGTTTTTAAAATATTACCCTGCATGTGTTGAAGGCTTCCTGACAACTCCTAACATTAATGTGTGAATTGTTTCTTTTCCTGGACAAACAGACATCCAAAGACCCCCTGCCAGATACATAGAGAAGGAGGAAAATCCTAATATGGGCCTGGGGGCTGACCCCCAGCCTAGGGGGAGATGTGGGGGTGGGACATGCTGGGTCAGAGTGTAGATAAATATTGTATCATCAATAAATGTTGTTGTCAATTAAACATAAATAATTTGAGGTGTGTGTCTCATTCTGAGGTTATATAATACGTTTAATCATTGGACTTAATATTATGGATTATTATGTGCCTGCAATTTTGCTCCTAACCACTGGGGGTAGTATTTCTTTCCTGTGTTCCTGTATCATGAGGACTGGTCGCTCCTGGGCTGACGATGCAGGCTGAGAACCGAGAGTTAACAACCAAAATCCCAAACCTAGAGCAATTCCTGTAAGCTAAAATCAGGATATGTGGGGTGGCACGTGGCCCCTAATCTCTGGGTTTTGACAGTATTCAACTGGAAAATCCATTTAGATTATTGCTGAATCTTGTCAGTGCCGGCACCTGCCAATTTACACATTTACAGCAAATGATATACACTACCAATGCTGTGGCACAGTTAATGCTTTCATATATTGAATACATTTTTCTTGAGTCTGAATAGGAAAACTGTCTTGTGAAGACAAGCTTTTACACCCATTGCAAGGTGTCAAACCTGTGTTTAAGCAATGTAGCCATTTTTTAAAAGTTGCTTTTACTGAGTAATAGCGGTGTCCTACTTTATCTTGGATGTTTGAAGCCCTCCTACTTGTTATAGAGGCTTTCCTTGGGAGAACCTCTAGCAAATCCAGATCCGAGAGAAGGATTCCTTAATGTCTATTAAGGATGTATGAGGCAATACCAGTGATTATTGAAGCTACCTATACACTTATAGGTTGTATAGGTTGTTCTTCCTTCCATTTATTGAGAAGTATTTAAGAATAAGGTTTCTTTAACACTCTCTTTTAAGGCTTTTTTAGACAGTTATTGGAATAACCCTTCTGATGAAATATTTCATAAAGTTCTATTGACTGCCTCAGGAAGTTTTGCTGGTTGGCACAGTTTCGCTTTATCCGAAGATACTGGCCATAGAGATTGTTCTTTTAAAGATATATTGGATGATGGCTAGCATTTCAAAACAAGCTATGTCTGAACTTTGTGCCATTTATCAACCATTATTTCCAGGTTAAGAAACTCCAATTGTTTGGAGTCAATGACCGAAGTAGGTTTGAAGACAATTTTTATTATTATTTAATACATTTACAAAATGTTTAAATTCCTCATCAGTGCCATGCCAGATAAGTAAAATGTCATCAATATATCTCGTCCATGTTATGATCTTATCTCTATATTGCAACATGTTGTCATTAAACACCTGGGTCTCCTCCCACTAACCTAAAAATAGGTTGGCATAGGAAGGGGTGTACCCATGGAGGTACCATTTATCTGTTTGTAGATCTTTGTATCAAAAAGGAAAAAATTGTGTAATTATATAACAGAAAATGTCATGAGCTGTCAATAGAACTGATGGTTTAAAACATACTCTCCATGTTTTCTGCAGTTTTCTGCATCATGATATCATAATGTGATAGACAAAACAACTTGTTTGAATTAAAAGGAAATAGGTTGATTACTTAACAGACGTCTTTAATATTTTATCTTTCCCAATGGAATTGTGATTTCAAATTTACTCTTAGTTTACTTCTAAGAAGCCCCCAGAATAACATATTCTTAACTTCTGCTTTTGGTTACAGCTGTGCAACACATTACCTCTTATGAGAGAGAACAGATATAAGGCAGGGATTTCTGGGATATCCTTTCTGTTCTATCTCATGAGCAGACCTGGAGCTACCACTTTACCACTGAGGGCCCCCCGCGGAAATCCTGCAGCCCCTGTGGACCTCCCGTGGGTCCCCTGTGGCCCATCATTGGCCCTCCTGTGGCCCCTGCCTCCTGTGGAATATATATATATATATTTATATGAATATGTGTATATTTATATTTATATATATAGGTGTAGATGTATATGTAAATGTGTATGTTTATATATATATATATATATATATATATATTTATTTTTTTATATAGATGTACTGCATTGATGCTGGAGTGGGTTCGTGGAAGAGCAACAAAAAAAATGTGCTTGCCCCTTCGCAGCTACTCATGAGAGGTAATTTGTTGCACAGCTATGACCAAAAGCCATGCCTAGAAAGATGAGGCTTCGTGTGTAGTTGTTAGCAAGCAGACATTGATGTGATGTGTATCTTCTTACTGCAGCCTAACACTGGTAGTGAGAAGCCCTGGCCCTCTGGACACTGTCTTAGATCACAGCTGTGCAAGATGTTGCATTTTGTGAGCGTGAACCAGAAGAAAGAGGGATGTTCCAGAAGGTGAAAATATTTTACTCTTGGGGCTTCTTAGAAGCAAGTGAAGTGTAAATTTTATATCACAATTAGATTTAGGAGGATACAGTTAAATGATTAAAATAGTTAAGCCTTTTATATAAAACTTAATTTGCCTAAATAGTTTCTTAATTAACCACTTTTAGTTTAAGAAAACACATGTTTGTGTAGTATGTAACAAACTAAAAACATTAGCAGCTATATAATCAAACTATCCAAGCACTGCTAGTCTGCCTGTAGTTTAATGAGGATGGTTATGCTATTTGGACATACTCTTCTATATTGAACTATTACCAAGTTTCAGTCCTCCAGTTCTCATCTAAGGAACAAAGACAAAATATCTGCCTCCATTAAATCAAAACTGAATGCAACAGTTAAAAATGAAATCCTGTATTTATTTAGTTTACATTTTGTAAAACATTTCCAAATAATCAAGTCAAGTTCATCAAAAGTGCACACAGCACAATGGTCCTTCAACTTGCAATGTACTGCAGAGACATGGACAGTGTGATGGAAACGTCTGTGTACCTCTTTATTCTACACAATGACAAATGAGAAAACAATATTCAACCTACTTTGGCAGAATAGAGGAGTTTCACATGATCCATACTATATTACAATATACTTGATTTTGTGATCATTCTAAAAGACAAAGGGAGAACAATGGCTTGTGCACATCTGGTAGAGAAATAGCAAGAATGTATTCATTCATTATGCTCTTATTGTTGTACTCAATGCAGAAAGAGCAAATTTGTGTAAAACATTACTCAAGTTTGAAAAGCAATCAAATTTTTTAAAAAACTGCCAGCCTGACATAAACAAGGCAACTGAGAATTTGAACAGTAAAACAAAGTTAAAGGACCACTGCAGTTTATGAGAAAAGGAACTTGATTGTCAAGTATTTACCAAATTAACAATATACGCTGCTGTGTAAACCATAGACATAAAGCATTTGTTCAGAAAAATCTTAATTTTTATAAGAAAGAATGAGGGTGTGTGTCTTGGCTAATAGTGAAGAAGAATGGAGCAGTGAGTCTTTCTGAAGATAATTGGGTAAAACTGAAATTGACACAACACCCATTCCCGAGTCAAGTACAGTGGATCTAAAAAGTCTACACACCCCTGTAAAATGTCAGGTTTCTGTGCTGTAAAAACATGAGACAAAGATAAATAATTTCAGAACTTTTTCCACCTTTAATGTGACCTATAAACTGTACAACTCAATTGAAAAACAAACTGAAATCTTTTAGGTAGAGGGAAGAAAAAATATAAAAATAAAATAATATGGTTGCATAAGTGAACTGCCCAATGAGTGATGTAAAAGTTAAAAAAAAAACAACCCCTGTGCAGCTGACCCAAGGTTTCCAAAAACCCAACACATTCTAAAATCTGAGAGATACAAATAAACTTACAAGTTCATGCAAGATTGTTCAAAAGTCCTATGTAGTGTCATTACTCCCATTACCCCTATGTACAATGATCCTGGGATTCCCCCTAACACGGCTATAAACTGGGCGAACCCCATGGATTGTCCCTACCCACATTCTAAGAGCCTGGGGGACCCTGGGGATTTCCCCTTAACACTTGTTATTAGCCAGGGAACCCCTGGTATTCGCATGCTTTATCCCCCATCTGACTATCTCTACCCCCATGGCACCTAAAATTAAGCCCTATACCCTGAGTGTCTCCAAAGACCCCCTTGGTATATTTAAGTACAGCCTTTGGGGTCCCTACAGATCGCATGGCACAAAAAAAATAACTCCCTGCCACGGGTGTCCTTTAAAACTAAATATTAACTCCTATAATGAACATTTAATCCTATAATCTCGTTAGGTCCTTATATTAAATTAACCCTTGAACCTTTACTAGATTAAATATGTATATTAAATATGTATATGGTTTTGGATTAAAGAGTAAAAATGCAGCCTACTAACCTCCTTGCTGTTATTCTTATTGTTACGTGTATTGTACCCACTTTACTATCCTACACTAAGAGCCCACTCAAAATTGCAGTATACTTAGAGCAGTGAGATCTACCTCACCCGATGAGGACATGACAAAATCTGTCTAAAATGAACCAGCTTAATTTCACTATAATTATAATATCTGGGCAAGGGGTGATTTAGTTATTTTCAATCAAAAATGAACAAGAATTTACATTTAAATGCTTCTATTTCTGTTAAGAACTTTAATGGGTCAGTTTTACTGTCTTGCAACATTTACCATTAAAGTTCCCCAGAGGATTTATTTTTATAACAGAGTTATCATTTTAATTGCTATTGTAATGTACAAGGCTGATAGTTCCAATTTAGTTTTAATTTATTCTCTGTCCTAGAAATCAATCTAGGCTTCTGACAGATATAAATGTGTCAAAGGTATTTTTTATTTTTTTCTTATTATTTTATCTCTCTAATTTTTTTAAAATTTCTAAATGAATGGTCACCAAGCTTTTTAAATTGGACTATCTAACATTGGTCTTGGTGGACCACTTGAATGCTGCCGAGTTTCTTTGTGGGTAATTTAACCTTTTGGATGTTTCTTAATTATAATGTGCTGGACCATGTTACAGTACAGCCAATGTACTTACAAATTATACAATTGGTTTACATCTGCACAATTGGAATGTGGTTGATACAACTGCCAGTGTATTATTAGTGTATTATAATTCACAAGGACACACCCTGTTGAAGCAGAAGCTGCAAGAAACAGATTAATTAAAGAAATGGAAGTGTGCATTATAGAGTAAGTACATCTAAAAGTAAAAATATATAATTTGGGTGTGCTAATGCGAGTATACATCAACAAGAAAACATATATCCATAAGTGGGAAAAGTCAAAAAGTTAGCTCACCTTAAAAATCTCATGTAAATGGTAACTGGTAACTGGTAATGATACCAATAATGAAAATAATATGAAAGTGCTAATTTCAAATTTAACTTGTATTATGGTTACTCCAAAAGCAAAATAACCAAAAACAGTTTCAAAGACCCATAAAAACAGGGTACTGAAGAGCAGGTAGTTTTAAATACCATTTAGTTGCAATGGAATTAAATAACTATTTATACTGTACAAATAATTGTAAGTAAGGTATACTATATTGCATAATATGAGCCGCTTACATGGACATGTGAGGAATATGTTTACAAGCCCTCTCCCTAACCCAAACACCCAATGCACTCCTTAAAAAAAATCCCCACATTTTATTAAAATATTCTGATAAAGTGCGTAAGTAAATTTTAGTAGGATAACAAATGCAGTTAATAACCATGAAGATTTATTGAAATTAAAACCCTGCATTGTGATCAGCTCTTATACCCCACCAGTAAAAAGATTTTGTTACTTTATCCATGAGTGCAAAATGCTCAAGAAAGCTAGACTGCCAGCTTGAAAGCACATTAGGATTTTACATAGTTACAAAGGCCCTCATTCAATTGCGATTTGGCCAATTGAATAGGGCTCTAAATAAGCACATAACATATTTTTTTTTAAAAGTTTTTAGTTAGTAAACATCTATCCAAAAGCAAGGTTTTCACTAACTAAAAACTTCTTTAAAAAAAATATGTTATGTGCTTATTTAGAGCACTATTCAATTGGCCAAATTGCAATTGAATGAGGGCCATAGTATTTAAGGTTGAAAAAAGACTTTCAGTCCAAAAAGTTCAACCTTTTAAGATCTCCTCTGATCTGCAATATGCAGATTAACTATCAATACTGGCCCTCCAATTATCCATGATAACCCTGAATTCCCCTCCTCTGGTAGAGAATTCCACAGATTAACCACCCTTACTGTGAAGAACCCTTTTCTTTCTTTAAGGTGGAATATTTTTACTTCTAACCTCAAGGGATGACCTCTTGTCAGTTGAAAACCTCTTGGCACAAAAAGCTCCCTTGACAAATCTTTATACTGACCCTAGATGTATTTATATAAGGTAATCATATCTCCTCTTAGACACCTTTTTTCTAGAGAAAATAAGTTTAATTTGGTTAGTCTTTCTTCATAACTTAGCCCCTCCATTCCACTTATTAGTTTTGTTGCCCTCCTCTGTACCTTTTCCAGCTCTAAAATGTCCTTTTTATGAAGAGGTGCCCAAAATTGTACTCCATATTCCAAATGAGGGCGTACTAGAGATTTGTATAGTGGCAGAATTAGATTTGCTTCCCTTGCTTCTATACCCTTCTAATACATGCTAATATTTTACTTGCCTTTGCAGCTGCTGCTTGGCTTTGAGCACTGTTACCTAGGTGGTTGTCCACAAGCACTCCCAAATCCCTTTCAATATCTGATACACCTAGATTTGCTCCATTAAGGTTATAAATTGCATGGCTATTTTTCCTTCCCAGATGCATAACTTTACATTTATTTGTATTAAATCTCATCTGCCATTTAGACGCCCATTCCTCAATTTTATGTAAATCCCTTTGGAGGGAAAGCACATCACTATCTGATTTAATTACCTTGCACAACTTAGTGCCATCAGCGAAAATGGAGACGCCACACTGCAATCCTACCTCTAAGTCATTAATAAATATGTTAAAAAGGAGAGGACCTAATACTGAACCCTGAGGAACCCCACTTACCACATTAGTCCAATCGGAGTATGTTCCATTTACAACCACCCTTTGCTTCCTGTCTTTTAGCCAGCTCTCAATCCATGAGCAGATATTTACTGCAATTCCTGTATCTCTTAGTTTGCTCAATAGTCTCCCATGTGGTACTGTATCAAAATCCTTTGCAAAATCCAAAAAGACTACATCCACTGAATTGCCTTGATCCAGGTTCCTACTAACCTACTCATAGAAACTAATTAGATTTGTTTGACATGACCTATCCCTCATAAATCCATGTTGCCTCCTACTTATAATCCTGTTCAAATAGACATAGTCTTGTATATTATCCCTTATTAACCCTTCTAAAAGCTTCCCCACTACAGAAGTGAGGCTCACTGGTCTATAATTCCCCGGATTTGCTCTTGCTCCCTTTTTAAATATAGGTATCACATCAGCTTTTCTCCAGTCATCTGGTAGAGAATCTGTGTTGAGTGAATCTTAAAAAATTAAATATAATGGTTTGGCTATTACAGAACCCAGTTCCCTTAGTACCCTTGGATGTATTCCATCAGGACCCGGGGCTTTATTAACATTTATTTTTTCCAACCTCTTTTGGATTACTTCCTGTGTTAACCAATTATTTGGCAAAGGTAGTTTGTTGTTGTGTCCCAACCACTGGTACCTACCTTGTGTATACCGAAGAAAAAAACCTATTTGGCTCATCTGCCTTTTCTTGGTCACTAATTATCAGAAGGCCTGTGTCACATTGTAATGTTCCTATAGCTTCCTTCCTCGTCTTCTTCCCATTAATATACTTAAAAATTATTTTAGGGTTAGTCTTACTCTCTTTTGCAATTAATTTTTCATTTTCTATTTAAGCCAGTCTAATCGCCCTTTTGCAAGCCTTGTTGATTTCCTTGTATTCCTGTAAGGCAGTCTCTGTCCCCTCTTGTTTGTATAATCTAAATGCCTGTTTTTTACTCCGTATCTTGATCTTTAAATCATTGTTAAGCCACATTGGATGGGATTTACTCCTTTTACTTTAATTCCCACACGGTATATGTCGATGTGTATGTATATTTAGTAAGGATTTAAATGTTGTCCACTTGTGGTCAGTGTTTTTACCTGCCAGTTCTCTGTCCCAGTCTATACTTTGTATTGCTGCCCTTAGACCGTTAAAATCTGCCCTTTTAAAAGTAAGAGTTTTTGTTGGCCCCTTAAAATTTAGTTTTTTTAATTCAATCTCAAACGAGAATGCGTTGTGATCACTGTTTCCCAAAGGTTGCCCTATTCCAACATTAGATACTATGGGCCTCATTCTATTATCGGCCGTAAATCGGCCGCAAGACTGCGATTCCTTGCGGGGGTTCCGTTATCTTGGAATTCAATTATACGGCCCCGCAAGGATATCTTGCAACCGGCCGTAAGCTCAGAAAACTTAAAACGCAAAAATAAATTCAAGACGGCACTGTACAGCTCTGTAAATGCTAGGGATCATATTGGGGGACATGAGGATTAATAGTAACCCACTCTCAAGCTTGCACATCAGCCCAAATCCGAGTTTACATTAACTGTTTATTTTCCGGCCGCAGCGTGGCCGGGTCTGAGATGCTACAAGCCCTCGGGACTTTTTACATGGATTTTTGACATAAATTAAAAAAATAGTTTTTTACGGATTTGAGTGTAGGGGAATGTTGTGCTATTTTTGCTAACACCTACAATCACTTTATAGTCTCCTCAGAGTGCAGGATGGCTTTATTTTGGCTCTATAATGTGCTTAATTGGTGCTAGAGGGACCTTTTTCCTGCAAGTAAGCTGCGGCTTGCTTTTAGCCTTGCAGAGAGGGTTCCCGGAGTAATAGAATAGCAACCGGGCTTTTCTTGCGGCCGAAACTCTTGCAAGGGATAGCAAGGCGCCGGCCGCAAGCCTGCCGGAATCCCCGGCCTGAGGGGAATAGAATAGCCGAATAGCTTGCGGCCGGTCCTTGCTGCTCCGCATCTCCTACGGCCGTTAATAGAATGAGGCCCTATATCAATATTATTTGTGATGAGTAAATCTAAGATAGCTTCATATCTAGTAGGCTCTTGTACAACCTGGGCCAGGTAATGATCCCTGAGTGTACTCAAGAACCTGCTCCTCTTAGATGAACTGCTGGTCTCATTTATCCAGTTTATTTCAGGGTAATTAAAATCTCCCATTATTAGAACTTGACCATGCCTAGCTGCATTTTCTATCTGTAACAATAATTGTATTTCCTCACTTTCAGCTATATTTGGGGGTTTATAGCATACTCCTTCTAATATTCTTTTGGAATTTGCTGCTTGGCTATTTAATTCTACCCACAAACATTTAGCTTTATTACTAGGTCCACCATAAATATCTTCTCTGACTATAGGCTTAAATTCATGCTTAACATACAGACAAATCCCTCCTCCTCATTTACCATTGCCTCTATCTTTCCTAAATAGGTTATAACCATCCAGATAAACAGTCCAGTCATGAGATTCATCCCACCATGTTTCAGTAATGCCTATTAAATCCCATTTTTCATTAATTGCTAATAATTCTAACTCTCCCATTTTTCCTGGCAAGCTTCTGGCATTAGCAAGCATACACCTTATGTTATGAGTCTGTAGTTCTGAAGTGCCTGCCACTGTACTTGAATTACTTAGTACTACCTTCCTATTGACTATGCTACCCCTCCCCACATCTCCTCCCCTATGAGTTGTTAATTCATCCCTTATACCCTCTACACTTTCTACCCCATTACTTATATCTAGTCCCTCCCCCCCACCTACTAGTTTACAATTTCATTCAATTTAATGGATCCTATGTTAAGTGGGCTAGAGGCAAAAGGCAGTATTTACCCAGCCTCGTTTTCATGTCACAACCCAGAATCCATAGTGGCAGTTGGAACACTGTTTACTCAGCCACTCATAAACACTTTGGGAAAACAAGTCTTTTGGCCTGCTTGAGACATATAAGTCTTGCTTCAACTCGATATTAACCGCCTTATTAAATTGCGATTTGGCCAATTGAATAGGGCTCTATATAAGCACATAAGTTTTTAGTTAGTGAAGACCTTGCTTTTGGATAGATGTTCACTAACTAAAAACTTCTGTAAAAAAAATGCTCTGTGCTTATATAGAGCCTTATTCAATTGGCCAAATCGCAATTTAATAAGGCTGTAAGGTGGTAACATCACGTTAACATTTTTAATTTGAAGGCTCTTTGTCACCACTTAAGTATTTCCAGAACAGAAGTGATAAATGCTGTATCATGTTGTATTTTATAATTCTTTGCATTCTCACTGATATATATATATATATATATATATATATATATATATATATATATTAAAAAACTATTATTCAAATTATTATTATTTTTTTTTTTAAATGAACAAAATATCAACACAGTTACCTCATATTACAATATGCCCTGTTACATAACATAAAATAAAATAACGTATTGGTCCGAATATAAGCCGCACCCGCATATAAGCCGCACCCGCATATAAGCTGCACCTGTAAAGTGCAAAGGGAAAAAATAGAAAAAAGATAGTACTCAAATATAAGCTGCACCCGTAAAATTGGAGAGAAATAGACTCTCAAAGTGATCAGCCATTGCAAGAAGCAGGCTTTTTTTGCAGGTTACAGGCTTTACAGGATGTTAGAATCACTAAAACCGGAAATCGCTATTTAATACCGCAGTCTAAAGCACAAAAATCAGCACCCTTAACTCGCAATCGCGCAAATCGGCAGTCATTTTGCATTCTCGAATAGAAGTCACACGCATTACAAGCAAAGTTCGCAAATCGGCAATTATATTCGGACCAATACGGTATTTCTGCTTTTTAAACAGTAAAGAAAAAAATAATCTCTGCAGAGGTTTAAACCCAGCAACTTCGCCACCACAGACTGCAGCCTTACCTACAGTGCTATCTGATCTGTTGCTACTCTAACTGCTTGAATATAAACAAGTAGTTACAAATCACTTCCTGAATTAAAGCCTTTACACCTGATTCTAATTAATATTCATTCCATCCCATGCTGTACAGAGCTCATTACACATTTAGGCAGAGGCAACACATTGAAATAGCCTGACTTCAATTGATCATATCATCATGAATTCAGTATCATTTCTAAAAAGGAAAAAACTTTTTAAACATGCTTTTAGACCCTCTATCTAATGGTGCAGAGACCATATGGTTACTTTTCTGGTCTTTTAAATCTTCCACCTTTCAACAAATCATGACACTTCTCTCTTGAACTATAGTAACTCATTTGATATACTTGAAGGTCTCTATCATATTACCCTTCTCCCTTCTATCCTGTAATCTATACATATTCAGGTCATGAAGTCTTTCCTTATATGTTCATACCATGCACCATTTTAGTTGCCCTTCTTTGAACTGTTTTTAAACCGTTAAAAGACTTTTGAAGGTATGATCTCCAGAACTGGACACAGTATACAATGAAGGTCTACCTAAGGGTCTATAAAGTGACGTTAGCATCCTCTACTCATTTGTAGGAGTTTTTATAGATTCCCATTATGTAGACAGACACTTCCTGTGTATTTGCCCCCCATCTCCCAAAGTTAATCTGTTGAAGCCAAAATGTTAGATTGCATGTAAAAATAATAAATTAAAGGCTTGATTTTTTTTAAATTCTAAAAACGTCTTTTTAAGTGTATTTTTTTTACCACAGTGGTCATTTAATATAAACTGATTATAAGAAGGAGCTGATCTTGTTTTTATCAAATGCTATATTGTACCTGGACTGATTCATACCAGGCTATGCTGCTTTTTAAGGAGAAGAGATGACAAATGCTTCTGATTTAAGCTTTTTGAAATAAAGATGCTCTGTAACACGAAAGACCCCTCAATCTGTGTCATTCCTAATACATAGATATCTCATCAAGTCTTTCTATGTCATGTTTTCAGATTGATTTTCCTTGTAATATATGATGCTGTCTGAGAGCCATTTGGGTTATTTCCATCTGCATTCTCCCTGTGCAGAGATTTTGGCTGAGATAAATGAACAGCAGCTTTTTAGCTTTTAGTATTCATCTCTGCACCTTCCTTACATTTTCAGACAAAAAAAAGTAAAATATCCAAAATATAAAGCAAATAGAACATGACTTAAAATGGAAAAGCTCTAAAACTCTCATATAAAATACAAAATTGTTTGATGAGCAGTAGTCAACTCTGTACTTTTCTGTGCTGGCAGATCAGGCATAATAATAATAATAATAATAATAATAATAATAATAATAATAATAATATGTATATTATTTTAAAGGGATACAAGAAAATTCAATTTATCTATCAAATATTTAAAAGAGTAAATTTGTTTGTTTACTGTGACTATCATGCCATAGATAAGAGGAGATAGAACCCTGTGATCCTCAAAGGATTCCTCCTAACTGGAAGGCTCAACCTAAGTTGATACCCCAATTTCTGGCTAATATACCCTATTGTTAGACAGTCAGAAAGATGGAAGAATATGGAGGGCATTGTTTTAAGCTTAGAGTCTTTGCAAAAGTGATTTTTTTTCCAAAGCACCCTACAAGACTGGAAATTTGCTACTTACAATCTAAAGGGAATGGAAGAGGCAGAGACCTGAGGAAGAGTACCACATAAGGAATAGCAAGGGCCAGGAAGAAAGTTAAAGTTCGCTTAGGTAGGAAGGAGTCCAAAGTTAGAAGGTTTTTCATTTCGTGGGACAGGGAAGGGATCTGATTAAAAGTAATTTAAGGTAAATTGAGTTTCACTTATATAAAATATATGTGTTTTTGGAGCATTGTGCAAATATTAAGAGTGTGTATCTCCAAAGCTAACATATCCTACAGAATTGTGGCAACAATTTGTTAATTTGTAATGTTTGGTATATAACTCATAATAGCTCAGAATTGAGTACCAGAGGCTCACTAAGGCTTGGTTATATAGTACTTTTAACAGTGTAGCAAAGGATTTATTTGAGTAGATAAGCTTGATATGAAGACAATATTTTCTAATTTGATCAGCTAGGTAGTATTCATAAATAATTTCAGTGTGACACCCCTTTAAAGTAAAACTGTTTTACCAGGTGTATTTACTTATCTATCATACTCCAACAGCTAATTGGGTAATTGGGTTCAGAGTAAGGTATGATAAATGTTATGTCCAAACAACTAAAATAACCTTCTGGGCAGTTTTCTAATGGTACCCATAGCCACAATGCAAGAGAGTCACTAGTCTTTAAAAGTCTGTTTTAGAAACATTCTACAAATGTATACATTTATTAGTCTAGGTGTCTGCTACTCTGTTTACCATAGGTCTATACCAGTTGTTGACAAACCCCTCCTCAAGACCCTCCAGACAGGCCATGGTTTAGGTCATACACTGTGTGAAGCAATGTGAGGCTCTACTGCTTGTTACCACAACCTTTACATTTCTATCTTTTATACCCAATTATTTACTACTAGTTTGCTTTTAGCAGCTGATTCTAGCTGTACTTTCTCAGAAACCTTGTAAACTGATGAACATTCCATTAAACATAATGAATGCACATGCTGCTGTAAGTGCCACATCCTCATTGTGCAGATATAAACTTCTTATGTATTCAAAGCATTCTACCTTCTCAGAAAGTGGATCATCAGAAACCAAAATGTTACATTACACAGCAGCATAATTGCCTATAAAAGATAATTTAAGTTAAAAAATGTATTTCGATTTCCTTTCTAAAAAAAACATTATGCATAGCTTCAAGTGTAGGTTCTCTCAAATAATATATGTAAATATGACCCCAGTGGCCCATTAACACCATATGAGTCTGCATTTTTTTTTCACACATAAATAAATGTGTTCTTGCTGTGTATTTTGTATATAATTTATAATGTATCTTAGCAGAAAAAATCTCATTGTAAATGTAATACAGTAAAAAGCCATGATACAAATGTATTATAATTATTATTTCATACCACAAACTATCTGAATAGTAAGTGAACAAAGGATAAGACCACAGATGGAGATACCCTGTTGCAGGAAGTGGAATGCACCGGGCTCTCCTCTTTATTTATTCATATTCTTCAACAATAAAAATACAGGACTTAATATGGACTTGGGTTTTCTAACACATTATCCCAATTTCATGTGATTTTTTTCTTATTATACTATAACAGGCTTAGCACTCTTAAATTGCGATTCGGCCAATTAAATACGGTTCTAAATAAGCACATAGCATATTTTTTTAAAGAAGTTTTTAGTTAGTGAAAACCTTGCTTTTGGATAGATGTTACTAACTAAAAACTTCTTTAAAAAAAAGATGTTATGTGCTTATTTAGATCCCTATTCAATTGGCCACATTGCAATTGAATGAAGCCCTTAGTGAGGTGTTTGTCCAACAGGAAAGATATCACTGTGGACTACAATGCTCTGTTTTGGATCAGACTGAAATTGATACCACACCCTTCCCCCATACAGAAACAAATGCAGGCAGTCTTACATCAGGAAATGCTACCATTGCTCCCCTGAAATCTGAACTCCGCTCTCACATGCAACATCCAGAAAGGTATTATGGATGTCCACAGGGTCCAGAACAGGCACAAAAAAAAATTCAAAAAAAAATCAGACTAATTGTCTTTTTCATTGTACATTGACCATTTAATGTGTTACAGCCAAGATATAAACATGTCAGTGGTTATGAATGGTTACAGTTCACCACATAATGTGGCTATAATCAAATGCTTTTTTGCTGCCATAGAATGTTTTATTTTGAGGAGATCTCTAGAAACGAAATGGAATTGTAAATGGACTATAACTGGACTTTTTCCAGTGTGCACATTAGAATATATAACATTCATATAGAAAAAAAAGCACACATCACTTACAAATCTAGCACTTTTAACTTCCTTGTTTGATTACAATACTGATTATACGTCTATTGTAATGTGACTATGTTTTTGAAGTGTACATTTAAAGGTACACTGTCCCCCTAACAAAAAGTTCAAGTTGAAGAACTAGGTTTAGCTCCAGTCAGGCTGCATTTGCATTCTAAACTCCATTTGGCATTTATTTTTTGTAATTTAGGGGGTGTTTATATTTTTTTTAATTTTGCTTTTTTTTTTTTGTAATTAAGATTTTTTTATTTTTAGTAATTAGTTTCACTTTTATTTAATAATTAATCAGGTTTAATTTATTTTGTAATCAATTTGGTTTATTTTTATCTAATTAATTATGTTTCATTTTGGTAGTAATTAGTGTAATTATGTTTCATTTTTGTAATTATTAATTTGTGTTTTATTTTATGAAATAATATTAATATATTTTAATTATTTTAGATTTTATTTATTTATTGCAGGGTAATTTTATTAGTGTAGTGTTTTTGTAAATTATAGTGCCATGAGTGCCAAATTAAAGAGAGGAATTTTATATTTTGAGACAGAAATTATGATATATTATCCACTTAAACAATGTTTAGTGTATTACTTTGTTTTCCTCTTTCTAGAATCTAGATCACGGTGAGTAAAACATGGATCAGTTTAAATCTGAAAAGGTTAGACTTGGTAGACTTGTGCCTTTTTTTCAAATATTTTTACAATATATTACCATATATTTTTATAGAGAGAAAAAACTCACTTACAAATCATCATTTCTTGAAGCCTAACATACTAGTCAGATGGTTCTCTATCTCGATAAGGCCAGGGACTAGCTGTTGATCAACAGAAATTTCCAAGGACCACCTTTAAGATCCAAACCATTATTAAAAGAGTAGTTCTTCAACAACCTTTTTAATAATACTTCAGTGACATGTTTAAGGGGACAATCTCTCCTCATTATCAATCTTTCACATACATACATGTCTGTTCTTCAACACACTGCTCATTTTCCTTTCTCTCTGAGAACCGGCAGTTAACGTCCCACGGACCAGCAAGGATCCCTGGAATGGCTGCTAACAACTACTGCACTAGACAACTGTTTACTTCAACTAATTCGTTTTTCATCCCTGATATGTATTTACTTTGTATTTCAAAAAAGATCCCTCCTTGCACATGTAGCCATAATGAGGAGAGTTACTATGCCATCACAATGGAATACTACAGTGTAAAGGAGGTAAGGGAAACTACATTCATTTTGTTTTTCTCTACTTTCATTCCACTCATATACACATATAATTCTACGATACTTTTTTCTTCTTATCTTATTTTTATCTTCTCGTTCCTCTTTCTCTTCTTCTGCTCTCTCATTAAGTCCTCAATAATTCTCGTCAACTGTTTTCTCCCTCTTCCCTCAAAATGGTTTATACCTTATTAATTCCATTTACAGATCAACATATGGCTGGTCAGCAAAGTAAATGGGGGCATGACTCTCAACAATGAACATGAGTCTTTTGTGTAAGATTAAAGTTGTGAATTTAAATTAGAGTCAGCTATCTTAATTTCCTATTTATATAACATATTGTCTCTGGTTGTGCTTATCCATAAAGTTATCTTAACAAAGATCCTGGAGTGGGTTACCAGTTCCATCTCCAGTGGACCCTGATTTGTTTGGCCTCTCTGCGATGACATGCCCCTGTTGGGTGACCCTACATTGTATAGCTCACAGCTTTATTGCATAGGTGTACACAAGCCCCTTCACCACGACAAGTAGCGATACAGAAGGTTATGTTTGATGTAGTTTGGCTGCAGACTCATACACTACAACATGCAGATTAGTAAAATGTAGTCTTTCTCTCTCTCTCTCCTTGTGCTCCTATTCAGCTGTGAGCTCAGACCCCACCCAACCACTTGATTCCATCCAGCAGAAGTTACTTCCTGTGGTCTCCACCAGAAAGGTCTGTCTGTACCTGGCTGGTCTCCTCAGTGTACTTAGTTATGTAAGGTCTCAGTGGGTGTGCAAAGTTGGATTTTACTCTCCTGCATTTAACTGTGTAAGTACACTAAACTTTTCTATATTTTTCTGATAATCACTGCCTGTTTCTTACCAAACATTTGAAATCCAGGAAACGTATACCTTTAACTGAGTAGGCCATACATACAAATGCTTCATACATTTTCCATCTTGTTTGGAGTAAGCACTTCCTGTTAGCTTGGAGCTTGAGGAGGTGTGCTTATCTTACCTATTAGTGGAGTGATGGGTGGGGGAGGAAGAAAGAGGGAGAGGGGAGGGCTTATTATATCACTACAGTTTAACCTCAATGTAAAATGGAAGCCCTAGTCCTGCAAAAATGGAAGCATGGTAGCAGAAAATATATTGTTCTCCTTACAGCAGCAACTTATCACCTGTATTTTATGGACAGTACAATCATTTGTCTTATAATAGCATTATCTTTAATAACTAATTTAACAGCTTCCTCAAAAAATTGAGCAGGAACAAATTCCAGTTCACATGCGACTGTCTACAGCTGGAGACTCATTACAGCTGCCTCGATTGTTTAGTGATGACATCATTGATGACTCTATGTTTCTGCTTATTTGATGTGGAGCTCTATTCTTTGAAATAATGCATTTCTTCTTACATTGCATTAATTATATACAATGGATATAACAAGTCTACACACCCCTGTTAAAATGTCAGGTTTCTGTGCTGTAAAAAAATGAGACAAAGATAAATAATTTCAGAACTTTTTCCAAATTTAATGTGACCTATAAACTGCACAACTCAATTGAAAAACAAACTGAAATCTTTTAGGTAGAGGGAAGAAAAATCAAAAAGAAACATAATGTGGTTGCATAACTCTGCACACCCTCTTATAACTGGGGATGTAGCTGTGTTCAGAATTAAGCAATCACATTCCAAATCGTGTTAAATAGGAGTCCGCATACACCTGCCATAATTTAAAGTGCCTCTTATTAACCCCAAATAAAGTTCAGCTGCTCTAGTTGGTCTTTCCTGAAATTTTCTTAGTCACATCCCACAGCAAAAGCCATCTCTTATTGTTAAAAGGTATCAGTCAGGAGAAGGGTACAAAAGAATTTCCAAGGCATTAGATATACCATGGAACACAGTGAAGTGGAGAAAATATGGCACAAAAGTGACATTACCAAGAACTGGAGCTACCTCCAAAATTGATGAAAAGACGAGAAGAAAACTGGTCTGGGAGTCTACCAAGATGTGCCATGCTGATAGACTCATACCCAAAAAGACTGAGTGCTGTAATAAAATCAAAAGGTGCTGCAACAAAGTATTAGTTTAAGGGTGTGCATAGTTATGCAACCATATTATTTTATTTTTATATTTTTTCTTCCCTCTACCTAAAATATTTCAGTTTGTTTTTCAATTGAGTTGTACAGTTTATAGGTCACATTAAAGGTGAAAAAAGTTCTGAAACAATTTATCTTTGTCTCATTTTTTACAGCACAGAAACCTGACATTTTAACAGGGGTGTGCAGACTTTTTATATCCACTGTAGCACATTTTAGGGCATTGTCAGCCATCATAGCTTGCTAATGCCAATAACATTTTTCATATATTATGGTCCAGAGCCAAACACACAAAACATTTCCATCTGTCATTGATATGTGGTCCTGATAAATTAGAGTCATTAACATATCACAATTTATTCCGATATGCATCAATTTGTGATAGAGACCTTTCAGGTGTCCGTCTAAGGTTGGTATGTGAGTGAAATTGTAAATCACAAATAAAGCTTTTACAAGTGTATAATCACTACAATGACTGTGAAATGGTCACTTATACCAGAACATCTGTAATATAATGCTGCCATCAATAAAGGAAATTAAGATAAAACTATCTATGGAACTTTTTGTTGTCCCAAATTTACACTAATCTTAATCTGGTCTCAGATGAATACGTAACCTCTTACACAAATGTCTTTAAGAACATAGAAACATAGCTTCATAAATTAATTTATTTACTGAGCTTTTATAATTACACAGTGTATTGATAAAATATGTCTAAATGGATACACAAGTACAATAGTACAATTGCTTATTAGTAACATAAAACAGGGATAAAAATACAGAAAGCCCTATATATGAAGTATAGTTACCACGCTGTGGATCAGATGGATTTCCAGGAATTATGATGGTATGGTCAAGCATTTGGATTGATCCACCTGTCATTGTAAAATTCATTGTATATGCACTTATATTAGCTTTAACTCTAAACATAGACATAGACATTATGGACCTTCATAGAGGATGGCCAGCTGTTAGATCTATATATGTAGATCTGAAACAAATTGTAACATTATGTATAGATCTAACAAATGGTCATGCTCATGTAATTTATCACCCGCTACTTTGAGAGATAATAATCAATTGGGCTAAAGTCATCGAGATAGGGGAGGATCTTGTCATGTAGTTAATTCTTAGAGTACCCAACTTTCAAGTTCAGTTATCTAGTATTACCATTCAAAATGTCTAATAACAAGCAGTTGTATTTATATGGGTGCTTTTAATTTATGCAGTAATATTGCTGAGTTACTGTAATGCCTCTACGTGTATCTAATAAAAAATGAGGCATTAGGCCCTTTTACTGACTCATTACTGAATCTTGCCCAGTCTTTTAGTTCACGTTTAAAATTGTGATTTTTATAAAGTAATATCTCAGTGTCAAAATGTACTGAAGCACAAGCTTTTTTGACACTTTTATCGTTTGTCAACTTTGTGTGTTAGCTGGGAATTAAATTCTAGAGTTTAATTAGGTAAAACTTAATGACATTTTAATTATCTTCTTCATGTTCGTACATGATCAAATCATTTCTCTCAAAAAGTCGCTTCTCTCTTGTGCGCATCTATATTTATACCTGAAACAGTTACATAGCTTCATAATTAAAAAGTAACACATACAAGACTTGAAAAACAAAAGTTCCCTGAACTTTGCAAATATATTTAGTTGGCTTTTTCAAATTCTAATGAAAAAAAACAACTTCTATAGTAGAAAATGCAAAGCTTTGATACATATTAAATATATTAATATCTATCCAATAGGTCAAGATATTGTGTATATTCTCAGTGTTTATTTATGTACTATATCATTCTTTCAAATGGACAAAGTGTATAATTTACATTGTTGAAAAATAATGCTGGGTTGTAATGTCAATTTTTCTGATCCAATTATCTAACATCTGACTTCTCACTGTTTGCACCTACCCACCTCCCTCTACTGAAAGATCAAAACACACGCTGATGATCCAGCTCTCAGGGAGTGGTTTAGCAACAGATTATACATGGGGGATGTGGTGGCTCTAAGTGATTGGTATTGAATTACAAATCGCAAGGGATGTTCCCTGGGGTGAGTATAACAAGCATAGTTACATAGTTACATAGTTACATAGTATTTAAGGTTGAAAAAAGCATAATAAGTATGTTTAGAGAAGATAGAATATATGTCTTTTTGGTCGGCCCCAATCTCTTTAAATGGAGTACATTTGATTTAAATGTAACCTTTATTGACATAGTTAAAATAATAATATTAAAAACTTGAAACAAGCACACTGTATAAAGAAGTGTCTTATCAAGGTCTATTTTGGCTGGATTTCTATCTTATAAATTAAGAAAATTTCTAGAAAGACGGTATGGATCCTAACAGTGCACCAATTAATAATCAAGTGCTTCTAAAAAGTGCTATGAGGAGTAAATCCACAGTCATTCATATTTAATAAAGTGCTAGTGAGGAAATAAATAATACATAAAGGATATATGTTTTTAGGAAAGTGCTATTATAGTGCAGTTTAACTAGTATTAAATTGGAGTATACTGCAGGATTCCTGTTGCCTCTTTATTTTCTAGGCATAAGATTGTCAGCTCGTTGAAGAAGACTTCTGATAGTTCTGTTCTGTTTTGGGTCATCTGCATTCCTCTATTATGTTCTATCTTGCCCATATCTAGAATCTCACTTTGCACCAAAGTAGTTTAGGGATTGGCAATAGAGAGGCACGCCAGCTAACACTAAAGACGGGTGGCATTAGTTAGGGGCCATCCAATGACGTCACTAACGTAGGCCATGTTAACAGTGTCACACCCGATGCTCGTTTCTCACTTTCATCAGGGGTTGTACACAGCTGTATCATTGGCTATTTAAAGATTCTCGTTACTAAGGCAACACGTTTTACATTAAAACAACAGAAATATGCTTACAATTTAAAATAATAAGTACTTTTTCCTCAAATTAACACCATATTTAAATTTGGTAAGTGTATGTTATATTTCTGGACCTGACAGATTATAATGAGAGCATAAATCTATTGACACATATCCTCATCATACATTAATGTAAAGTGACAGTCCTAGGGCCAAATCTTTTTAAAGCACCAATATTTATATTATACAATAGAGCTCTATTATATGAATATGTTTATCCTCACATACAATTTAATATAGAGGAAATAATTATTTATACAATCAACAATTGATGTGTAAATCTAAATTACCAATAGATTTACACCAGTTTAGTTTATTAATATAACCTCTAATATTTATTTGTATTCCATCGGAAAAAGTTGGTTCTATCTTGGTCAAAATATATGACACTTTAACAGTATATTATCATTTTTTTATAAGTTATCATTAAGTATGATTTTATTTGAAAAATCAGTCTATTAGCCCCACACATTTTAATAAGAAGTAATAATATTTCTCATTCATGTAAGACACACTTTAACATATCGATTATGATTTGAATCCATGAGTTAGAGTATTATTTACAAGTAATTTACAAGGTATTTACACCTATTTGCCCACAACAATTTGTATGTACTCTCGTGGGCAGAAAAGCATTCTATTTTCTCAATAGAAAGTTTGTGTTAGAATGAATTGGTCTCTGGAACAGAATGAGATGGTTTTTGTGTACAGAATAAAGGTTAGAAAGCTCAAATGAAGGGGGAAGTAAATCCTTCATTAAGGCCTAGTGGTTTTTGGTTTTCATTGTTTAAATCCGCTTGGCCTATCTTTTAAGAAGTCCTTTATTCAAATCATACTGTCAATAGCTATAAACTAGATGGCATTGGTGTCACCTCTATGTTTAGTATTAATATGTACAGCTATTGGGGTATCATACTCTTTATTAATACTGTACGTGTGCTCAAGGATTCTTCGTCTGAGCTCTCTACAAGTTTTACATACATAGCTCTTACTACATTTGCATATCAATAAGTAAATCACACCCTCAGATTTACAATTAAATAAATAGTTTATTTTGAAGTTTTTACTTCCATCTGCAGAGGGAAAGGTTTTTGTCGGTTAACATATTTACATGCCTTGCATGACTGACATTTAAAGCAGCCTTTTGTCTCATAAAGCCAGGTTGTTCTGCTGGGGTTCTTTACCTGTCTAGAAGAGAGTGTATCTGTTAAGTTGGTTGATCTCCGACTTGTTATTTGTGCTCTCACATTGAGATATGTTTTTAGATTGTTATCATCTAATAAGATGTTCCAATACTTATCAAAGATCTTTTTTATGTCATGTCACCTTCCATTGTAAGTGCCAATACATCTGACTGTATTGTCTGGGATTTTTCATTTTATCTATCAGTAAAGACTCCCTATGTATTTCTTTGGCATGTAAATATGTTTTAACTTTATCAATAAAGGCTACATTTTAATCTAATATACTTCTTTTAGAGAGATTGGGTCAGGGTGTGCTCCACCAAAAGGGACCTTTTCTATCTTCTCTAAACATACTTATTATACTAGTGATTTAGCAAACAAAAAATTGATTCCTGCATTCTTATATAAAATATTCAAAAATTTGGAATTTCTCTAAAAATGTTTTTTATGTCTATGGCTTAAACTGCTCCTAATGTTGATAGTTTGTTACATACTTTACAAACAGGGGCCTTTTATCATCTTCCCTTTAATAAGAACACAATGCTTTGTACCTACTGTCATGGACCCCTTTTCTAGTTCCTGGATCTTAGCCCATTAATGGACAGACGACTTGGCTCCAGCCACTCCATTGTACTGTAATCTGCTTTATCCCATTGTTTGCCAGAAGCTAAGTACATATCTGACATTCTAGACAGGATGTGTATGATGTGACTGGATGTGTATTAGAAAGTAGCCCTATTGTTCTCAGGTGCCAGCCATGAAGCCCTTGTGGGGGTCATCTTCTATAATTGTCTGCCACACTGTCTCATTGTTACATTGCGTACACCCCACTCTTTAACTAACTGCTATAAAAATTGGTGACGTTTCAAAAATAAATCAGTTCACTTCTGAGACATATGGAAAATGGTCTCTTATTTGTCCCTGGATGGCTGCAATACCAATCCTATCTCCATTCTGCAAATAACTTGTCCTGGTCACTACCACAGGAAGGTTACTAAGACTCCTGGGAGTGCTGATTCATGATGGAGAGTCCCTGACTGATATAGAAGCCAGGGTGCTGATGCAGAGATTTCCACGAACCCAACGGTCCTTGTGGATAGTTAACCTAGTCCATAGAAGGTGGCCCTGGGCTGTAATAGCCCCTACCCTTGGATCATCACACATACACACAAGTATTCTGTGGAATATGGTCAAGGCTGTAAAACAAAAACCTTATACGTAGGACTTTCCATTGGAAGAGGGATAGTTGGGAGGTATGTCAAAAGACTGTGCTATAATGACTAAGGAAAAAACTAATTAGAGGTTCTCTATCAGAGAACAAACTAACCTTAATATGTTAGTTCTATCATCATGATAATCCACTCTGAGAGCAACCTCTTTTATCTCAAATGTACCCTTCACAGGGAGAAATATCCTGTAGTATAGCAGTCTGGTCTCACTTAATAGAGTGATCCAGCCATGAAATGCCAGGTAATCGTACTCTGAACAGGAGAAACAGCAAACCCTAGACATATGAGTTGGCCTTCATTGGAACTTGTCATTGAGGTTTAGCTTAACTACCTAAGGAACAGTGAGCAAAGTTTGCCCACCCCTGCCCATCTTCTCACCACCATCTCTTCCGTTCCCATCTCCTAAAAAATAGCTTCTCATCCACTCTTATTAATTAATCTACATTAAATCTCCCCCTACCCACATTTCATCAAATCCCCTCTGTTACATGGCCATTACATCCCCATCACTAAATCCTCACTCAGACTCCCAATGTTCTTTTGAAGAAAGTCACATCATTATTCTTGAACAGACAGTAACAAATGTAATGACAAACTATGTGCCTTTGACTTTCTCCAGGTTTTTTCTCCAAATTTCCGGGAGAAAGAGAAATGCCAGAATTGTGTCTGTTCTAGAATACATAGTAGGTAAAAACAGAAAAATGACAAAAAAAGCTATTGAATTAAAACAAAGGTATTGGCTGTGCTGGCAGAATACATTGGCTACCATGTCCGTGTACTCACTTACAGCAGTTAAAAATGTAGTAAAACCAATTATCTGCTTCTCGTTCAAAACAATGAAGTTATAAACCACATTGTGACATTTCAATTCAGAAAAAGCTAGGCTAAGGCTTGCTACAAATCTGTCAATCAGCAGCCCTCTATACATCAATCTGTCTCATATCTATAGTTAACGTTCCTTTTACAAAGACCTCAGCTGAATCATCAAACTATCTTCATTTAAATACTCCTTCAGTTTTATCTGTGATAGTTGTAGTATCTCCCTTAATTCCTTGTCAGAAAGACACAAAACCATTGCAATAAATGGCTGTATAACAAAGCGTTTCAGAGATATTCAGACAACTTCAGAGCTAATGGGAAATAATAAATACTTCAGCTAAAAAAGGTCAAGTTAAAAATGTTTAGCCGGGGGTGAAATAAATTGGATTGATAAATAGGTTGGTAGATATTGAGAAAACCTACATTAAAGTTATGTTTTGCAGAATCATCTTAAAAAATGGATTTTATGTAACTTGTAGGCATAATTTATGTTTAAATAATTTAGAACCATCCTGACTAAGTAATGCTAGTTAATAAGACACCCATAAAATATTTTTAAAATAAGTTTTAAAGCCAGACAAGACGGAGATTTCTATACACAGTGTGCAAAAATTAAGATTTTCTCAAAAAATTATTCAGTTGTTTGTAAACTTGTTACATACTTCACAAACATGTGACATTGTTCCTAAACCACAGCGCTACTTTACTCATAATCTTCAGGGAGCGGGGAGCAGTGCCCCTGTTCCTTATGTATATATCCACTATGATACTTAGGTAATTAAGTATCTATGGAAATTGAAAGAAAAAGCACTAAATAACATACATATTAAGTGATTCTTGAAGGAGATAAAATTTTTGGGAGATTCCACTCATAGAATACAAAGACCACGAAACTTCGCTACACATAAACACAAACATTAAAACATCGAGGGGGGGGGGGGTCCCCCTGTTTCTTATGTATATATCCACTATGATACTCAATTGAGTAATTATATATCTACTAGTCGCTAGTTGCCTGTCATAAATGATAGGATAATATTTTTCCCGCCACAACCTTCTCCTGTATCTCTTTCCCCACTCTCCCTCCCCTGGGTCTCTTCCCTCCCCCATGTCTCTTTCCTCCCCTTTCCCCTCCTGTGTCTCTTTCCTCCCCCTCACCCTCCCCTGTGTCTCTGCCACCCTCTCCCTCCCCTGTTACTTATCCCCCTCCTATGTCTCTTTCCCCCCTCTCCCTCCCCATTGCCTTCTCTTTGTCTCTTTCACATCTCCCTCTCCTGTGTCTCTTCCCCCTCTCCCTTCCCTGTATCTTTCTCCCCTCTCCCTCCCACGTGTCTCTTTCCACCTCTCTCTCTCCTGTGTCTCTTCCCCCTTTCCTCCCCCGTGTCCCTTTCCCCCTGTGTCTCTTTCCCCCTTTCCCCCACCGTCTCTTTTCCCCTCCTCCCTCCTCTGTGTCTCTTTCTCCCTTTCCCCCTCTGTCTCTTTACCCACTTCCCCCTCTCTGTCCCTTTTCGCCCGTCTTCTAGCGCCGCGCTTTGCGCACTGCGGGATGTACTGAATTCAGTACAAATAGTTTGTAAAGTGCGCATGCGCTCCCCTGGAGAGTTATACACACTTTATAAACTATATTAGTGATGAAAACTGAGGGAAAAAGCACACAATAATATACATATGAAGTTACTCTAAGGTAAGCTTAGCACATCAGACCCCAGCTTGAGTCTACACTATTTGAACATAATTAGATTGGTTTTGGGAACACAGTTTGATTAATAATTTCAAAAAGAGCATTGCATTAAAAGAGGGTCTAACTGACTTATTTATTCTTACTCATTTTAGGCTGCGGAAAATAGTGTGGCTCTGCTGCCAAAGTCAATAGCCCTGCTTTAGTTTGTCATATTAAACAACTTGAGCATGCCAAGCCAGGGTTAAGGGCATACAAGAACAACACTACATGCAGGAGCAGATGTGAGATTGCTGGCGGGCTCAGCATTGTGTCGTTGGAAGCAAACTAGAAATCATACACAGTATGGTTACCATGCAGAGAAACATAGAATTAACTCTGTAATGTAAAGAATGTAAAACATTAAAATAGCAACTATGGTCACAAGCGTGTTCCAGTGAGACATAAAGATCACATATATAGTTGTGAGTGTACGAGTTGTTGCTAACACTTGCGGGCTCGCGTAGCGAGGGCCGCGGGCGAGGGCCTCAGTTGCTGGCATGGAGCGCCAAAGGCTCAAACAACACGACACACCAACTGCGACCCTTCACAAAAAACATACAAGACACGTTACCACACATTACGACCTCGCAAAAATCGTCCGCAACTCGCGAACATGAAAAAACTAAAAACACAATAAATACACACAGCACATACATAAAAAGCTTACCTACTGCAAGAGGAAGCATCCAGGACCTCAAAAAACAACTTACACCTTCATTTAACTACAAATAAAAGAGTTTAGACACTAAAAAATTCGCTAAGCGAGAGAAATGATGGCTGCCGAACAAAACGAAAACGAGGCTACAGCACTCTAAACACGCAAAACACTACAAGAAACTTGCAAATCACCACAAACGACCTACCACACATTACCCGCCATTTTACGCCAATGCGGAAGTACACAACTACGCTAACGGTTTCATCTCTTTCCCCCTGTGTCTCTCTTTCCCCCTGTGGCTCTTTCCCTCCCCCTCCCTTATCACCCTCCTCAACCCCCCTCCTCAACTCCCTTCCTCATCCTCCCTCCTCAACCTCTCTCCTCAACCCCCCTCCTCAAACTCCCTCCTCAACCTCCCTCCTCAACCCCCGTCATACTCAACCTCCCTTCTCAACCCCCTCCTCAACCCCTCTCCTCATCCTCCCCAATGCTAATGACGTGACGCGCAGCTGGAAGGAGCGCGAAGGAGCGGAGGAGCAGCTGCTGATAGAAGGTAAGTGAGGGAAAGGGGGAGGGGGAGGTAATTATAGGGGTAAAGTGAGGAGGGGGTTTAGGAAGAGGAGGGAGGTTTAGGATAAGGAGTGGGGTTTAGGATGAGGAGGGGGGTTGAGGATGAGGATGGGGGGTTGAGGATGATAAGGGAGGGGGAGGGAAAGAGCCACAGGGGGAAAGAGAGACACAGGGGGAAAGAGAGACACGGGAGGAAAGAGAGACACGGGGGTGGTGCTTCGAGTATAAGCAGAGGGGGCCCTTTTCAGCCTTAAAAAAAGGGCTGAAAAACTCGCCTTATACTCTCGAGTATATACGGTATATTTTATTTAATCTGTGGTACAACCACTTCCTACTTTGGAAAGGAGAGAGGGAGGGGTTTGGAAAGAGTTGGTAGAGATGGGCAAGAGCAGATGGGGACAGATGGGTGGGATGAGTAGATACAGGGAAATTGCGAGAGAATGGGGAAGGTTTATAAAAAAAAGTGTGATAGGAGTGAGGGAGGATGGGGGATAAAGTGGGGGATGAAGAAGGGAGAAAAAGTGGACGTCAAAGGTTTTTTTTTTTTTTTGGTTGTATGACAGCATTCTAAGAAGGAATGATTCTCTTCTCTTATTAGGTCTATCATGGTATGTTTAGATAGTAAGTTTGTGAGTTGTCCTCTTGTTATGTGCTTTAGGTTAGATTCTAAGCTCAAGGCAGTGCCCTCCACTCGATTACAATGTGTTTTCCCCTTGTACTTCACCCCTGCACAGCTCTGCACAATATGTTGGCGTGTTAAAAATAAAAGATAATAAATAATATTGATATTCATATATTGCTTCCATTAATCTGTCTACCCCCTGTATGTATAGCATAAACATCAGACATGTAAATGTGTATATATATATATATATATATATATATATATATATATATATATGTTTTATTTAAATATAAACATTTTTTCATAAATGAAACATTTCTGATGCTAAAAAGTGGTTCATTTTACATTATACATTTTAAAAGTTTACATTTTTTAAATAGCAAATCAATTTGTTGCAGAAAATTATTTTCTGTCCCTCCAGTGGACAATCAACGGTACAACATTAAAGAGATCAATCATTATCCCTTGCCCTTTTTTTATATACTGTACTATGCAAGTAAACATAGGGTATACTATTTAGAATATAGTCAGGTCCATAAATATTGGGACATGGACACAATTCTAATCTTTTTGGCTCTATACACCACCACAATAAATTTGAAATGAAACAAACAAGATGTGCTTTAACTGCAGACTTTCAGCTTTAATTTGAGGGTATTTACATCCAAATCAGGTGAACGGTGTAGGAATTACAACAGTTTGTATATGTGCCTCCCACTTTTTAAGGGACCAAAAGTAATGGGACAGATTAACAGTCATAAAACAAACTTTCACTTTTTAATACTTGGTTGCAAATCCTTTGCAGTCAATTACAGAAATGCATGCTCAATCGGATTCAGATCAGGTGATTGACTTGGCCATTGCATAACATTCCACTTCTTTCCCTTAAAAAACTCTTTGGTTGCTTTTGCAGTATGCTTCGGGTCATTGTCCATCTGCTCTGTGAAGCGCCGTCCAATGAGTTCTGAAGCATTTGGCTGAATATGAGCAGATAATATTGCTCGAAACACTTCAGAATTCATCCTGCTGCTTTTGTCAGCAGTCACATCATCAATAAATACAAGAGAACCAGTTCCATTGGCAGCCATACATGCCCACGCCATGACACTACCACCACCATGCTTCACTGATGAGGTGGTATGCTTTGGATCATGAGCAGTTCCTTTCCGTCTCCATACTCTTCTCTTCCCATCACTCTGGTACAAGTTGATCTTAGTCTCATCTGTCCATAGGATGTTGTTCCAGAACTGTGAAGGCTTTTTTAGGTGTTGTTTGGAAAACTCTAATCTGGCCTTCCTGTTTTTGAGGCTCACCAATGGTTTACATCTTGTGGTGAACCCTCTGTATTTACTCTGGTGAAGTCTTCTCTTGATTGTTGACTTTGACACACATACACCTACCTCCTGGAGAGTGTTCTTGATCTGGCCAACTGTTGTGAAGGGTGTTTTCTTCACCAGGGAAATAATTCTTCGGTCATCCACCACAGTTGTTTTCCGTGGTCTTCCGGGTCTTTTGGTGTTGCTGAGCTCACCAGTGCGTTCTTTCTTTTTAAGTATGTTCCAAACAGTTGATTTGGGCACACCTAATGTTTTTGCTATCTCTCTGATGGGTTTGTTTTGTTTTTTCAGCCTAATGATGGCTTGCTTCACTGATAGTGACAGCTCTTTGGATCTCATATTGAGAGTTAACAGCAACAAATGCAAATAGCACACTTGAAATGAACACTGGAGCTTGTATCTGCTCTTTGTAAATGGGATAATGAGGGAATAACACACACCTGGCCATGGAACAGCTGAGCAGCCAATTGTCCCATTACTTTTGGTCCCTTAAAAAGTGGGAGGCACATATACAAACTGTTGTAATTCCTACACCGTTCACCTGATTTGGATGTAAATACCCTCAAATTAAAGCTGAAAGTTTGCAGTTAAAGCACATCTTGTTAGTTTCATTTCAAATCCATTGTGGTGGTGTATAGAGCCAAAAAGTTTAGAATTGTGTCAATGTCCCAATATTTATGGACCTGACTGTATCTAGATTTAAATAAAATATTGGATATTAGTATTATTTTATACAATGTATTTTTTGTTTTAATGCCAGGCTATTTTCTTTACTTGTACATTTTTTATAGGGCTGGCAACTTTGAGAGCAAGGCCAGATTTCCTTATTAAACAGAATAACCAGGTGCTTAGGGGTTCCTTCTTGAAGGGGGCACAATCATTTTGTATTGAACAATATGGTAGAATAACGCTAGAAGGGTTTGTTGTTTAAACACTACAGAATTTCCTATTTTGTCCCTACCAGCAGTGTTATGCAGCGGCCACAAGGTGGTGCAACAGTGGCATGCCAAGTCTTTATTCAATTTGTTGTTAGGGTTAGGTTTAGGTTTAGACTTCGGGTTTAGGGTTAGGGTTCAGGCTTAGGGTTGTGACAAATGATAAGTGTTACAAGCCCTAACTCTAGCCCTCACTGTAAGAACAAATTTTACAACATCTTTGCACACCACTGTTGCGCCACCTAATGGCCTCTGCACACCACTGCGGGTGGGGACAAAACAGGAAAGACCTTATACTAAGCCACTCCACTTCACTAAAGTGTAGAATGCTCTGTGAGAGGGAATAACAAAGCTTCTCTCCGATTGGCTTAATTTTCCTGCCAATCTATGCACTTCCTCTTTTCTATAGCTAACACTAAAATACAAAAATATCATAAATATTATGTAGTTTAACTATTATATGCTGATTTAAAGATGTTAATAATAATTGATATAAAATCAAATTTGAAAGACCTTGAGTCATATGGACCAATAAAGAGCAGTATTGAGGAGCTCCTGAAGATGCTAAATCTTAATACATATGCCACATAGGAAAATCCAGGAATGGAAAGGTTCTTCAAGAGCTCTGCAACATTTAAAACTAGTCCATATAATGCAGGGTTTACAATAGAAACATAAAATGATCATTCTCCTATAAAAACTGTATAAAAATAAATCAAAGTTGGTTATTAATAAGTACAATAGATTATTAATAATAATTACAAGTCATGAAACTTAGTACTGAAGTTTTACAAACTAATAATACTGTAAAAATTATCAAGAATATAGGCTCAATCTAATAAAACCTAGAATTTTATATTCCCCTAGTATATTCAAAATGATAGTTGTCCAAAAAAAGAAGGTCAAGCTTTCAGGTTGTGAGTCATCGCATTTCAGTGCCAAAGGTATCTGTACTCGTCTTGATTACTAAACAGCTTTGTTCCCAATATAAATCTTTTTTTTTTTTGTACTGTATAGGTTAGCATAGAACATCTGAACTGCTTATGTGCGCCTTGCTGTATACAACTAAAAGATACATGGCAACCAATAGAAAGTTGTAAAGCCAATATTTCAAAATGTTCAACTCGGTTGTAATGTATGTATATTATTTTATCACATGCTTAACACCAGTGCAGACAAACCAGATATTGTACCACCTACATCCAACTCTTTCACTGATCTGATGAGGGGCAGAGCTACAAGTGATGCAGGTGGTGCAGTGCACCAGGGCCCTCCTCTGGAGGGGGCCCAGTGCTGTGTAATTTTTTTTTATTGTACAACCTCCCGTAGAGTGCCCCCACCTTGGCTCAAACTGCCATGCCCCCCCTGGACCAACCCCCTGTCCTCCTTGTGTCTCATTGGCTGCACACCCTTTGGCCAGAAATGCTGGGGATGTGTAGTGACAGCAAAGTACAGGGATAATGGATTATGTGAGGGGGAAGCAAAGGAGATGGGAATGGGTCATATGTGAGGTGGGTGCTAAGAGGGGTTGGGTGCTGTGTGGGGATTGGTTCTGAGAGGATATGGTTGTAGGAATGGATGCTAAGAGGGGTGGATATTGTGAAGGACTGGGTGCTGTGTAGAGATAGTATATCTATATACTATATGGTACCAGGAGACAGCACAAATATGTTTAAATCCTCCCCTAGCTCCGCCACTGAATATGACAGAATGCCTTGTTCAAAAAACTGATTAATATATCACAATTATCGTTTCATAATATAAATAGTCAGCATTCTTACATAATATTTCCCCATTTGCTAAATGCCACATATAGAATTATGCATTTCTCTTATTATAATATATTTTACTACTATACATAATTTAACCAAGGGATATATATTTTTTGTAATTAACTTGAGTTTGCCAGGATGCTTTGACTTTGCTTATTTACTGTGGTACACTGGTTTTTAGCATCTTCGGAACTCAAAATTTTTGATACTCAACCTGTCTGTATGAGCAAAAAAACTTGGTACTCATCATGCGACCTTGGTACTCATCGCATTTGCTAAAATCAATTTACATTACTCCTTATGGGAGACCTTTTTGGTACTCAACCTGCTGTCTGAAACAGATTAAGGTTGAGAACCAAGGTACCACTGTATTTAAATTCCCATCCATACATCCAAATCAATAAAACCATGTTTTAAAAATGACATGGCTCAAAATGTAAGTATTAAATATTGAATAAATATACAAACAACATATACAAAAGTTTACAAATTACATAGCTCAGCTATAGAACACTAGAGCATATTTGTTCCATAGGTCAAGAAGGCCATACCTCTAGACAAACAAGGTTATTACATTAGATTTATGGAGAACATGACAGTACAAAATAAGAGAATGTTGACCTGTATGTTACAGACTGAATCCTAACCCCTATCCATATCCAAACATTTAAATCAAACTGTTCAAGAGGTGAATTCATAAACATGCAGTTTAATCCAAGATGAAAGATGATATGAGCTAGTTTAGGGTCACTGTGGTATTATACATTTTGTATATATAAGGCTGGTATTTGAAAGGGGTAATTTTTACCTCTAGATTGAAATTTTAACACTAAACAATTAGTAACACAGAGGGTGGATGGTTCCTGCATTTTTCCTTCTGAAGAAGCCCTATAGTGGGTGAAACATATTGATTGTTACTGCTGATATCATAAACACAGTGAAACACAGTGAAAACCAAAAACTGCAGCTACAAGCTACCAATTAAATTAATTAAATGATTATTTAAGGACTTTGGTAACTTTGCTTTGCACAAAGTTGTTTAATTAATCATAGAGTGACTGGATAATTTCTGGATTTTCCTTTTTAAAATTTGCTTTTTAAAGCTATTCTTTTTACTCTAGATTTTTCTACAGCAGCTGTAAGTATCCATGGCATGATGGATAATTTCTTTAATCAATGTGTTACTATTTTCTCTCTAAGGTCTATCAAAATGCAACTATGATTAAACTATGAGATCATCTACTGCATAGGTACAAGATAAGAGTATATTTCCTTCTGGAAGAGCATTTTGATGATGTCAGACACCATGACAACTAGTTAAAAGTAGGGATTGAATTCTCTTGCAAAATAAATTGCTCCTTTCTTGTACATTATAACAATGTGTAGCAGATACATAGGATTACCAAAGGCTTTGACTAAATGTGTACAGGAAAAGCTGTTGTTATGCTTTGATCTTCACATTGACATTAACAATAGCGACTGGCTCACATTAGTATGGGTCACCTATAATGGGTGTTTTAACACTATAATATTATTATCACATATAATATTTATTTTTTTCTCGCTTAGGTGATTTTCAATCCTGAAAAAATGGCAAATATGCCTCAAATTGTCTGGAAACCTCACTCACAGTCTCCCTGGCTCTCCCCCTGTGCTGTGTGTGAGTGTGTAAGGCAAATTCTGAGGCAGTCCATCTATGTGCTTAGGGTCCGAAGGCCTAGAAGCAATAATTTTGCGGCAGTTGCTAAGTCTAGGGGCCTTGCTTCGGTGCTCATTGAGTAAAGCCCCGCGTGTCTCGGGATGAGCGCCTGTGGCGCTCATCTCCACCCTTGCAATGAACGCCATTGGCGCTCATTGCAGCTAAGTCCCGCTAAGTCCTGTCCTGCTGGCCTTCGTGGCTTATTGCAACCTAATTCCCGCGGGCCTCGCAGTTGCAGCCCTTAACGACTCGCTTCCCGAGGCTGGCAGTTGCGGGCCTTGCACATTTTAACAATGCGTTACCAACTACCCCGCAATTACGACAACTATATATTTGATATATATACATATACAGTATCTGACAAAAGTGAGTACACCCATCACATTTTTGTAAATATTTAATTATATCTTTTCATGTGACAACACTGAAAAAATTACACTCTGCTACAATGTAAAGTAGTAAGTGTATAGCCTGTATAACAGTGTACATTTGCTGTCCCCTCAAAATAACTCAACACACAGCCATTAATGTCCAAACCGTTGGCAACAAAAGTGACTACAGCCCTAAGTGGAAATGTCCAAATTAGGCCCAAAGTGTCAATATTTTGTGTGGCCACCAATATTTTCCAGCACTGGCTTAACCCTCCTGGGCATGGAGTTCACCAGAGTTTCACAGGTTGCCACTGGAGTCCTCTTCCACTCCTCATCATGGACATCATGGAGCTGGTGGATGTTAGAGACGTTGCACTCCCCCACTTTCCATTTGTAGAGGCCCCACAGATGCACAATAGGGTTTAGGTCCGGAGACATGATTGGCCAGTCCATCACCTTTACCTTTAGCTTCTTTAGCAAGGCAGTGGTCATCTTGGAGGTGTGTTTGGGGTCGTTATCATGTTGAAATACTGCCCTGCGGCCCAGTCTCTGAAGGGAGCGGATCATGCTCTGCTTCAGTATGTCACAGTACATGGCATTCATGGTTCCCTCAATGAACTGTAGCTACCCAGTGCCGGCAGCACTCATGTGATGATTTATTTTGAGGGGACAGCAAATTTACAGTAGGCTGTACACTTACTACTTTACATTGTAGCAGGGTGTCATTTCTTCAGGGTTGTCACATGAAAAGATATAATAAAATATTTACAAAAATGTTAGGGGTGTACTCACTTTTGTGAGCTACTTTGTGTATATATATATATATACATATATATAGGTATAGTCTACACTTTGATTCTTGTAGACACAGGCTGCACTTCGATTATTGCAAGCACAGACTGCTCTTGGGATTTTGTAGGCACTAACTACTCTACACCCCAGTATTCCAGTTCCTGAAAGACAGGATGCGGGGTGGCGCGAGCATGTCGAATTCTGAGCAAGAGCTGAGTTCCAAGGCAATTTTTTGACAATGAGATGCGCCGAGTTCCAAGGAAGTGGAGAACCGAGAGTCCACTGTAAGTATATATATATATATATATATATATACCCTTCTGGATCGCTACCTAGTCGTGGTGAAAGGGCTTGTGTACCAAGATAACCTTATGGATAAACACAACCAGAGGCATAAAAATTGTGCATGCATGTAATAGAGTCACTGAGACTTGGATATGACAGAACGACTAAACAACAACAATATACATTATATATATATATATATATATATATATATATATATATATATATATATATAGTAATCCTAAACATAATTCCTTGATACAAGAATAAGTTAGGTTAAGTCATTTTTATACTTCATCATTTTTTTTTTGCACAAATAGTTATAATAATTCCAAGAAGTTCAAGATAAATAAATATATTTAATTATGTTTATCCTATATATAAGTGATACTCTTATAAATAAAGCATTTTTCGGCAGCTGCAGGAAAGAAGAAAGCCGCACAGGCTCCCTGTTTATCTAGAGTCTGTGTTTGTTTCTCCAGATGAAGTTTAGCTGCAGGCAACTTACTTGTACTAAAAAAAAGCACAAACAAAATTTAAATCAATTCTTAATACTGAGATAAACTGGATATATTTGGATATATATTGTAATGTTTATTGTTTAACTATGGTAATATATTTAATAGCTGAGATATAGATACCTTGTAGTGATGCTCTGACAAGTAAAGAAAGATCACATTGGTTAAGTCTGATCAAAAATGAATGCAGGGATTAAGAAAATACAGCTGAGGATTGTTTTAACAGTAGGATCATTATAAACATGCGTTTACTTCCTAGTGGCACAGGATTTCAAGGAGGCGTGCTGGGAAATTGAACATCTGCAGGGACGTTTCATGTACGTCCAAGGCAAATGGCGACAAGTCATTATGACTCACATGGAGAGAAGTGACTCCTGCTGTGTGAGTAGAGATGTACACAGAGCAGAGCTACAAATGGGAAAGAACTTGCAACCTGATGTGAGAAACATAGAGAAATAGGAAGGAGAGGGTTCTGGTGAAGGGGCTTGTGTACTTCAATGAAGCTGTGGGCTATACCATATAGGGTCACCCAAGATGGGCTGGTCATAGCAGAGAGGTTAGACAAATCAAGAAGGAACTGGCAATCCACTCCAGTATCTTTGCCATGAAAACCTTATGGCTTGGCTCAACCAGACACAAGATGTGCCTGGTGTGTGAGACGGACTTGACTGAATGACTAAACAACAACAACATATGAGAGAGCAGGGGGTGTAAATGGAGATAAAAACATATAAAAAAGGGATACTATTTAGAGCGTTCTTCCATGGAAAAAATATAAAAATATAGTGGAATCAGGCTATTAAAGGGAGTCATATATTCTGCAAATATTGCCTCCACCACCTGCTCAGTCATCCCTCCCAACATCTGAAATGGTCAAAAGGGACACATGTATTCTGGAACTATGGACTATTAGGTAGTTTTGCCTCCATTCTGTAGAATGTGCAAACTCTTCATAAGTACACAGTGCACAATATATATATATATATATTCTGTACAACTGACATTCCAGGCTTCTGTCTTTCTCCAAGACTGAGAAAAAACAACTGGAAGAAAGTGAGACATAGTCAGGGCTGGTAATATGGTTTTGCCATTAAATGTGGGACTTTTATTCAATACAGGCATTTTTGGAGGCTAAGCAGGGATATACGGAGCACATTTTAATCACCATACTATTATACAATTGAGAAAGGCAGCCTTAGGCCGAAAAGATTTTGCTTTCACTTTATTTTATACTTACTAGTATTTTACTTGCTTCTTATTATTGCTAAGATCTTTTGCATCCTTAGTTTCCTTCTTTTATTATTTTTGGTTTTATACATATCTGCTGAACAAAGGGAGACCACTACTACCCTGAACAGTCTGCTGATTAGCTGATTTCTGGTATTGTCAACACACAGAGTTAAGTTTTACACGGTGGGAATAGCGAATCCCAATAGTGTTACTCCATCATCTGAGTGTGACCCTCTACTGAGCACCAGTTTATCATGTCTATAATGGCTAGACTAGTCTGTGTAGTGCCCCACTGGTAGACTATTGATCATATCTTTACCCCTTGGTGGGGTCCATCATCTCACCATTGTCATATTCGTATCCATTTGGAGAGATATAGCCTGGAGAGGTGGACATTGTAAGGAACGACCCTTACCAACATCTCTACCTAATACGCATTTTGATCTGTATACATGTGAGTTCATTGGATTTTGCATTTTATGTTAATACATTTCTCTTTTTTACACTATACCATTGTTCCCTTGCGCTTCTCTACCCCACACTCTTCTTTAAGCAGGGATATGCCTTGAAAAAGCAGGACAGTTGGGAGACATGTCTGTTACAGTATGAATCTTATTCCACTGTATGACTTGTGATACTGTGCATGAGAAACCTGTGGGTCAGAGTGCTTTTGAGCATGTGTAATGGTGAGTTCATGCTGTCATAAGGTCTTTTATTTTGCATTGGCACACTTGCCTTAGTTATTATTTGCCACACCCAATATTGGAGGGGTATGTAAAACAACAATGGAATGAAGGAGTGGACCTGGCTCTTCTTCTCTCCTTTGCACTTCTCAGTCTTACATCCACATAAAATACCCTGCTTTATACAAGAAGAAGAAATAAGAATGCTCTGAAGGCTAAAAAATGCAATGGACCTCCCTCTGACAAATCCTCTTTTGTACAGTGATAGCCAATCATTTTTAGGGAGTACTTTCTTTCCACCTATAGTTTAATAGCTCATCTGGAGCAGTGCCATGTTGCATGCTAATTTACATATGTTAGAAGATCTCTAAATGGAATATTTGGAGAGATTAACTATTTAAACAACACTCTTTTAAATGCATTGTAAACAGATATGCGAATTTCAGGGACAGATATACTGCTGGTGCAAAACACCAGGGACCATTATAGAGTAGAGATGTGCATAATATTTTGGAGCCCCCAGGCAACTTTTCTTCCAAACCCTAAGTCAATAAGAAAGCCAACGATATTTGTAGATAATCAGATCACAACTATGGTGATCAGATCACCTTTCTATAAAGTAATTATTTGCCTTAAATTAAGATTCCTCATTTACTGGCAGCAGCAGAGGGCCCATGCCCTGTTGTGGGCCCTGGTGCTTTGCACCTGCTGCACCAGCAGTAGCTCTGCCACTGGTTATAATGTTACATAATATGATGACATAGCAAATTGTGCATATTAATTTCTTTGGATCAAATAATAATGACAGTAGCATACGCCTTGTAGATCTACTGGGGAAAGCAAACAAGAGGTTTAATGATGGGATTCTGTAGAAAATGTATCGGAGCTGTCAAAGAGCAAATTCACTCAATGCCATTATGATTAATATTTCTTTCACAATAGCTTTTCAAACTGAGACACAGCTAGGTAATGACAAACAATGGCTTTTTATAGACAATCTGGCAAAAAATTAAAAGTGCCACTGTTCACCCCATTTCTATTTCTGGTAATTTAATAGTATTAAAGGGCCAGTTTAGTAAATAGCATTTTTTATATTATACTGTATAGATACACACAAGCACACACTATCTTATATATATAAGACATTTATATATATATATATATATATATATATATATACATATATATATATATATATATATATATATATATATATATATATATACACAGTATATATATTTTAGACGATGTTGTGGTAAACTACCTCCCCACAAAATCTACTACACAAGCTATGAACCGGCCCCACACTGATGAGAGGCAGTAACATCGTAACAGCTATCCGTTAGTAGGTTTCCTGGCTTGTACATAATCCATCATGAGCTTTACATATGGCTGTGTAAGATAGGAGCCATATTTGAAATGGTAGTGGATTAAAGAGCGAAGCCTTTGTGGGCATATTTGCATGTCCCTACCCAGGTTCCCAGAATGCAGTGCAATAACTGTATTTCTTGGAATTCTGAGCAGGAAACACATTTTAACTTATTTTAGACGTTCAAATGTGAGCACAAATATATTTATTAAATTTAAATTAAAATTATTAAAATAAAATTGTCATTTGCTCAAAGCTGTTTGATACGGATATGGATTGCAAGAGCATATTTGCAAGGTTCCCAGCATGCAGTGTAATAATTATATTTCTTGGAATACTGGGCATTTAACTATTTAACTTGCTTTAGACATTCCAATGTGAACATGAATGTACAATTTATTTTATTTATATATATATATATATATATATATATATATATATTAATATATATATACAGTGGATATAAAAAGCCTACACACCCCTGTTAAAATGTCAGGTTTCTGAGCTGTAAAAAAATGAGACAAAGATAAATTATTTCAGAACTTTTTCCACCTTTAATGTGACATATAAACTGTACAACTCAATTGAAAAACAAACTGAAATCTTTTAAGGTAGAGGGAAGAAAAAATATAAAAATAAAATAATATGGTTGCATAAGTATGCACACCCTTAAACTAATACTTTGTTGAAGCACCTTTTGATTTTATTACAGCACTCAGTCTTTCTGGGTATGAGTCTATCAGAATGGCACATTTTGACTTGGCAAGATTTGCCCACTCTTCTTTGCAAAAACACTCCAAATCTGTCAGATTGCGAGGGCATCTCCTGTGCACCGCCCTCTGCAGATCACCCCACAGATTTTCAATCAGATTCAGGTCTGGGCTCTGGCTGGGCCATTCCAAAACTTTAATCTTCTTCTGGTGAAGCCATTCCTCTGTTGATTTGGAAGTATGCTTTGGGTCGTTGTCATGCTGAAAGATGAAGTGCCTCTTCATGTTCAGCTTTTTAGCAGAAGCCTGAAGGTTTTGTGCCAATATTGACTGGTATTTGGAACTGTTCATAATTCCCTCTATCTTAACCAAGGCCCCAGTTCCAGCTGAAGAAAAACTGCCCCAAAGCATGATGCTGCCACCACCATGCTTCACTGTGGGTATGGTGTTCTTTTGGTGATGTGCAGTGTTGTTTTTGCGCCAAACATATCTTTTGGAATTATGGCCAAAAAGTTCAACCTTGGTTTCATCAGACCATAACACCTGTTCCCACATGCTTTTGGGAGACTTCAGATGTGTTTTTGCGAAATGTGGCCTGGCTTGGATGTTTTTCTTCATAAGAAAAGGCTTTTGTCTTGCCACTCTACCCCATAGCCCAGACATATGAAGAATACGGGAGATTATTGTCACATGTACCACACAGACTGTATTTGCCAGATATTCCTGCAGCTCCTAATGCAGCTCCTAATGTTGCTGTAGGCCTCTTGACTGCCTCCCAGACCAGTTTTCTTCTCGTCTTTTCATCAATTTTGGAGGAAGCTTCAGTTCTTGGTAATATCACTGTTGTGTAATATTTTCTCCACTTGATGTGTTCCATGGTATATCTAATGCCTTGGAAATTATTTTGTACCCTTCTCCTGATGCTTTGGAAGCTCTCTGTGGACCATGGCTTTTGCTGTGGGATGCGACTAAGAACATTTCAGGAAAGACCAACTAGAGCAGCTGAACTTTATTTGGGGTTAATCAGAGGCACTTTAAATGATGGCAGGTGTATGCTGACTCCCATTTAACACGATTTGGAATGTGATTGCTTAATTCTGAACACAGCTACATCCCCAGTTATAAGAGGGTGTGCAGACTTATGCAACCACATTATTTTTCTTTTCTTCCTTCCACCTAAAAGAGTTTAGTTTGTTTATCTTTGTCTCATTTTTTTACAGCACAGAAACCTAACATTTTAACAGGGGTTATAAAACAAGTCGTAAACCTCCCTCACCCTTACCAGGTATATATATACCGTATTGGTCTGAAAATAAGCTACACTTTTTATACAAATTTCAAATGTGAGAAGTGAAGGTGCGGCTTAAATTTGCGGCCTTACAAAAATTGTCTTTTACAAAATTTTGTCATATTGTATGCTGTTTAAAATTATGCTGATTTCACATTTTTAACCCTCGCTACTCACACCAGTAGCGTAGCTAGGGGGAGCAGTCCTTCCCACCCCCTTGTCTTTCCCACCCTTCTCTCTCCCTTCTCTTGTCTCTCCCTTCCACCCTTGTATCTCCCCCCTCTCTCACAAAATGCTGAATGCACTGGATGGTAGCGAGGACAACGTACTATGGGTGGGAAGTGAAGAAAACAGTGAAAGTGATAAGGTGAACACCGGTAGCGAAGTCAGTAATGACAACAGTGCATAGGCCAATTAAAATGTGTTAGCTAACAACACTGTGTGTGTTACCTTACACTTGATGTTAATAATGATAGCCTGCCTAATAAGAAAATACATTAGTTGAAGGAACATCTGATAAGTATATTGTTTTCCAAATACTATATATATGGTATATGATAAAATCAAATCACGATTTATCCCTTTTTCCCTGAATATAATTGACATTTTTCTTTTTCTCCCTTGAATTTTAAGAGAGTGGCTTATATTCGTGCATAGTATTTCCCCCCCCCCCCCCCCCCATCTTATTTCCGGGTGAAGCTTAATTTCGGACCAATACAGTATATATATATATATATATATATATATATATATATATATATATCCATTGGGTTTGTGCCATTGTTTCTGATACTTTTTTTAACCACAGTTACAAAAAACACAACAGGCCTAGCTCCCACCAAAGAACTATCTTCACTGTTTGACAGTTCCCTAACTATCTGCTCTCATCCAGCTAAACCTGGGTGTAGCAAAAAAAAAAAACATAAACTGTCTGATAGTTAATTCTCAATTACTGTCTTGTATCCTTTTGAAATTGAAGTTTCTATTATTCTGCAAAACGAACATTAGCTCCAAGCTTCTGTATCGCTGTGTCTTTCATTAGCTTCAGACACAAATATGGACACTTCTCTCTGGGTGTCTCTTTTCACAACCCAGAACAGCTGTACACACTTCTGTGTCTTTTCTTGAAGCTTTTAGACAAAAAATACTTCTCTATGGGTTTCTATTTCCAGTTCCAATAAACAGCCTATTTGTCTGTGTTCTGCTGCAAGCTGTGCACAGGCTTTCTTTCACAGCCTCTCACAGGCTGTAGGCCCAAACACAGCCTCTCACACTTCTAGCTGCAATGCTTAAATGGCCACATCCAATTTCCAGCTTTAGTCTTTTGTCAGTTGTGTTCAGGTAAATCTAATTAACCTGCTCAGGTAAGTTAACTCTTCCAGACCTCCTGTGGAAAGATAGCTTTGTAAATTCTGTGGTTCATATATATATATATATATATATATATATATATATATACTACAGTAATTATCCACTATATATGATGATACCCATCATATATGATGGTATTAGTCAATTTGATTGGGATTTTAACAGCAAAATATAAATATTAATTGATAGAACATTAATTGGAATGTGAAAATAATTCAATGCAATCTCTATGTTCTTTTATTTCTTTCTTCTTTTGTCCTTTTTTATTCTTTCTTCTCTCTTTCTCTCCCTTATCTCGCTCACCCTCTCCCTTCTCTTACTCCTTTCCCCTCTCTCTCTTCTCCACTGTCATTTCCTCTCTGTTTCTATCTCCTTTATGTCTTAGCTCTCCTTCTCTCTTTCTTTTCTATCTCTCCCCTCTCCCTATTCTCTCTCCTTTCAGTCTTTGCTCTCCCTTCTCTTTCTCTACTTTTCTTTCTCATCTCCTCTCCTCTCCCTACTCTCTCTCTCATTTGTCTTTACTCTCATTCTCTCTATCCTTTTCTCTCCCCTCTCCCTTCTCTCACCCTTTCTGTGTTTGCTCTTCTCCCCTTTCTCATGTTCTCTCTCCTATCCCCTGTATGTCTCTTTTTTGTATTTGCTCTCCCTTCTCTTTCTCTCCTTTGCTCTCTTATCTCCATTTTCTCTCTCTTTCTATCTTTGTTCTCCTTCTCTCTCTCCTTTTCTCTCTCCTCTCCCTTCTCTCTCTCTTTCCTGTCTTTGCTCTCTCTTCTATTTCTCTTATTTTCTCTCTCCCTTCTCTCTCCCTTTCTGTCTTTGCTCTCTCTGTCTTTTTCTCTCTTCTCTTCTCTCACTCCTCTCCCTTTCTGTCTTTGCTCTCCTTTCCCACTCTCTCTCTTCTTCACTCTACCTTCCTCTCTCCCTTCTCTTCTTTCTCTCCTTTCTTTCTTTGCTCTCTCTTTCTCCTTTCCCCCTCTCTTCTCCTTTCTCCTCCCTTCTCTGACTCTTAATCTGTCTTTGCTCTCTTCTTTCCGCTCTCCTCTCACTCCCCTCCCTGTCTGACTTGGTGGGGCAGAACTATGATGTAATGGGGCAGGGCTAAAGCAAGTTCGACTTGGGGGTGGGTTTATGACATTGTGGGGGCAGGTCTAACGAGTGTTCATCATTGTGAGGGCAGAGCTATGATGTGGGGCGGGGCTCATTACAGTGTTGTCATGCGTGATAGACACTGCTCTTTATAAGATATATATATATATATATATATATATATATATATATATATATATATTAATATTACTATTTATTCTGTATATATGAATATATGTACATATTACTTAAAATGCTATTGTAGGTATCTTTGGCTAACACTAACCTAGTTTATATAGGATTATCGACAAGCTTGTTATTTAAGAAAAAATGTTCAACATATAAAATTCCAATTTTAAACTGGTAAACTGATTTTGAAGGTAAACATCTGCTTATCCTTGGTTGTGATAAGGAATTTTTATAACGCAAACAATAGCTACATCATGCATGTAATATCTCCACTTTTGCCATTAACAGAATATGCAAGGACAGTTCACAGAAAATAGGCAGGATAAAAGTATTTATGTGTTGATTTAAATGCCAAGTAAAACATAACCATCTTACACCACTAATAATAAAATTTGTCTCAAACATTTTTACTTTGTGCATTTCAACATTCATTTTACAAATAATTAAGTCTGTATGTTATTTCATTCTTGGCAGTATTATCTCCTGCAATAATTATTGGCTGAGCAACTAATTTGATCATAAATAATATTCATATTTGTCCCAAACACCTTTGAACCTATATGAACTATATATTCATTTTAACCAAGACTGCTTTTTATCTCATTAAGTCTTATGAACACTATAATTTTGCTGAAGTATAACTCCTTGTTAAATAATCACTGTAGTGCCCTTACAGCATGAGCTAGATATTTTAATTAGCCCATGATCATTAATACAATTAATATTCATGAGATAAAAATCCAATATTAAACTTACTGTTGAAGTTACTGCTGGTCTTCATCTACTATAAGGTCAATTGGGGGGAGTTAGCTTTATTTCTAGCAGGCAGCTGCTACATTTGTAGACACAACTGTCTACATTGGCCAGAGACTTGCAGCCCTAATAAATTTGAAGCCTGTTAGCAGCAAAGGCTGCGTTACAGAGCTATTAAATTAGACCATGCCACGAGTTACAGGCCGTAGACGCAAACTCATAAACCATTTGTCGCACGTTGGATGTGCGGCTGTGAACATGATCAATTAGTCTAACCCGTAGTTACGGCTTTAGATGGAGCCAATGGCAAAAGAGATTGTCATCATTATGTCACTGAAAAATGAAGGTTGGATTTCAAAGCCTTACGGGCTTCAATTACGAGTTTCGATCGGACCCACATTCCAGAAATAATGCAATAATAATAAATCCGTAAGTATGTTATTCTATTTTATTCTATTTTCTGTTCCATTATAGGTATTAACACATTGATTGCCGGAATCGATATAACACGGAAACTAAACATAAAAAAAAAGTATTTTATATTGCAGATTTGCGAACTTGAGAATGTTGTGCTATTAATTCTAATAGCTAACATCACTTTCCCTTTACCTATAAGTACAGTAGTGTGTGTATATTTGCATTTACAGTGCTACGGATAGGACTTTACCCCCCTTGCAGATAGTCTCTATGCAATTTAATAGCGTGATTTGAACATAACAGTTACGTGCTTGACAGATCAAAGGCTTTGCGGCCGTGGAGTTCAAATATCCATGTCCAGTAGCCTTTTTTCGCCCTACCCTGCAAGTCGTTGGCGGGTTTGTCTTACGGGGCCAATTTAATAGATGCAAGGCTTGGCGGGCTATGTTACGGGCTATGGTTTTAAAAGTTGAGGGAATTTAATAGGTCTATTGGAGTGTAAAAGAAACATCCCTTGGCAACAAGCATTTGCTGTTGGGGCAGCCTATATACCATTGTTTATTCTGCTATGAAATCTAATCTAATCTAATCTTTTTAAAAACTGTGTATTCCCCTTTATGACCTTATCAGGGTGGAGACAAATACTCATCCAGTAATCTTTGAAAATTAATTTAATATTGAATATTGCTATTATAAATTAATACATATTAATTAGATTAACGATCAATGCATAATTCAAATATCTAGCTCCTCTTGCTAGGAATATACAGTGGTCCTTTCAATAGTCTTCTTACACATACAATACAGTTTTAGGCAGTTGTATGTGTTTTATTCATGACAGTGAGTGGGACTGCAATTGACCAGAGAAATTAATGAATTAACACTAGTTAGTATGTTTTATACATGACAAGATGTTTCAGGCAAATATTGTTTTTGGCTGATGTTTCTTCTGCTCCTTGACAACCTAGTAAAACCCTAATAAATATCATATTTAAATTTTGTGAGTATTTAAATATATTGTAAATAGTATTGAGCCCTTGCAAAGGCATAAAAACGTCTTTATGGATGCTTTCCCCTTCCCCTCTTACTCCGCAATCATCCACTTCCTTGCTCAAACCCCACACCCTACCCAATGAACTCCATCTACATAACCATGGGGGTCCATAGAGACCCCCATGGCAGTTAAACTGTTAACCCCATGCAACATTGAACCTATAAGTTAACCATTTCCACTGGCGTCACAACCTGACCCCTGTGGCACCTAATATTAACCCTGATGTTGTGGGGGTCCACTGGGGTCCCGATCAGAGAGTAAAGTAAAACACTACACTAATAAAATGAACCCCCACAAAAAATAAAAAAACCTAATAAAACAACAGAAAATTACATAAAATAAAAAAAGGGATCCAAAATCTGAGCAATCTTATTGGTCAAGATTATTCAAAATTGATACAGAGAGGGATGACAACCAAACAACCCATTCTGATTGGCTGAAATCTATTTCAGCCAATCAGAACACTCAAAAATCCTATTTAAGCCACAGCAAGCGTGCCAACCGTCATTTGTGTGTGTGGTTGTGGGGGTGGGGGGGTCTCCTTCTAGGAGGAACTTCAATTAATATATTTTTCTTGGAGCAGTGTTTTTTTATGGAGAGGCCTTTGCTGGCTTCGAAGCTGAGGACCATGGGCTTCAATTAATACTGAAGAGGACCAGAACCTCTTAAATCAAGTGGACCCCATGCCACTTCATGTGTTAAATTATTTTACAATGGGTGTCTGTATAGACCTCCATGGTAGAGGGGGGTTAATTAGTTAATCATGGGGGTCTGTATAGACTTCCATGGTATCTTAGGGGTTCATTAGTTAACTATGGGGTCTGTGTAGACCCCATGGTATACAGGGGGTTAATTATGTAATAATACTTATTTGACCTTCATGACCATTCAGCGATGATGATAGATGCCCTTGTCCATAATCTTCTGCTTTGGACTAGGCGGATTATCCAACTTGATTAAAGAGGTCCTCTTCAACCTTAATTGAAGCCCATGATTCTCATCCTCTGGGCCTGAAAAGGGCCTTCCATAAAAAAAAACCGTTCTCTAAAAACAAAAAATTTATCTAATAGAGTTCCTCCTAGTGGTTGCCAAGCTTGCTGAAGTTTAAATTGGACTTTTGAGTGTTCTGATTGGCTGAAATAGATGTCAATCATCTTTCAGTTGTCACCCAGCTCAATATCAATTTTGAATGATTAGGATCAATTAGACTGCTCAGATTGAGGGATCCAAAATCTGAGCAATCTTACTGGTCAAGATTATTCAAAATTGATACAGAGCGGGATGACAACCAAACAACCCATTCTGATTGGCTGAAATATGACTGACATCTATTTCAGCCAATCAGAACACTCAAAAATCCTATTTAAGCCACAGCAAGCGTGCCAACCGTCATTTGTGTGTGTGGTTGTGGGGGGGGGGGGGGGGTCTCCTACTAGGAGGAACTTCAATTAATATATTTTTCTTGGAGCAGTGTTGTTTTATGGAGAGGCCTTTGCTGGCTTCGAAGCTGAGGACCATGGGCTTCAATTAAGACTGAAGAGGACCAGAACCTCTTAAATCAAGTGGACCCCATGCCACTTCATGTGTTAAATTATTTTACAATGGGTGTCTGTATAGACCTCCATTGTAGAGAAGGGGTTAATTAGTTAATCATGGGGGTCTGTATAGACTTCCATGGTATCTTAGGGGTTAATTAGTTAACTATGGGGCCTGTGTAGACCCCATGGTATACAGGGGGTTAATTATTTAACCATGGGAGTCTAGATAAACCCTGTTGATATGTATGGGTTATCTTAGGTTACGATGGGATCTGCATAGCCCCATGGTATGGGGTTAATTGCTTAGGTGCTGTGGGGGTACTGATAGTACTACCGTGGCAGTGGTTAAATCTTTAGATGCAGCGGACCCTTTAAGTTTTGTAAAATTTACTCCAGAGAAAACAGGAATTTGCTACTAGCTTTGCTTTTTAACTTGATATATACATCAATATATCCATCAAGGGACACTGTAATAGAAACTGTTTTCAATTAGAGTATAAATCTTCCCACTCCCCATAAAATTATTTTTTTTCACTTTTATTGTTTTAGAGATAATCCATTCCAGTGTCTCTGCCAGGTTCACTCTCTAGGCATAATCCATTTCAGTGTCTCTGCCAGATTGGCCCTCTTTACTACTAGTGTCATCATCTGTTGTACTGTTTACTGGAAAACATGGCAGCACAGCTTTGCTCCAGGAGCTTTGTAAATAGTAGATTAAGAGCTCTAGGAATTAGCACTTCTCTACTATCTGCACTGTGCTGAATCAAACCCTAAGATGTCAACAGTGGAGATGTCTATGATACACTAAGAGGTAGGACAATGAAACAGGCAGAAACACTGAAAATTACAAGAAAATTAACAATAAAGAATAAAATAAAATATTGAAACGGTTTTGATTGGGTTGGCAAAAATTATTTTCATTTGTTACTATTATTCCTCTACTACTCTATTGAAAGTTCTGTTTAAACAAACCTTACTGTTTACACAAATTAATTTAAAACTTAATGACCTCCTAATGTTAGCATCATATAGAACATATTTGTTTAGATCAGATGGTGTCAGCTTTAAGCTTGTAAACTATCTTCACAAACTACATGAAATTAAAATTCAACAATACATTTAGAAATCTTGTAGGATCTTTTTGCTAAATTTGTTTTCACACACCTATAAAAACACTGTACCAAATTTATAACAACCATAAATGCTATCTAACTCAAGGTCATGGTGCTTCCAGTGGGATGCAAGTGTTGGAAATATACGCTACAAGGTGTGATCTTGTATTAGGAACACAGTAAACAGTATGTCATATCATGTCACACTTTTATTGCCAAATCCCTCTAGTACATCACTTTAATCTTGTGCAGTAAATATCTTTTCAGAAATGTTGCTACTTCCATTATTGGTCGTACAATAATTCTACAAATAGCTTCACAAGAATATTAATCCCATAGCATAAATAAACAACCAGATATGGATTATCCTTAGTATTTAGATTACCATATATTTTAAAATTTGTGATTTCTTGGGCAAGACAAAGTAGATATAAAAATGACAAACTATTTGGCTTGCACCAGATATATGGTGGCAAAAATATACCTTCGGTGCTAACATATATTTTTAGAAGTCTCTATTTAATTATGACATGGGTAACAAAAATGTATCTTGGAAAAAGTCCTGAGAACCAAAATGTGTTTTTACGAGTGGTACCACTACCATTTTAGCAACCCTTAATCCCACTATACGCCTAAAGGCAGTTTATAACAACCCAGAGGGTCCAGTACCAGTAGGGTAGAGAGACCCCAGACTGCACTTTGCCAAGAGGAACTGTTGCAGGACTGATATATAGATGAGTGAATTAATGGGGCATTTATGGTATTTTGTTTTATATAAATGTTTTAACTAGATGACTTTATAATTGCTATCCTCCTAAATGGGATTTTTATATAAAATTTACACTTCATTGACTACTAAGAAGCTTCCAGAGTAACCAATCCTCACCTTGTGGAGCATCCCCCTTTTTTTCATGTAGGGTGCCATATTTCACCGCTGTGAGCTAAAGCCATGCCCACAGGTAGGGGCTTCAAACACCCCTATGTGTCTCAGACACACATCATGTCACTGTCTGCTTGCAGCAGAGCAGTATGAGACACTGGTGGGAAGCTAAACCCTGTGGACATGGCTGTGGAATATGGCACCTTACATGAGAGAGAACTGGAAGACGGGGGAAGGCTCCAGGATGTGGCAATCTGTAACTCTGGAGGCTTTTTAGAAATAAGTGAAGTGTAAATTTTGTCTGACAATTACATTGAGGAGGATAAAAAATAACAGTCACATAGTTACAGCATGTGTTTAAAATGTAAAAAATGAGCACTGGGTTTTACAATAATATGTACTTTTAATGTATTTCAATATTTTATAGAAGCATCTATATTTAAATATATTTGCTTGGAGTACAGATCCAATTTAGAAGATGGCAATGTGATAGATATTATTTCAGTCTGTAAGTAGTAATTTACTATTTCACCAGATATGAAACATATGTTTTAAATCACATTCGCCACTAGTGAATATATTATTGTTACACAATTTAAAATGTTTTTAGAATTCAGTTTATAAGTGATTGCACCAAAACAATTATATTTTTGGATTAAACATACATTTGTTTACAAGTCTGAAGATGCTACGCATTTCGACCTCCTGAAGACATTTGTAGTAGCAACAAAAAAAAAAATCTTCATACATGACATACCAAGCTTTCAAAACCTCAAAGTGTTTTTCTTGCACTGAGAAGCTAGATAAATAGGGCTTTGGAGCTTTGAAGCTGATCTTGACTATGACGCACTTCTCGGCCTCTGAAGGGTTTCATCTATGCCAATGAAGGACTCTATCATATTGCATTAAACATATGCTTTTGTTGTTGTACAGTCATTCAGTCATGTACGACTCTCTGTGACCATATGGAACATAGCCCGCCATGCACATCTTGTGTCTGGCTGTGTTCATCCATAAGGTTTTAATAGCAAAGATACTGGAGTGGGTTGCCAGTTCCTTCTCCAGTGATCTGCCCATCTTGGGTGACCTTACATGGAATAGGTCACAGCTTCACTGAGGTATACAAGCCCCTTCCCCCCTCATCAGTGATACTGAAGGGGATACACATGCTAAGCCTGTGATAAGTTAAACAGCATTCAAATTCAATCCCAACCATCAGATATATCCATACTATCCTAAAGTACGGTAGATTACCAAAAAAACAAAGGTTAACCCACTGACCCTTATTAAAAACTAAAATTATCCCCCATGCAAACTCACTAACACTTATGGATATGGATCCGTGAGCTATAAGAAATATAAGAGGGGCACTGGATCATTTAGGAACCCCCTGCCTGATTCTAAAGCAGGTATGGGGTGAAAATGAAATTATTGTATCAGACACCAGTATTCCCCTTCCCTGCCGCAACCAGAATAAAAGAAGACTGAGAAAACACGGTCGGAAATTAGTAATAAATGAAGGCAAAGAGAGAAGCAGAAGAGCAGATGTAAACAGAGACTAAGATGAGAATGGAGTGTAAATATCTGAGTGGGCCTCATAAAACCTCTATAAATCTCTGGTCAAAACAAAACATACAAAAAAGAACATAAAAGAGCATAAAATTGTGTTACTAGAAAGTAAGCATCCTAAGCATTTAACAGCTGTAACAGTGACAAAGACCCATTCCAGATGGCTGACATTTCATTTTCTTAGGTAAATGATGGATATAGTCATAATGAAGATGTAATTTAAGTTGTTATATACAATAGTTAACTACTGGAAGATAGCAACAGCATTTTTCTCGGTTTAGTATTGCTCTGTGAATAATGTATAAACTAGAGCAATGCTGCACGTTTAAAAATACATAGACTCTTTGAAATTAATATTTCTAGAGCAATATATGGGTTTTTATTTTGCCTTAATATAATATCAGGACATATATTGTTTATTTTACTGTATTTCCTACACTTTTAAACAATTCATTGTATAGTCAATATCTGGTTTGTATTATTGTAGATATGATTTAAACCATGGTCTTATATTCTTTTTATTTGGATGAGGTTAATAATGAATATGTCTGTTTTATTGGAAAGCTTGCTATTTAACACAAAAAAGTGGTCAGTTGATAAAATTGCCATTTTAATGCTTATAATGGTAAACAAACATTGAAGGTAAACATCTACTGCTTTCCCTTGAGTGTGATCAATAATTTAGTGTGTTTTCATTTTATCCCACAGATTACATATAGAGTATAACTATTGCTGCCATTCACCAATTATGTAGAGCACTCATTCTGTAGAACATGCGTTATGACTTTATGCTCAATGTTAAAGAAACTACATGTCTTCTTTTAAGCGTCAGTATTTTGAAATACTTCACATAATGCAAAAATCCATTAGCTAAATAATCTGCTTTGGCTGCCCTGGCAGTTGTTTCCCTTACAACTATTGAGCAATAATAGAAAAGTAATTGGGTATCCGCTTCAGCCGACGAAATAACATACAACTGTATGACTGATGCATTTTTTTAGAAGTTTAAGCAATTTTAAACATGTTTGCCTATTTGTTCATGCAGAAAAAACTATTGTAGTACTCTAAATATACACTTAAAGACATGATAGATTTTCCATAATTCCAATTTACTCAATAAAAAACAAAAATTTGTACTTTCAGCAGAGACAAAATGAGTAATTCAGAAGTTAAAAGAGAAAAGCCAAAGGAGCAAAGAATAAAAAGGATGATATGGATGTAAAGGCAATGGAGGTAAAAAAAATGGGACAAGTGAGCAGTAGAGGATATGGTCATAGCCTTCTATAAAGTAAGGGATTCAGAATACATTACACCTTCACATGCAGCACACATTATTTTACTATTGTGTTTTATTGGTATAAACTCCCAAATCAGTAAAGGGTAATTTATTTCACCTGAAGGGCAGCATTTTCAGCGGCCAGTCCTTAAGAAGGCCCCACAATTCTGTCTTGTTAACCTTTTTAGTTTACCCATAGCAAAAATGGTAAAATCACTATGGCAAAAAAATGGATTAATTACTAATAGAAGCTTATTCAAAAGAGAGTGATAAAATTGAGGGACATGCTCTGTCACTACAGAGAACAGGCCAAGGCCACATGAGAAGTGCCTGAGGGCTGAATGCGGTCCTCAGACCATGTGTTGTGCACCAATACACTAGAGTTACTTTCACTGATGTTCCATTAGAAATTCCCATTGTAGAATATTGCCTTTGCATCCTTTAGAAGAGGACATTTCTGCCTCTGTGAAGCTTAATAAATGTAGGAGATAGTTCAATGGCTATAATTTGGCAACATCTGCATATTTTGATATGTCCTGTGAAGATGTATGTCACTGGTTTCCATGATTGTTCTCTTTGTAAAGCTGATTTACCATCAAGTAAATAGGAAAGAAATATACAGCTTGCCATTCTGGTTCTAGAGAAGATCAAGTTGGTTGTGTTAAGCAAAATATTTTAGATGACCTACTGAAAAATATTCATAGATGAGAAACTAAGCTATATCAATTGTATTTCCATAAGATATTAAAAGAACCTCCATCTACTATAACCAACTGTGGAAATTGAACATTGAGAATAAAACTTTGCAATTACATAGATACTTTACTTCCTTTCTCTTAACTAGTGAGTATAAGTATATAGAGATATCTATCGTTCTCCAGTGGATTACCCCATATAAAAATATTTGGAAACAACCTATTGTGCATATACACAAAACTGCAAAACAGTTAAAAACTATAAACTTGTAAATAGAAATGTAAAGAGTGACATCTCATTCACACACAAAGAATGAAGTAGTGATATATTGTATAGTGATCCTCTAATATTGCTGGTGTATTTACAATCCCGAGAGTGCTACATATTGTTACTGTAATAGATAGATAGATAGATAGATAGATAGATAGATAGATAGATAGATAGATAGAAAGAAAGAAAGAAAGATAGATAGATTGATAGACTGATTATACAGGGTTGTGATGTGCTTTGCTGAAGGCTGATCTTTCTATTTTCTAGAGAAAATTACCATTACGGAGATGCACACCCTTTTGTTGCCCCTGTAATAGCATATCTACCCCAATAATAAATAGATAGATAGATAGATAGATAGATAGATAGATAGATAGATAGATATTCTTAAATATAACATTATTATTTAAGCTGCTCCATCTATTTACATTATGATGTTTGGAGAGATATTTTTACCAAAATAATAAAGAGCATTATATTGTTGTAGGTTGTACATATTCATATTTTAATTCCCATTACATTGGATAACAGAAAAAAACATTTTTTAGGTTGGGTTTAAAATTTGCAAGCAGTTTCCTAAAATTTGCAAGTAGTTATAACACAGATTACACAATATACCCATTGCCACTATTTACTGATTATATAGTGCACTCATTCTGCAGAACATATATTGTGACTTATTACACAATGTTAAAGGAACTGAACTACATTTTTTCTATTTAGCTTCTTAAAACAGTATTTTTTAAATATTTCACAGTGATTTTTATTATACAAAAGACCAATAGCTAAATAAACTGCTTTGGCTTTTTTTGTCGTCCAAGGAGTTGTTTTCCTTACAGTTACAAATGTCCTTTATACATATCAGTAATAAGACATGGGTACATATATATGTTTCTGAGCCTCCAGTTCTCTTTTTAAAGCATTTTTTTAGATTGCATATGAGGGAACATTTTGGTATCATTCTCAACAAATACATTTCATATTTTGTTAGTTGTGACTCTCCAAAGTTAATTGTAAATTAGACCTTTTGCTTATCTTGATTTGCAGAAGTCTACTCTCATTTTTGAACCAATGGTACCATATAAGTTGTTAATCCATAAGAGTTTTTTTCTCTACAATTAACAAATAAAACACATGCTGTATACCAAAAAAATAAATAAACAGATAATAGTCACATTCTTTAAAAATAAAGGGCCCTATTCTTTTACTCAATTCGTAAATGTATACACACTTAAAATCACTCTTAATATTGCTAAATATTCAGCAAATATTACTTATTGGCACTAATGAATTCTTAAGTCAATAGAATGCATATAAACATTTATAAATAAAACACCCAAAGCCAAATGTATGAGTTCAAGGCGTGTGCAAGTAGCTAATAGAATATGGCCCCAAATCCTTATAATTTAACATTTAGGAGCCAAGTTCTATATATTAAAAGTTTGATAAAACTTTTGTGTCTTTAGCTACACCATAAACATCTTATCTATAGATGTTTAATTAATCATTTTGGAATCCATAAAAAAAACAAAAAACATAAGAACAGAAATAATAAAACTAGAAAATGGTATCACAGATGAGAACTGAAGTAACAAATTACTTTTCGGTCTTTCATCACTTATACTGGACATCATTCAATATGAGGAAAAATGCAAGATAACTATAATTTAAGACAATTTTAGATTATCAGGATACAGAATAAGGGGCTAAAGTACATACTACATACTTTCTGAAAGCATATGTCTATAGAATAATGTGTTCTTTATTGGATAATGATAATAATAATAATAATAATAATAATAATAATAATAATAATAATAATAATAATAATAATACAATTCAGAGGAACTTCCACCTCTTTTGGAAACTTTACTGCCTACTAAAAAAATAAATGATTAAAAGTTATGTTTTAACCATTATCTCTCAATGAGAAAGTATTTCTCCCAACTTACTTTGATTAGGGCTGGCATTATATTCAAAGTACCTGCCACCTCACCTCTGAGTCCCACTCCAAGTTTATAGACTAAACAAGACAGATATTTGTAACTAGTTCCACTAATCTTCACAAATACTGTGATGAGTTTTGCAGAGGCTGGAATGGAGTTTCTCCACTGGAAATATCCACTGATGCAGACACTATGAAAACCAATACAGATAGCTAGACAGGGGTTTTCAAGATAGATAGATAGATAAATAGATAGATAGATAGATAGATAGATAGATAGATAGATAGATAGTCTTAAGTAGACAACAAATGATCATTATTTAGATAGCCCCAATTTGAATATGTTTATATCTTATTGCATAAATAAATATATATTCTATTTTAGTTTATAATATGTTGATACAGTTGCCATTACATGTATTTGAATCTCCTGCAAAAACTCAGGAATAAATATTCTGTGTTAATGGTACTACAGTGTATCATAAATTCATAAGTGAGATAAACCACATAGCAATTTAAAAGTACACTTGTGGCCACAAAAGTCAATAATATGACATGTCTATGTATGGCACACACAATATTTACATTTGACAGTATTACCAGCTAATCATTCTGTCTGTCTATCTATCTATCTATTTATCTGTATGTCTATCTATCTATCTATCTATCTATCTATCTATCTATCTATCTATCTATATATGTCTGTCTGTCTGTCTATCTATCTATCTATCTATCTATCTATCTATCTATATATATATATATATATGTCTGTCCATCTATCCAAAGCTAAATAGATGTATTCAGCAAGAGCTTGCAGCTATAATCAAAACATGTCATAGTGTAAATGAATAGTAGTTTGTAACAGTATATATTATATGATATCATTATTGGGTATATCAAATACATATAAACCCAGCATTACAAGCAGGACATGCATATTGAAAGTGAGAACAGAAACTAAACAAAAACTGTGAGAACCAAGTCACATATAATGCATTTTAAAGATTGACCGAGATGGCAGGCAATTAATTAAGTGTTCAATGGTTAAATCTATTACTAACATATAATATTGTATCCGTAAATAAGGTGTGATTAATTTTCTGTCAAGAAATAATCAGTATCACTATACAAGATAACTTTTACAGCAGTAAACAGACTTGAATTATTATTCACAGCTTACCTTCTGTATGAACTGCAGACACATAAGTCCAGTTGTACCTTTTCACAATGTCTAGCATGGCTTTAGCTTGAAGAATATCAGAAGGGACAACTCTCAAGAAGTATTTAAACAGGGTTTTATCACTCAGGTCAATACTTGTTGCAGAATAAGCAATCTGGGGGATATCAAAGAGCTGAAGCAAGTTTTGAACTTGTATAGCCACTGAACTGGACCCTGGCCCAATTACACCAGCAATGGGTTTTTTAACTCTTCCTTGAGGGGTTGGAGTAGCATCTAAACACTTGCTGATCCCATCCTTTTCATCCCTGATTGAAATCAAGGAATCTCTGATGAATTCAATACTCTGCTCCAGGGCCACTGATGAATGCCAGCAGGAGTCTCTGATCTCTGTGCCCAGAGTGATGTTGGGCAGCAAAGTCTGGTCCAAGTTGATTTGATCCAAAGTATGAAACATAGCTTCCACTCTTTGGATGCCATATTGTTCCCTAATCTCTCCACATTTCCTTTCTGGGACTCTGTCAGCTGGTGGTTGATGGTGGACAGAAAAAAGTGCCCCAATGATGATGTCTCCATCCATTCTGGCCACTGACCGTGGAGATGAAGCGCTCACCAACAAAGTGCGTCTACCATGACTTCTATAGAAAATATCAAACTCCACCATCATCACAGGTAACATAAAAGCAAGCAGGAGCTCAAACATTGTAGTGAAGGGCGCCATGCAGATCCCCAAAATATACAATTATTTAGGGTTATCCTGCTAAACAAGCCAGATAGATAGTGCAATGATTTTCACAGTCCCTTGTCTTGCGTTTCCAAATCCCACCCAATCAACCTTAAAGTAAACAGTTCCAGCTTGCAGAAGGAGTCATCACTCTGAGAAAAAATCCCCTGTTGAGAGACAAATAGATATCAAAGGACGCCCACACATATTCTGGGTTATTATTTTGAATATATAGATATATTTATTGTATATGTAAGAGTATATTATATATATTTGCCTTTTAGTATTGGTGTATGCATTGCATATGCAGTTGTGTGGTTGAGTATTTATGAGTATAGTTAAATGTCAACTTCACTTTTCATCAGTAGAGGATGTCATCTGTATGCTCTAGGGAGAAAAATAGGGAAGAAAATAGCCCAAACACTCCCTGCCCAATTTATGCTAAAACATGCAACTTGTTCATCTTGCCCTTTTGGCAAGGTCGGAATATTACAAGTGCCATAGCCAATGATTAAAAAAAAAAACTCCACTAAAAATATTATTTAGTACTTTAACAAACTTTAGTGGAGTCAAATATATTGTTTGCAGTTTTTAGAATAATTTTCTAGATTAAACAAAATTACACATTTTTTTGTTACCAGGAACTATAGCATTAGTGGAAAAGGCAGAAAATAATAATAAAGCAATGTATCTTTTAGATAATAAAAGAGATGAAGTCTGAGAGCAACAGCAACTCCACTAAATATAAGTTTAATAGAATAATTTTATTATGTGCATTAATGCTTTAATTTTATTAATAATTAATTTCCATTAAATAAATCTGTATATGTTTTCTCAGAACTATAGTAGTAGTGATGGAAATACATTAGCAGATAATAATACTACAAACCAAGGCATTTTTTCATAATAAAGCAGCAGAATTCTGACAGCACTGGTTACTAAAGCAACCAGACCAATCATATATTGTAGCTTGTACATAAAGTGCAGAATGCCATCACTTGCTGTCTGTATGTTTCATGGTTACAATACATAATCGGTGTATAGAAATTACAACAATTAACGCATTATATACACGTTGATTTGCGACTTTAGCGTTTGCAAATGAAAGCAGTGGTTTTCAGCACCCTGGATATCAGGTTACCTTCTCCTTCACCCACCCTAGCTAATATTGTACTTACCTAAAACAGGCAAAGTGCAGCTATAATGTAGATTTGCTGACATGAATCCCCTCTCCATCAAGTGAGACCTGAATAGTGCTCTTCCAGACAGCTCTTCACCTTATACTAGATACTTGCGATTGACCCAGTCTGGAAACTATGCAAGATGCTATGAGCTATTATGTAGATCTGCTGATCTGAATCCCCCTTCAAGCGTTTTGCAAAGGATGGGTGCTGCTTCTCACTCACATACACAAGTTACTTTCCATTTACCCAGTCTGTAAATGAGAACATGCTAGGTGCTATGAGTTCAATGTGGATTTGCTGGTCTGAATTGCCTCTTCAGCACCTTGCAAAAGAAGTGTGATGCTTCTCACTCACATACACTAGTTACTTTCTATTTCCCCAGTCTGTAAACTATGCAAGATGCTATGAGCTATAATGCAGATTTGCTGATCTAAATCCCCTTTCCAGCATTATGCTAAGTGATGGGTGCTGCTTCTCACTTACAAACAATAATTACTTTCCATTTACCCAGTCTGTAAATGAGAACATGCTAGGTGCTTTGAGTTAAATGTGGATTTGCTGGTCTGAATTACCTCTTCAGTATTTTGCAATGGATGGGTGCTGCTTCTCAATCACATACACTACTTTCCATTTACCCAGTCTGTAAATGAGAACATGCCAGGTGCTATGAGTTAAATGTGGATTTGCTGGTCTCCAGCTTTTGTAAGTGATTTCAGCACCCTGGACAGCGCTTCCCCCCAGCCAGATCATTGCCTTTCCATTAACCCACACTAGTTACTTGCTACCTACCCAGCCTGTAAATGAGAAGATGCCAGGATCCCTCAGCTATACTGCACATTTGCTGATCTGCATCCTCTCTCCAGCATTTGCCTGGTGATTTCAGCACCTCAGCACCCTGGACAGCGCTTTACCAGCCAGCCCCTCACCCTGTGCTAGTTACTTGCTACTTACCCAGTCTGTAAATGATAACATGCATCTGCATCCATCCAATGCCATGTTCCCTCTGTATGCTTTGTACTGCACTTGTCTCTTATCTCTGTATCTGTCTATAACTCTCTCCCACAACCTCCACGCACCCACACAATCGCTCAACCCACACAATAACAGTTCTAACCACCAGTTCCTTCTGCTGCCTCAGGCACTAAGTCCAGCCCATTCTTTCTAATACTATGAAGGTTAGATTTCCTTACTGATCCATGCATCAGCAAAGATCGATGATCAATACAGATTACACTTACATATGCCCAACCTGTCCATGCACCCATCTATGTGGATAACAGGATTATTCAGTGATTCAGTTCTGCAACTTAATGAATCAGACTTCCATTATTCACTTATGCAAGAAATTGAACTTGAGACCTACCTGAAACAGAGGAGCAGTTGTCTTCTTGCCTGATCAAATTTGTTCTCCTTTTAACACAAGCTCATATACTGGCACAGTAAGATGAGCATTTTTATCTGTACTCTAGTGCCCTCTTTCTTCAGCACTATATCACCAGGAAACAAAGTTTGTTTCTCATTGTGCTACTTAATATATCTATCTATCTATCTATCTATCTATCTATCTATCTATCTATCTATCTATCTATCTATCTATCTATCTATCTATCTATCTGTCTATCTGTCTATCTGTCTGTCTGTCTGTCTGTCTGTCTGTCTGTCTGTCTGTCTATCTGTCTATCTATCTATCTATCTATCTATCTATCTATCTTTCTTTCTATCTCTCTCTCTCTTTATCTATCTATCTATCTATCTATCTATCTATCTATCTATCTATCTATCCACCTATCTAACTATATATATATATATATATATATATATATATATATATATATATATATATATATATATATATATATATATATATATATATATCTTTCTGGCTTTCTCCTAACTTCCTATAACCTAATAATTATAACCTTAATAATTATAATAATCTTCATGGAATAGAAACAATATATTGTAATTTATGCTGTATTGTGTTACATACAGTCATTTAAAACAATATTCTGATACTTATTTGCAGACCTGGAACAAATAAAATAATACATAGAAATAAAACCAAAGCAAATAATACAAAATTGTATTAGCAATATTGTTCCACTTACTCACCTGAATATGTGTGCGTGTGTTCAGTCATGTCTGACTCTCCATGACCCTATGGACTGCAGCACGATAGGTACGTCTTGTGTCTGGTTTTGCCCATCCATAAGGTTTTAATGGCAAAGTGGGTTGCCAGTTCCTTCTCCAGTGGACCCTGATTTGCCTGCCTTCTCTGTTGTGACCTGCCCATCTTGGGTGACACTATATGGTATAGCTTCATTGAAGAACACAAGCCCCTTCATTATGACCAGGTAGAGATCCAAAAGGGGCACCTGAATATAGCAGGTTTATACATAAATTAATAAAGCAGACCTACTCATAACTATAGCATTTGGAAACTGCCCCTATTTTTTTCAATGTATTGACACTGCTCAGAATTACTTACATTACAGCTTAAAATCTTGCCCTAATCTGCAACTGGTAGTAATGTCCCAGTAGACGATTGCTAGGATGATACGATATATTGACAAGGAAGCAGAACTTTCTACTTGGAATCATTTCTTTAGTTCTTATATATTTAGAAAACTTGAGGAAAGGTAAAAAAATACAACTGACTTACAATCTGTGGCTATAAACATTAGAGTAAAAAGAAAATAGTTCAAGGGCATTAGCGGCACAGTTGGTGTGAGTGGGCTGGTGGTAGAGCAGCATATTTGCTCTACAGGCTATTGATTTCTAAACTTATTTTTTTTTTCTTTAAGTCAAGGCCCAGTATTGACATTTTCAGTCTATAAGTGATGGTATTCAAAGCCCCTGCACTAGCTTATGTGAATCTACTCCATGGAATTGTTGTTGTTGTTTAGTCGTTCATAAGCTATTGTTGGCAAATATACTGGAGTGGATTGCCAGTTCCTTCTCAAGTGGACTGCAATTTGTCTGACCTCTCTGCTATGACTTGCCCATCTTGGACGGCCCGACATGGTATAGCTCACAGCTTAATTGAAGTACCCAAGCCCCTTCACCATGACAAGGTAGTTATCCAGAAGGGGACTCCATTGAATTAATATAGCTGATTATCAGAATAAGCTGATTATCAGAAATTAAAATGGCAGATTCTAGCCTATTTAAGTGTAGTTCTTCAAAATAGTATGTTTTAAATAAAGTGGTTCTTTAAAGGGGCATTTTTTTGGTATATACAATTAATTAAGTAGGATACTTAATTAATAGTATCTTCCTCAGTGTAATTGTGATACAAAGTTTACATTTCACTTAATTCTTAAATGCCCCATAGAGTATCAGATTCTCACCTTCTGGAAACTCTTTCCTCTTTTTTCCTGTTCTACCTCATGACAATTGCCATCTTGCACAGCTGTGATTCTCCCCTGTGGGTGTGACTTCGGGCCACAGCTGTGCAAGATGGCAGCTCTCATGAGGGAGAACAGGAAGAAAAGGGTGAGTTTCCAGAAGGTGAGAATCTGTTACTCTAGGTGTTCTTAGAAGTAAATGACGTGTACATTTTATATCATAAATAGCTAACTTATTAAAGGCACTCCGCAAAGGTTCCAGTTCTTGCAGAAATTAAACGTTCACATAAATATGTATTTATTTAAATTTAAATGTAATATATTAATTAACTCTCTTATGGAGGAAGTGATTAAGAAGAAGGGCATACACAGTTATTAATAGAATAATAGTCACAGAGAATTTAATATATTCACTATAATTTTTTTAAAATATCCGATTGCAATGATATACAAGTGTATGTATACTTGTAATTTCTGCATAATCTGTGTCCCTTTAAATACAGCAATTTTAATAATCCTCAGTCAGCAGTCTATTCGAAAACTAGAACTTATATTGTAATACATAATATAATAATATATTTAATTTTGTTTTGCAAAGAAAAACAGCAGTTGAAGAACTAATAGAGGTTTAAAATAAGTTAATATCTGATTAATTGCAGTAAGAGTGTTAATTTAATTTTATTATTATATATACTTTGTTTTGTTGCCTTTGATATTACAAACCCACTAATATCTCTGGCCTAAATCAATGCCAGGGTAACCGGGCAGGGGTGTATACTTAATTAATTAAGTAGGATACTTAATTAATTGTATCTTCCTCAGTGTAATTGTGATACAAAGTTTACATTTCACTTAATTCTTAAATGCCCCATAGAGTATCAGATTCTCACCTTCTGGAAACTCTTTCCTCTTTTTTCCTGTTCTACCTCATGACAATTGCCATCTTGCACAGCTGTGATTCTCCACTGTGGGTGTGACTTCGGGCCACAGCTGTGCAAGATGGCAGCTCTCATGAGGGAGAACAGGAAGAAAAGGGTGAGTTTCCAGAAGGTGAGAATCTGTTACTCTAGGTGTTCTTAGAAGTAACTGACGTGTACATTTTATATCATAAATAGCTACTTGCCCGTCAAAAATGACAGGAATAAAGTTTTAAGGCTGGGAATTTTGGCGATCATTGCGGCCTAAGTCACACATGCTCGAGGCTCGCAGTGCAATGAACGCCTTCGGCCTTTATCTTCCTAGGGCTGCAAATTAATTGACAGAGGATGCTGCAGACATTTTCTTGATTGAAAATAACCATCACAGCCTTTAGTGATCCTAGGCATTGTACTCACACCAATTTCTATATAAGTATTTTATCCACTAACCAGTGCAGTAGAACAAATATGTTTATGATGCATTTACAGAAAAAAATATGTATCTCACTGTCTATCCTTGTAAAACACCAATATGGCATTGTAAACTAGTGATTATTTATAGTTGTAGTTATTGTTAGAATGTGCAAACTCAGTATATGTGGCATTAAGATACAATGGTATTATACCTTACAAGATAAAATATAGAGGAGCACATTAGTCATGGGAAATAATACAAAAATTGATTTTTATGACAAATGCATCAAGTTGATTGTTTTCAAAGATCCTATCGTCATTGAAAAAACAATATAGAAGAATATTTTTTGTCATCTTTTGTAAAATACGATAATGTCTCTGTTTTTTAGTTAAAGGACCTGCAAAAGCATGTGGAAAAAAATGGTTTCATTTTTAAAATTGATGCTTAATTCATAGTTATGATTATCAGTTGAAGTCAGGCTATTTCACTGTGTTGACTCTGTACAGCATGGATCCTAATGAATATTAATTAGAATCATGCATAGAAGCTTTTAATTAGGCAGTGGTTAAGTGATTTGTATCTACTATAGCAGCTTAAATAGAAAAACAGCAGGTGGTATGCAGCTCATGTTGCTGGCCCTGGTGGAGAAGATCCTGGGTTTTATTCCAACACTGAGTAATTTTTTTCTTTACTGTTTAATAAATCAGAAATATGTTGTTTACTTTATGTAATAAAGCACATGTTAATATATGCAACAATTGTCTTGTTTTTGTATACACACATACACACTAATATATATATATATATATATATATATATATATATATATATATATATATATATTACATGATGTTTCTCTCTTGGGCTAATATTGCAGAGCACATATAATAACTTTTGTGATCCTTTAACTGAGAAGTTTCGCACAGAATGAATGAATTCTTGAAGCAATACAAAGAACGGCAACTAAGATGTTACTAAAACCCAAAACATATAAGGAAAGACTTCATGCCCTGAATATGTATATCTTAGAGGACAGAACGGAGAGGGGGATATGATGCAAATCCTCAAATATATTTAATAAAGAAGGAAGTGTCCTCAAGGGATAGAGAGATGCAAGAACAAATGGTCATAATTTGAAGTTGGAGGAGGAGGATTTAGTGGTAACATGTGATGGTATTACTTGATAGAAAGAGTCGTAGATAAGCTTTCTTTCAATGGAAGTGGTAGGGTCGAACACATTTAAGGAATTTAAACATGGTTGGATAAGAATAATGTCATCCTGACTCTTAATTAAGCCAAACTTTTAGGTAGATAGAATGGGCAAACCAGATGGGCCTCTCTGCTGTCAAATATATGTTTCTACGAATGATTCTGATATTGTCTGTCCTATTTGGTTTTCTGAATATCAAAGCCCAGTTGCTAGAAGATCCCAACATGGTATTGTATTGCATCATCTGCTATATTCTGCTGTTGTGTTACATTAATCTGTATAAGCTGTTTCTCCACTGACTGAATTTATATTCATGATGCATTTACAGCAAAATTATGGGTTCCATTGACTATCCTTAGAAATTAACATGGCATGGAAGTCGTAACCATTGGTTCATTACAGTTATGAGATACAGCTATTGTTAGAACGTACAAAATCAATATATCCTAGCGTTAAGATGCCAGGGTGCTATATCGTATAAAAAATGAATATAGTAAAGGATATTACTCATTAGGACACAAAGATTGATTCCGATGACAAAAGCCTTAAGACACAATACATCAATATGATTGTTTTCTCAGACCCTATGTAAATTCAAAAATGAATATAGAAGAATACTATTTTTCTCAAACTTGGTAAGTTGAGAAACATAGATATATATATTTGATGGAACATAAGTACCAAAAATACCAATCTACCTAAAAGTCCTGTGTAAATAACTCTCAGGGTGGCACTGCATTGATCTTAACCATGCTTAAATTATTTTAAGTTTGTCTAATAACTCTTATAGGAGGCTGTTCCACTTATCTATTGTCCTCTCTGCAAGCGTTGCCATATTCTCCCTAAATCTTCCACTTTTCAATTTACATTTTTTTTTCTACTTTCTTTATATCCTTTTGGTGATAAACGCTCAAGAACTGGGTGCTGTATTCTAGGTAAGGCCTAACTATGGACTTATAGGGTGGCTTATTTTTTCTCCAGCTAATTCCTTTTCCAGTCTAACCGATCAACCTACTTGTTTTACCTTTGTCTTTGTTGTATTGATTGTATAATTTTAAATCATTCAATATAATAAATCCCAGGTCCCTTACCTTTTCCCTGGCATCATTCTGTAAATGCCATAACCTGAGGCAAGTAGAATTCCCCATGTTTACTTTTGTGCAACCTTAGGCAAGTCCTTGGTCCTGTGCCTCGGGCATCAGTGTTCAGCTGGAACTTCTATGAGGCAAGAGCTTTCTGTACCTGTGCTACATGTAGTCAGCATTATACAAGGACAATTATTATATTAAAATGGGGTTGAATTATCTGCAACCCATTTTTTCAAGCTGCATAAATACAGTAGCTTTCAACAGCTGTAAAATGTTAGCTACTATAACCATTATCTATCTATCTATCTGCTGCCCACCCACCTCAAACATGGTAGTCACCTAAAGGCGAGCAGAGATAAACTTATCAATAGTAATTATTCATGCAACATGACTAATAGGACTTTCATTATGCCACTAGTTGTTTTTTGTTTGACAATGTTAGATGATTGAACTTGCAAATTATCAGCCTTATTAAATTGCGACTTGGGCAATTGAATAGGGCTCTATATAAGCACATAGAGTATTTTTTACATAAGTATTTAGTTAATGAAGACCTTGCTTTTGGATAGAAGTTCACTAACTAAAAACTAAAAAAAATATACTCTGTGCTATATAGAGCCATATTCAATTGGCCGAATCACAATTTAATAAGGCTGTAGGTATTTTACATCTCTTCAAATTCTTCCTCTCTGCTATAACCTTTAATTTATTTACTCTCATAATGTTGGTGATATCCACCTCCTCTTTACAACACTGGTCACAAGACATAGTATTAAGAAACACTGAGCTACAGAGTTAGTATGAATGAATAGTTCAGAGCAACTATTATTATTCTTCACTTGCCAACATAAAAATTTATATTTTTCTATAAGGGAAATAAACTAAGTTTATTCCTCTTTGTCTCTCTTTTGCACTGCAGCTCTATTAATTTACAAGTGGAGTCAGTTCAACAGGGTCTTTTCCTATGGATTATAATCTAGGAGGACATAGATATTATAGAATCCTATGTTTTTTTCAATATCTATAAAAAATGCATAAATAGACATTTTAACAGAAATATGTGGCTTGATTTGATTCAAAGGCTTTAAAAGAAGAGGTGCATAAATAAAGGATGGTGTGTTTTTACTTATTTATTTATATTTGTATAGCACCAAAGTTCTTCCAACTGTTAGAGCAGGGGTAACCAAACTCGGTCCTGGAGGGCCGCACCCAGGCCTGGATTTGATGATTTCCTTTCTGTGCACAGGTGAGTCAATCAGGATGACTGAAGAAGCAATAGTCTCACCTGTTTGCAGCAAGGATATCCACAAATCCAGGCCTGGGTGCGGCCCTCCAGGACCGAGTGTGGTGACCCCTGTGTTAGAGAGTTTGTGACAACATCGTTTCCAGGTTGATGACAGCACTAATTGTGGGTTGAGTCACAAAACACATTTAAACATGCAGATACGGGAGGATTTAGAGTATCTGCCCTGAGCAAACAATCTAGAGTATATCATAATTTTATCAAATAGCCTATAATCCCTGCTCACAAACAGACATAATAATGAAAACCAAAGGCAATGAGACAATAGATGATGATTAAGGGTAAGGGCCCTAAAATCAATCATGGTTTTGGGAGTGCTTGGACCTGCTGGGAGGTTACAAAAGGTAGACACTGGGGAGATTGTATTCAAAGTACATTCCAGCTGATTGTGAATGCAAGGGTTGTCTGTTCTATGACAAAACAACAACCATATGTGGGTGGGTGTGTAGAGAGAGGAGGGTGGGGTAGTGGGTCCAATACTAAATGCAGGGAGCTTGGATATGTATGGTATTCCACAGAAGATGTAAAGCAGAAGGCATGAGATAATTAGATGCATGGTAATATATACACAGAACGGGAGGGAGGGTCCCATGGGGGGCACACACACAAACAGGCATAATGTAATACCTCAAGGTTTTAGGGTAAATATAACTGAAAAACATATGATAAACGTATGCAATTAAAAAGAGTGTTTAAAGTGGGCCCAGTTCTGATTCTGGCAGCTGGGAGAGGTGTTGTGTTTCTTAGTAGAGGTTACAAAGTCGGGGTCCAGTTTTAATTGCAGGCAGCTGGGAGAAGTGTCATGTTCTTAGTAGACGTTACAAAGTCTGGGTCCCGTTCTGATTGTTGGCAGCTGGGAGAGGTGTTGTGTTCGTAGTAGAGGTTACAAAGACTGGGTCCAGTTCTGATTGTAGGCAGCTGGGAGAGGTGTCATGTTCTTAGTAGAGGTTACAAAGTCTGGGTCCAGTTCTGATTGCAGGCACCTGGCAGAGGTGTCATGTTCTTAGTAGAGGTTACAAAGTCTAGGTCCAGTTCTGATTGCAGGCACCTGGCAGAGGTCTCGTGTTCTTAGTAAAGGTTACAAAGTCTGGGTCCAGTTCTGATTGTAGGCAGCTGGGAGAAGTGTTGTGTTCTTAGTAGACGTTACAAAGTCTGGTTCCAGTTCTGATTTTAGGCAGCTGGGAGAGGTGTTATGTTTTTAGTAGATGTTACAAAGTCTGGTTCCAGTTCTGATTGTAGGAAGCTGGGAGAGGTATTGTGTTCTTAGTAGAGGTTACAAAGTCTGATTGTAGGCAGCTGGGAGAGGTGTTGTGTTCTTAGTAGAGGTTACAATGTCTGGGTCCAGTTCTCATTGTAGGCAGCTTGGAGATGTGTCATGCTTTTAGTAGAGGTTATAAAGTCTGGGTCTAGTTCTGATTGTAGGCAGCTGGGAGAGGTGTTGAGTTCTTATTAGACGTTACAAAGCCTGGGTCCAGTTCTGATTGTAAGCAACTGGGGGAGGTGTTGTGTTCTTAGTAGAGGTTACAATGTCTGGGTCCAGTTCTGATTGTAGACAACTGGGAGAGGTTTTGTGTTCTTAGTAAAGGTTACAAAGTTTGGGTCCAGTTCTCATTGTAGGCAGCTGGGAGTGGTGTCATGTTTTTAGTAGAGGTTATAAAGTCTGGGTCTAGTTCTGATTGTAGGCAGTTGGGAGAGGTGTTGAGTTCTTATTAGACGTTACAAAGCCTGGGTCCAGTTCTGATTGTAAGCAACTGGGAGAGGTGTTGTGTTCTTAGTAGAGGTTACAATGTCTGGGTCCAGTTCTGATTGTAGACAACTGGGAGAGGTTTTGTGTTCTTACTAAAGGTTACAAAGTTTGGGTCCAGTTCTGATTGTAGGCAGCTGGGAGAGGTGTCGTGTTTTTAGTAGAAGTTATAAAGTCTGAATCCAGTTGTAATTGTAGGAAGCTGGGAGAGGTATTGTGTTCTTAGTAGAGGTTACAAAATCTGATTGTAGGCAGCTGGGAGAGGTGTTGTGTTCTTAGTAGAAGTTACAAAGTCTGGTTCCAGTTCTGACTGTAGGCAGCCGGGAGAGGTGTCATGTTCTTAGTAGAGGTTACAATGTCTGGGTCAAGTTCTGATTGTAGGCAGCTGGGAAAGGTGTCATGTTCTTAGTAGACGTTACAATGTCTGGTTCCAGTTCTGATTGTAGGCCACTGGGAGAGGTGTTGTGTTCTTAGTAAAGGTTACAAAGTTTGAGTCCAGTTCTCATTGTAGGCAGCTGGGAGAGGTGTCATGTTTTTAGTAGAGGTTATAAAGTCTGGGTCTAGTTCTGATTGTAGGCAGCTGGGAGAGGTGTTGTGGTCTTAGTAGAGGTTACAAAGTCTGGGCCCAGTTCTGATTGTAGGCAGCTGGGAGAGGTGTTGTGTTCTTAGTAGAGGTTACAAAGTCTGATTGTAGGCAGGTGGGAGAGGTGTTGTGTTCTTAGTAGAGGTTACAAAGTCTGGTTCCAGTTCTGATTGTAGGCAGCTGGGAGAGGTTTTGTGTTCTTAGTAGAGGTTACAAAGTTTGGGTCCAGTTCTGATTGCAGACAGCTGGGAGAGGTGTCACGTTCTTAGTAGAAGTTACAATGTCTGGGTCCAGTTTTGATTGTAGGCAGCTGGGAGAGGTGTCATATTCTTACTAGAGGTTACAATGTCTGGGTCCATTTCTGATTGTAGGCAGCTGGGAGTGGTGTTGTGTTCTTAGTAAAGGTTACAAAGTCTGGGCCCAGTTCTGACTGTAGGCAGCTGGGAGAGGTGTCATGTTCTTAGTAGACTTACAAAGTTTGGGTCCAGTTCTGATTGAATGCAGCTGGGAGAGGTGTCATGTTCTTAGCAGAGGTTACAAAGTCTTGTTCCAGTTCTGATTGCAGGCACCTGGCAGAGGTGTCATGTTCTTAGTAAAGGTTACAAAGTCTGGGTCCAGTTTTGATTGTAAGCAACTGGGAGAGGTGTTGTGTTCTTAGTAGAGTTTACAATGTCTGGGTCCAGTTTTGATTGTAGGCAGCTGGGAGAGGTGTCATGTTCTTAGTAGAGGTTACAATGTCTGGGTCCAGTTCTGATTGTAGGCAGCTGGGAGAGGTGTTGTGCTCTTAGTAGAGGTTACAAAGTCTGGGTCCAGTTCTGATTGCAGACAGCTGGGAGAGGTGTCATGTTCTTAGTAGAGGTTACAAAGTCTGGGTCCAGTTCTGATTGTAGGCAGCTGGGAGAGGTGTCATGTTCTTAGTAGACGTTACAAAGTTTGGGTCCAGTTCTGATTGAATGCAGCTGGGAGAGGTGTCATGTTCTTAGCAGAGGTTACAAAGTCTGGGTCCAGTTCTGAATGCAGGCACCTGGCAGAGGTGTCATGTTCTTAGTAAAGGTTACAAAGTCTGGGTCCAGTTGTGATTGTAGGCAGCTGGGAGAGGTGTCACGTTCTTAGTAGATGTTACAAAGTCTGGGTCCAGTTCTGATTGCAGACAGCTAGGAGAGGTGTCATGTTCTTAGTAGAGGTTACAAAGTTTGGGTCCAGTTCTGATTGCAGGCACCTGGCAGAGGTGTCATGTTCTTAGTAGAGGTTACAAAGTCTGGGTCCAGTTTTGATTGCAGACAGCTGGGAGAGGTGTCATGTTCTTAGTAGAGGTTACAAAGTCTGGGTCCAGTTCTGATTGTAGGCAGCTGGGAGAGGGGTCATGTTCTTAGTAGACGTTACAGAGTTTGGGTCCAGTTCTGATTGCAGGCACCTGGCAGAGGTGTCATGTTCTTAGTAAAGGTTACAAAGTCTGGGTCCAGTTTTGATTGTAAGCAACTGGGAGAGGTGTTGTGTTCTTAGTAGAGTTTACAATGTCTGGGTCCAGTTTTGATTGTAGGCAGCTGGGAGAGGTGTCATGTTCTTAGTAGAGGTTACAATGTCTGGGTCCAGTTCTGATTGTAGGCAGCTGGGAGAGGTGTTGTGTTCTTAGTAGAGGTTACTGTAACGGCTACCCCGGTAGTGAGAGGGTACCAGCCGTTGGCGACGTCCTTTTCTTAAGCAAGGTGCTGTGCAGTAATGAAATGCTTATTCCCCTCTACGATATCCCATTGTATAATCCAGGAGTGCTGTAAAATGTGGCAGAGTAACGGTACCATAAATCCCCCCAAAGAACGAGACGATGCTACGTTTTGAAGGGTCAAGTAGAACTCTCCTTTATTAAAAACAAAAACACATTTTTAAACACTTCACATACACAGTAGGGGCAGTGACTACCTTTGGTCAACCCCTAATTACCTCTGGCCAATCAGACAGGGTTAATGCGTGGGAGCCAGAAGTCCCCTCCCCCAGGAGCCGCCCACTAGGCGTGGCTAACTGCTCATTCTCCCTCTGACTGTGGAGAGAGTAACATCACTAGTCTTACTTATTCCCCTGCTGGGAGTATGGGGAAACCCCAGGTCATCTCATTATTCAAGAGTCCCTACCCCCATTGTTCATGGTGCCATCTTGTCTGCTAAAACCCTTTTGTTCTGCTATCTCTTGTGTGGTTTAGCAAATACTATTAATAGGCAGATGGCAACCCCTGACCAAGTGTATGAGACCAAAGATATGTGACTGCATACCACACAATACAATATATTTACAGATATAATAACAACATTTTATAACCCAGAACATATCTGCAGATAGCTTAGGTCTGAGCACACATTATTACTGAATGGCACTGAGACCACATACATACAGTATAGCAATGTGATCATATTTTAACCAAGAATTAAATAACCATAAAACAGCGTAAAACATTGATGGGTTCCGTTACAGTTACAAAGTCTGGGTCCAGTTCTGATTGCAGACAGCTGGGAGAGGTGTCATGTTCTTAGTAGAGGTTACAAAGTCTGGGTCCAGTTCTGATTGTAGGCAGCTGGGAGAGCTGTCATGTTCTTAGTAGACGTTACAAAGTTTGGGTCCAGTTCTGATTGAATGCAGCTGGGAGAGGTGTCATGTTCTTAGCAGAGGTTACAAAGTCTGGGTCCAGTTCTGATTGCAGGCACCTGGCAGAGGTGTCATGTTCTTAGTAAAGGTTACAAAGTCTTCGTCCAGTTTTGATTGTAAGCAACTGGGAAAGGTGTTGTGTTCTTAGTAGAGTTTTCAATGTCTGGGTCCAGTTTTGATTGTAGGCAGCTGGGAGAGGTGTCATGTTTTTAGTAGAGGTTACAATGTCTGGGTCCAGTTCTGATTGTAGGCAGCTGGGAGAGGTGTTGTGTTCTTAGTAGAGGTTACAAAGTCTGGGTCCAGTTCTGATTGCAGACAGCTGGGAGAGGTGTCATGTTCTTAGTAGAGGTTACAAAGTCTGGGTCCAGTTCTGATTGTAGGCAGCTGGGAGTGGTGTTGTGTTCTTAGTAGAGGTTACAAAGTCTGGGCCCAGTTCTGACTGTAGGCAGCTGGGAGAGGTGTCATGTTCTTAGTAGACGTTACAAAGTTTGGGTCCAGTTCTGATTGAATGCAGCTGGGAGAGGTGTCATGTTCTTAGCAGAGGTTACAAAGTCTGGGTCCAGTTCTGATTGCAGGCACCTGGCAGAGGTGTCATGTTCTTAGTAAAGGTTACAAAGTCTGGGTCCAGTTTTGATTGTAAGCAACTGGGAGAGGTGTTGTGTTCTTAGTAGAGTTTACAATGTCTGGGTCCAGTTTTGATTGTAGGCAGCTGGGAGAGGTGTCATGTTCTTAGTAGAGGTTACAATGTCTGGGTCCAGTTCTGATTGTAGGCAGCTGGGAGAGGTGTTGTGTTCTTAGTAGAGGTTACAAAGTCTGGGTCCAGTTCTGATTGCAGACAGCTGGGAGAGGTCTCATGTTCTTAGTAGAGGTTACAAAGTCTGGGTCCAGTTCTGATTGTAGGCAGCTTGGAAAGGTGTCATGTTCTTAGTAGACATTACAAAGTTTGGGTCCAGTTCTGATTGAATGCAGCTGGGAGAGGTGTCATGTTCTTAGCAGAGGTTACAAAGTCTGGGTCCAGTTCTGATTGCAGGCACCTGGCAGAGGTGTCATGTTCTTAGTAAAGGTTACAAAGTCTGGGTCCAGTTGTGATTGTAGGCAGCTGGGAGAGGTGTCACGTTCTTAGTAGACGTTACAAAGTCTGGGTCCAGTTCTGATTGCAGACAGCTAGGAGAGGTGTCATGTTCTTAGTAGAGGTTACAAAGTTTGGGTCCAGTTCTGATTGCAGGCACCTGGCAGAGGTGTCATGTTTTTAGTAGAGGTTACAAAGTCTGGGTCCAGTTTTGATTGCAGTCACCTGGCAGAGGTGTCATGTTCTTAGTAAAGGTTACAAAGTCTGGGTCCAGTTCTGATTGCAGACAGCTGGGAGAGGTGTCATGTTCTTAGTAGAGGTTACAAAGTCTGGGTCCAGTTCTGATTGTAGGCAGCTGGGAGAGGTGTCATGTTCTTAGTAGACGTTACAAAGTTTGGGTCCAGTTCTGATTGAATGCAGCTGGGAGAGGTGTCATGTTCTTAGCAGAGGTTACAAAGTCTGGGTCCAGTTCTGATTGCAGGCACCTGGCAGAGGTGTCATGTTCTTAGTAAAGGTTACAAAGTCTGGGTCCAGTTGTGATTGTAGGCAGCTGGGAGAGGTGTCACGTTCTTAGTAGACGTTACAAAGTCTGGGTCCAGTTCTGATTGTAGGCAGCTGGGAGAGGTGTCATGTTCTTAGTAGAGGTTACAAAGTTTGGGTCCAGTTCTGATTGCAGGCACCTGGCAGAGGTGTCATGTTCTTAGTAGAGGTTACAAAGACTGGGTCCAGTTTTGATTGCAGTCACCTGGCAGAGGTGTCATGTTCTTAGTAAAGGTTACAAAGTCTGGGTACAGTTGTGATTGTAGGCAGCTGGGAGAGGTGTCACGTTCTTAGTAGACGTTACAAAGACTGGGTCCAGTTTTGATTGCAGTCACCTGGCAGAGGTGTCATGTTCTTAGTAAAGGTTACAAAGTCTGGGTACAGTTGTGATTGTAGGCAGCTGGGAGAGGTGTCATGTTCTTAGTAGAGGTTACAAAGTTTGGGTCAAGTTCTGATTGCAGGCACCTGGCAGAGGTGTCATGTTCTTAGTAGAGGTTACAAAGACTGGGTCCAGTTTTGATTGCAGTCACCTGGCAGAGGTGTCATGTTCTTAGTAAAGGTTACAAAGTCTGGGTACAGTTGTGATTGTAGGCAGCTGGGAGAGGTGTCACGTTCTTAGTAGACGTTACAAAGTCTGAGTCCAGTTCTGATTGCAGAAAACTAGGTTTATATAACCTAGTTATTCTTTCAACTGACTGAGTTATCTTTTTGGTTTCTATAGAAATACTAACATATTAACTAAAATAGCAGAAATGTATTGTTGCAATGAAGATAATATATAAGCACTAGTCATAATCTTTTAATGCATGGTCCATTCAGGTCCTTAAACTTTGCACCAATAAGTTTAATATATCAGTCAATGACGCAGAACTGTGACAACCATAAAGGTAAGAAAACACTTTTATGCCTTTTAAAGTTTAACACTGGAGCACTGATAAACAGTTGTAGAACAGTGACTACCAATAAATAGAAAATATCTCACATATAGATGACTCTGGTTGTGTCATGGGGGATTTCCATGCTAATCTGTCTGTAGCTTGAGTGGGAGGGTTTTCCTATGGGGTATTACTCTGCTACTGAGTAAATGTGCTATTTGCAAACAGAAAAGATTACAGGATCCATCTGAATTCATGGTCCCTACCAGGCCCAGATCTACCTTTTTGGAGCCCCATGGCAGTAAAATGCATGAGCCCCTGCGAGTGCGTGCACTTGGTATGCACACACCCATTTTTTCATTTTCTGTGCATGTATGTCGCTCTCTTGCTATGTGAGCAAATCACAGACATTTCCCATAACAGCCATTTTTACAACATAGCTACTCATACACACAGTGAGCTATTACTTGTTTATTAAATGCATTTGATGACAGGCCATATTATTTATCTATTTCTATGGGAGGACAGCGAGCACATGTTACACAAACACATATCATGATCACTTGAATCACACATAAAAACTTAGGGCCTCATTCAATTGCAATTTGGCCAATTGAATAGGCTCTAAATAAGCACATAACATATTTTTTTAAAATAAGTTTTTAGTTAGTAAACATCTATCCAAAAGCAAGGTTTTCAATAACTAAAAACTTCTTTAAAATAAATATGCTATGTGCTTATTTAGAGCCCTATTCAATTGGCCAAATCGCAATTGAATGAGGCCCTTAGTATTTATGAGAGATAATGGGCCACTGCACAATGAAAACAGAAATAGTTTAAAAAAGTTGAATCTGACTAAGAGCATAAGTAATTAGGAAAAAGTCATACAGCTAGTTTTTAATTAGATAAAACAATGTTTTATGTCTCTGCTCGGCCCTGGGGAAATCTATGAAATCGATAATCATAATAATGTATAAATATTCAGAGAGGTCATCTGGCATCATCATAGTAATAAAGTATATAATTATCTTGTTAGTGTCTCATACAAATAAACATATATTCAGCCATGGTCTCTTATGGACATTTACAGGACATAAGCCAGGGACCATTATAATATAAATATTTAACCTTAATTGTTAATTATTATATGAATGTATACATATTCATCCATGTTCACCTATAATTCCAAACACATACATATGTAATCTGGGTCATCTATAATCATACTTCCTAAAGGTTGTCCTATTATTATGTTCTAAATATATATTCAGCCAGGGCTCCCTAAACTCATATACTGTACATTTATATATATTAACCCAGGGTCAACCAAAATTATAATATGAACACAAATATATTTAACCAGGAACTTAAATAAGATAGGTTGTCGCATATGCAACAGTATGTTTCACTAATTTGCTGAGCAAAAAGGACCAAGTAGCATATGATAAAAGAAAATGCAGCAGTGAATACTTGGATATAATTGATTAAAATGAAAAGTGTTCATTTATGTATTTTTGCATTATAATACATTTTGGCCATTATCAAGCCTAGTTATTCAAAGAACCATATATACAAATGTATTGTAGATTAGGAAAGAAGAGAATGGAGGTTAGAATGAAGAGGTGAGACTTTATGGTAGTAGAAAGGTCAGGTAGCAGATTTCTATAGTAGTGTATGACTGGAAAAGAGGGCATTGGTAAGAGGAAGGGAGGGGGAAAAAAGATGAGGGTGAAAGAAGAGAGTTTAAAAGCTGATCTGCAGCTTAAAGTAAAAAAAATGCAGATCATGGTAAACAGCAATTATTATTATTATTATTATTATTATTATTATTATTATTAATGTTATCATTTATTTGTAACGCAACCAACATATTCCATAGTGCTATACATAAGTTGGGATCAAGGCAAAACAATATTAACACATTACAATGATGGAGGTCCTTGTCTTTGAGCTTAGAATCCAGTGTCCATAGAGCATTCCCCAAAGCACCATGCAAGATTTAAAACTTGCATACTTACAATCTAAAGGTGTTGGGTGTGGTACTGGAGTTTGAGAAATGCAGTGTGCATGTTAAGGAGGTAGGTCATAGGCTTCTTTAAAAAGGTGTGTTTTTAGTGATGTTTTGAAGGATTTGATGCAGGAGGACAGTCTAGTTCGAGCGAGGCAAGTCCTGAAGGCGGGAATGAGAGTAGGTGATGAGAGGAAAGAAGAATGTCACTAGCAGAGCGAAGAGGGCCGGGTGGGGGAATATTTGGAGATGAGAGCAGAGATATAAGGGGGTGCAGTGTTGTTGAGGGCTTTGTAAGTTAGGGTTATGATTTTAAATGTTATTCTGGAGGCTATGGGAAGCCAGTGGAGTTATTGACAAAGAAGTGCGGCAGACAAAGAGCGTTTAGTATGGTAGATGAGTCTAGCGGAGGCATTCAATATAGATTGAAGGGGGATAGACGGGTGGTTAGGCCAGCCAGAAGTGAGTTGCAGTAGTCAAGACGGGATATGATGAGGGAAAATATTAGAATCTTAGTTGTGTCTTGTGTAAGGTAGTGACATATTCTGGAAATATTTTTTACATTAAAAAGACAAGATTTTGTTAGTGACTGTATGTGAGGAATGAATGAGAGGGCAGGGTCCAGTAGAACCGCAACACAACTGTCTTGGGAGGTGGGAGTGATGATGGCGTTGTTGACAGTGAGAGAGATGTGAGGGTGGGAAGATTAGATGGTGGGAAGATTACGAGTTCGGTCTTACACAAGTTGAGTTTGAGATGGTGGGCGGACATCCAGGATCCTGGCAAATAGATGGGGAAGAAGTGGAAGCAGTGACAGATTTAATTTTCATGGGCATTAAAATCTCTGCAGATCGTGACTGCCACCATGAAATTAAAAGACGTTTGCTTCTGGGGAGGAAAAGCTATGGCAAGTCTGAACAAGTTATTAAAAAGTAAAGATACAGTGCCTTGCAAAAGTATTCACCCCCTTGGCATTTTTCATGTTTTGTTGCCTCACAACCTGGAGTAACATGGATTGTTTGAGGATTTGCATAATTTAATTTACAAAACATCCCCACAACTTTGAAGAGATTTTTGTTATTGTGAAGCAAACAACAAATAGGACAAATTAACAGAAAAAGTCAATGTGCATAGCTCTTCACCCCCCTAAAGTCAATGTAGAGCTACCTTTTGCGGCAATCACAGCTCCAAGTCACTTTGGATAAGTCTCAATTAGCTTGCCATATTTTACAACTGGGATTTTTACCCATTCCTTGCAAAACTGCTCCAGCCCCTTCACATTGGATGGTTTGCGCTTGCGAACAGCAATCTTCAAGTCTTATCACAGATTTTCTATTGGATTGAGGTCTGGGCTTTAACTAGGCGATTCCAACACATTTACATATTTCCCCTTAAACCACTCAAGTGTTGCTTTAGCAGTATGTTTGGGGTCATTGTGCTGCTGGAGTGTGAACCTCCATCCTAGCCTCAAATCACGCACAGAGTGGTACAGGTTTTGCTCAAAAATATCCCTGTATTTAGCACCATCCATCTTTCCCTAAACTCTGACCAGTTTTCCAGTCCTGGCTGTGGAAAAACATCCCCACAGCATGATGCTGCCACCACCATGTTTCACTATGGGGATGGTGTTCTTTGGGTGATGTGATGTGTTGGGTTTGCGCCAGACATAGCATTTTCTCTGATGGCCGAAAAGTTCAATTTTAGTCTCATCAGACCAGAGCACCTTCCTCCATACATTTTGGGAGTCTCCAACATGCCTTTTTGCAAACTCAAAATGTGCCATTTTGTTTTTTGCTGAAAGTAATGGCTTTCTTCTGGCCACTCTGCCATAAAGCCCACCTCTATGAAGCGTACGGCTTATTGTCGTCCTAAGTACAGATACTCCAGTCTCTGCTGTGGAACTCTGCAACTCCTCCAGGGTTACCTTAGGTCTCTGTGTTGCCTCTCTAACTAATGCCCTCCTTGCCCGGTCCATGAGTTTTGGTGGGCGGCCGTCTCTTGGCAGGTTTGCTGTTGAGCCATGTTCCTTCCATTTGGTTATGATAGATTAGATTGTGCTCCTGGGGTTCATCAAAGATTTGGATATTTTTTTATATAACCTAACCCTGACTTGTACTTCTCAACAACGTTGTCCCTTACTTATTCGGAGAGTTCCTTGGTCTTCATGGCAGTGTTTGGTTAGTGGTGCCTCTTGTATAGGTGTTGCAGCCTCTGGGGCCTTTCCAAAAAGGTGTGTATATGTAATGACAGATCATGTGACACTTATTGCACACAGGTGGACATCATTTCCCTAATTATGTGACTTCTGAAGGTAATTGGTTGCATCAGAGCTTTTTATGGGCTTCATAACAAAGGGGGTGAATACATACGCACATGCCAATTTTCTGTTTTCTATTTCTAAAAAAAGTGTTTTATGTATGTATTTTTCTCATTTCCCTTCACCAACTTAGACTATTGTGTTCTGATCCATCACATAAAATTCAGATTAACAAAACATTGAACTTAAGGCTGTAATGTAACAAAATAGGCAAAAAGTCAAGGGCAGTGAATACTTTTGCAAGGCACTCTATATCACTATCAACAAAGGTCTGCATAGTTAGAACTATGGTATTCCCAGAAGTAACTTATGGATATGAGAACTGAAACATAAAGAAGGCTGAGCACTGTAGAATTTAATTATTTGAATTGCGCTGTTGGTGAAAACCGCTTAGTGTCCCTTCCACTGTAAGAAGTTCCAGTCCTTCAATACTACAGGAAATCAAGGCGAACTGCTCACTGGAATGTATGATCAAACATTTTAGTCATATCATGAAAAGACAGGATTCCATAGAGAAGACTCTTATCGTGGGAAAGATTGAGGCACACTAAGATGAGGAAGGCGGAGATGGATAGATGAGGTCATTAAAGCAGTGAACATGAGATTGAAGGAGGCCAGTGGCTGTCAGATGGACCTGTAGATGCTGCATTTGTCAGTTACAGTTTTAAACAATTAGAAGTAATTTGTTGGCATCTCACTTTGTGACTGTAAGTTTTCCTTGACTGGTTTGCAATGAGGTTTTCAAAAGTGAAGCAGATACTTTCAAGGAGGACCTTAATTAAGAGCTTACAAAAGTCACAAAATGCACTATTGGTTCTATTTTATAAAAAAAATCGTAATACTTTTTATATAAAAATACAGAGACATAACTATATTTATAAAATGGAGTGTGCCAGTCAACTGTGTTTATCTCAATACACAGAATCTGGAATTAGCAGACACAAACTAATTTGTACTATATTAGGACCAACTGCATCCTGTTCAAAATACTCTTTAAAGGAACTAAAAGTTTAGTTTGTTGTATAATTGTAATCTGAAAAAAAACGGTGCAATAACCCCACATCAAACCACTTATCGCCCCCACCTGCCCTAAATAAAAGGTAAGTGCCCCATTGAGGTCTCAATGGACCTCCATGACGGGGACTAGGGTGCATGGGGCTCCATAAGGAACCCTTATAGTGTAGATTATATCTAAAGGACATAGAAGCTCATAGGGACCCCATGGAGAGAGAGATTGTGAGGAATTGACTCTGCTGGGTTTTGAACCCTGGTTCCCAGGCTGCTGAACCTCTTCCCTTCCACTGCGCCAGCCTGCCTTTGTGAATTTTATTGAGATCTGATAACCTTGACTCTGCTAGCAATAGTATCAGTGCCTAAGTCTCTTCAGCTGTGCCTTGTCAGGTGTCTGGTCCTTGGCCTATATAAGGCACTTCCTGTCAATGTACCTTGCCAGATTATTGTGGTTCGTGTTCCCTTCAATAAAGCTTGTTCCTGTTTCACCTTCAACTTGCTGAATTGGATATTGCTGACCTAGGCTGCTGGTCTCCAAAACCTTGTGATTCCTATATCATTACAGAGATAGTGCTCTTGGGGGATAGGGTCTATGGGGTTCTATCATCGGTTGCCTAAAAAAACAAAGGGTGGAGATAAATGAGGTCCCAGGGGAAACCCAAGCTCATGGTAAGGATGAGGTGGTATTGATGCATACTGTAAGTGGAGGGGTCATAAATTCAACCCATTCATTCAGGGTCGTGGATGCCTTACTGAAGCCTCTGTGGGAGCCTTGTAATCAAGTCCACTAGGCTAACAGCCCCATTAAATTTGAAGCTCATAGCGGCCTCAGCACACCTGCAAAGGCTGCGGCCTTGAAATACAGAGCTATTAAATTCCACCATGTCGCGAGTTATGGGCCAGAGATGCATGAAGTGTTACTGGCTTGCGTTAAGTGTTAAGGGTTTGTGCCCCTTTTTACTACCTTTGACCTCGTTTTCATTCATTTAAGTTTTTTCGGGCACCATTTTTTTTCTTGCTTAGCTGGATTTTGTTTGCCAAAAAAATGCCAAATATACCTCAAATTAACTTGCAACCTCACTCACAGGCTCCCTGGCTCTCGCCTGTGCTGTGTGTGAGTGTGTAAGTTTATTTTTTTAAGTATTTGCCGTTTTTTGGTGGTCTTTCGATTTTGGAGGTTCCGCCGGTAAAGTCGTAAAGTATTGCGTGTCGTAAAGTATGCGTGGCTCGTGCTGAGTCCCGCTGACTCTCGATCCCTGCAATGAGTACCTTCAGAGCTCATTGCAGCTAAGTCCCGCAGGTCTTGCGATGAGCTCTTGTGGCGCTCATCTCCACCCTTGCAATGAGCGCCTTTGGCGCTCATTGCAGCTGAGTCCCGCGGGCTCCACCGCTGCAACTGCGTCCCTCACTTCAGAAGGGCTGCAGTTGCAGCCTGCAATGAGCACCTTCGGCACTCATTGCAGCTAAGTCACACGGACCTCCACCCCACAACTGCATCCCTCGCTACGCGAGCCCCTCAAGCATGAAAACAATTTGCAGATTGACAACTATTATAGTTGATCATATTAGAACAGGTCAAAAACCGCCTAAAACCACTAACTTCAAAACCACATATAATATATCAGCAATTTTAAAAAGGAAAGCTTTTATTCCACATATTTTTCAACCCCATGTTTGATGGTGCACAACACATATAGTGACTTTATGATCCCTTTAATAAATGAGAAGAAGCAGGTGTTTTTAGCTACACAGATAAGGAATCTCATACCACACTAATCAGACCCTAGCAGTTAACAACAGGTTGTAAGTTACAACCAAGAATTACAAATGGTTTGAGCTAAATTGTGTGTGCCTATTTAAAAAAGAGCATTGTTAATGAAGCTCGAAGAGGTAGCAGTGTGTAGCATTTTTTTACACTAAGTCCTACCCATTCTCTAGCTCCTACACTGTGTGCATACTATGAATGCTATAGCACAAAGTCTGTAATTGAAATCCGTCATAAGGGGGGGGCACAGTGATATATACATTGCTGTAAGCAACAAAAGTAGGTGTATACCTGGAGTGTGATGTGGAACACTGTTAATACAAGATTCCTAAGAGTTAGAATTCAAGATTGCTAATGTCAGGTGTAATATGTCCAGTTTTAAACTCTTTTTAATAATTTATAAACTGATGTTCTAATGTATTTCTATTTAATACGTACAAACATGGCAGGCACCTACCAAATAGCTATAACATTAGCTTTCCTCCATCCATTAGTTAATGTTCTAATGCTGAATTGTGCAGCTATTGTCCAGAGCATGGGCGTAGGAGCCCCAAAACATTTTGGGGGATAAACTTTAAAGGGACAAAAAACTCCTAGCCTCCAAGAGAAGAGAGGGCACGCCAACCAACAAGTGGAAAAGAAAACATACAATAGTGTCACACACCACAATATATATAAAATGTATTAGAATATCATATTAATGGTGCCTATTCGCTTTAAATGAAACCAGTGATATGAGGCAATGTAGATTCTCCCTCAATTATCTGTCCAAGTATGGATGAATGGTGAGCTGCTATTCTGAAGATTTTAAGAGACCTCCCTGAAGAGTAAATCAGCTACTTAAAATAAAGGGGGAAAAAACTAAATAATAAATGTTGAAGCAAGTTTGGGCTATTTTAATACATGCATAAATATTGTACTTACAAAACATAAAAACTAGTCATATACTTAATACTAAAAAGTATTTGGCATAAGACAGATGTAGAACATCTTTTAATAATATATGTATTATGGCAGATTATTTACACTTTTGTGAGCCTTAATTTCATCACAATATGTTTTACATACTGTATGTATTATGTCAGATAATTGACTATGTTAGTATTAAGTAGATAACCTTTGATTAATATCATATCCTGTGTCTATAAGCTCTATCTTATCTTAACAAGACTGTGTACTGACAGAGGTTGTGGTTAGATAAAATGGGCAAGCTAGATGAGACATTTTTGTTATTATCTGTCATCAAACAGATGTTTTAATATTTCTATGTTTAAGGAAAGAGGAGAAATAAATAGACAGAAATGTGATAGAGTGAAAGACAGTGGAATAAATAGCAAGAGACAAGGCAGGAAGAGGTTAGCATAGGAGTGAAGGGAAGAGAAAAGAGGGAGAATAAGGAAAGCAGAATACATATAGGAGGGAGAAAGAGAAAATAAAAAAGGAAAGATGAGTACATGGTAGGGAGGAATAGCCGAGGTTAAGAGGGGAGAGAAGAGAGAAAAGGTACGAGAATGTAGGGAAGGAGAGAAAAGGGGAAGGAAAAGAAAAAGGAAGAGAGAAAGGTCTAGAGCATGGGAGAAGGGGAGAGAGAGAGAGAGAGAGAGGAGAGGAGAGGCTAGAGGAAGGGAGACAGAAGGGATAAGAGGGAGAGAAGGGAGCAAGAGATGCTACGTAAGGGTTTATGCTGAAAGACATGTCACATTGTTCCCATTTTTATTATATATGTATAACAATAACTAAACATGTATGCAAAGCAGGAAAAAAATGATTCAGAGGAAATCACAGACATGTATCTATGCTGTAGTCATGGATGGCTTTCTAATCTAGTGTTGTGTTTAGCTAATTTATTATTTCACAGATCACTGCATAACACAGGCTTCCTTCCACCTCGCCATAATATCACTGCATAACACAGGCTTCCTCTTACCTGACTATAATATCACTGCATAACACACCCTTCCCCTACTTCATTATCATATCACTTAATTACACAGGCTTCCTCCTTTCTCAGTATCATAACATTGCATAACACAGGCTTCCCCCTCCTCACTATCATCACTGCATAATGCAGGCTTTCTCCTTCCTCACTATGATATAATTGCCCAACATAGGCGTTCTCTCTCCTACCTATCCTCAGTGGATAACACAGGCCTTCTCCTTCCTACCATCAGTGCAAAACACAGGCGTCCTCCCACCTCACTATCATATCACTGCATAACACAGGCTTCCTCACTCCTCACAAGAAAGGGAAAAGTGATGTATAGAGAGGGGTCAAGAATACACTAAAATAATTTAAACACCTTGCACAAGTGTGAACGTCTTTATCTTGCTTAGAGAAGGATAGAAGTGTGCTGACTGTATGACCAAGAATCATCTCAAGGACAACCATCTAATACACAGCCTTTGTTTTTTTATAATAAATAATTGTATTAAGTATCATTGTATATCCATTTATAATTTATAATTGTGTTTATATATACTGTGTACTCATAAATTAAAAATATATGCACATGTATTAAGCTTCATCTCTGTGCTCTGAAGAACCTCATTTTACAGTAGAGATGTTTTATAGTGTATAAGATATTAAGATTTCCATTGTTACCATTGTTTTATATAACTTGTATACATCTTTGTAATCAAAGGTGCCCCTAGGTTGTTACATCTTAAATTGCTTGGGTGATGGCAGCTTTATAGTACTGATTTGGGGTGTAGATGATCTTTTTAAAGCTTGTAGGTGACTGATAGCTTGGGCAAGCTGTTTTGTAGTTAACCGTTTCACCCACACACCTCATTGCAAGACAATAGTTTGCCACATTAATCATGTAAACCCAAGCTCACTCTGTAAGTTAAAAATATTAATACTAAACAGGAAAATGCAACATTTTAAAATTATCTGCTGATATTTCTCCATGTTCTCTTTTGTCCAACACTTTTCAATCATAATACAATCTTCAGCCAAATGTATATGTTGTGCATATGAATACTGTTTTCAATTCAATACAGTAAAATTTCCATCATGTCCTCATCCTAATCTAGATAAGGAATCAGATGATTAACTGATTCTGAACAAAACCCTGGTGCTTAAATCCTCTAAAATGTATCTACCCAGTCATTCCATGTACTAGACAGGTTTCCATTGTTAAAGTATAATTTATTTGATGTATAAGATGACCAAGATGTAAATCTTTTTGTAACATTCTAATAGTTACTTGTGTACTAGTATATATAAAATATGGTTTTAAGGGAAGTGACAATGCCCTGCTTCTGGATTAATGTTCATTTTGAGAACCTGCAATAGAATTTGATTTATTCTATCCCATATGTTTTTAACAACTGGGTGTACATCAAAGTACCACTTTGATTACACCTCCTAAAATAATTGGACAAAATAATGACATTCATTTTATTAAGTTTAGAAGGTGTTAAATACTTTCTCTGAAGAAATCTAATGATGTCTATGTCAGAGATGCATTTCTATGCCCCTATTTGTGCCTCAAATATATCCAACCACTCATTAGCATCGAATCCAACTTCTAGGCCCCTTTCCCAAGATTCTATAAATGTCATCTTGATAGATGAGCGTATTTGTATGATAATTAAATAAATGAATGAAATTATTAATTAAGTACTTGGACATTTAAGGCATGGTGTTTCATAATGTGATAATGGCAATTGTAATTCTGGATGTTGTGTAGAACTCAAAAAATGTTTTAAGTTATAAATATCAAAATATTTCACTATTTGGCATATTGTGACTAGTTTGTAGATCTGCACTTTCCAATATTTTAACATCTTTTGTGTTGCATATTTTTATTTGTAATTCTTCAAAACACTACATTTAAAACATTTGCTCACAGTGTTCCTTAACCTCCTTAGCGGTAATCCTGAGCGTGGCTCGGGGTTCATTTTTGAACCTAAAGCAGTAACCCCGAGCCACACTTGGGGTTACACACTTCCTCCTTCCCCCCTTCTTCCTGTGTTACTCTCTCCTTCTTCCCCGGCAGCACGTCTTCTAGCAGTGTCCCGGAGTCCCAAATGACCTCACGCTCAAGTCACGTCAGTAGCTCCCAAGGGAGGCAGGAGGAGGAAGGGGGGGGGGAGGAAGGAGGAGGAAGGGGGAGAAGGAATGTCAGGGAAGGGGAGGAAGGAGGGGGGAGTGGGAAGAAGGTGAAGGAAGGAGGGGGAATGTGGAGGAAACGAGGGGGAAGGGGGGAAGGTGGAGCAAGGAGGGGTCCTGAAGTAGTAATTTACTTTAATAAAAAAATGAAAATAAAAATCTACTTAAACGTTCTGACTAAACATTCAGGAACACCCTGACTACAACTGGGCAGCTTCTCTGCTCCAGAGAAATATTATTTACAAAGAAAACAATGAATCCAGTCGTGTTACTTCCAGCGGAGGTTCTAGTAGATCGGATACAACAGTCTCTGATATGTGGTATTGTGCCACCTTGTGGCCAGGATACAAACAGTCTCTTATATGTGGGATAGTACCACCTTGTGGCTAGGATACAAACAGTCTCTTATATGTGGGCTAGTGCCACCTTGTGGCCAGGATACAAACAATCTCTTATTTGTGGTATAGTGCCACCTTGTGGCGAGGGTACCGGCCCACCCTTCTCCCCGAGTACCCACCCCAAGGGACCCTTGTAACGAGTACCAAGTATACTATAGAAGATAACAACTTGTGAAGCACAACAGTCTCTTCCCTGGGGGTAATAAAGAACAAAAGGAGTTTCTGACCTTTCAGTATTATATTCAGCCTTGCAGGTGGCTTCAGTCTGCAGCACAGGTCCTCAGCAGATTGACATGTTTCCAACAGCAGCTTCCTTGGTTTGTCTCTCTCTGGTTCCAGCACCCACACTTCTTGTGTCTGTCCTCTTACTTTCACCCAGATTACATTTTTTGTCTGTTAGTTCCTGGGGATGTAAATAGTGTGCTTGACACTTTGGGTGCAGGGGGTTGAGCATCCACAGAGAGGCAGTGGAACCGGGAAAGGGCATCCGCATTACCCTGGAGACTCCCTTGTCTGTGAACCACATCAAAACAGAAGGGCTGCAGGGACAGGAACCGCCTCATCACTCTGGCATTGGCTCCCTTGTTGCGGTGCATCCACTGTAGCAGGGTGTGGTCTGTGATCAGTGTGAATCGATGACCCAAAAGGTAGTACAGCAAGGCATCCACTGCCCATTTAATGGCCAAACATTCCTTCTCTACCACCTTAATTAAAGCACCGGGTGTTCATTTCCCTGTTGCACTTTTGACAACACTGCCCCAAGCCCGACCTCAGAGGCGTCTGTTTGCAGAAGAAAAGGCTTTTTGAAAACATGAGTCACCAACACCGGTTCATGGCACAAGGCTAACCGCAGGGTTTTGAAGCATGCGTCTGCTACCAGATTCCCTTTGACCATGTCTGGAGCTCTCGACTTGGTGAACTCAGTAAATGGGGCTGCTATTGTAGCAAAATCTTGAATGAATCGTTGGTAGTAGCCCACAAAGCCCAGGAAAGTACGTATCTGTCTCATTCTTAGGGGTTTTGGCCATGCCTGTATGACCTCGACTTTTGGTAATTGAGGTCAGACTAATCCACGACCTACTACGTACCCCAAATATTTCACTTCCATCTGTCCCAGGTTACACTTGGCAGGCTTTACGGTCAGACCAGCTTTGCTGAGGCTTTCTAAGACTCTCTCCAGCTTCTCCACATGCGTATCCCAGTCAGGGGTATACACAACGGTATCATCCAGGTATGCGGCTGCGTAGTCTCGGTGAGGTCATAACATTTTATCCATGAGTCGCTGAAAGGTGGCTGGGGCCCCATGTAACCCAAACGGCCTTACCTTATAGTGCAAAAGACCTTCCGGTGTACAAAAGGCCGTCTTCTCTTTGGAGGATTGGGACAATGGAACCTGCCAATAACCCTTGGTAAGGTCCAACATTGAGAGGAAACCAGCTTTTCCTAGGTTATCCACCAATTCATCAAAGTGGATAGGCATCAAACTGGGATATGATGTTTAACTTCTGAAAACCACTGCAAAACCGTGTGGTGCCATCGGGCTTGGGCATGAGGACTATGGGGCTACACCAGTAGCTAGAGGATTCCTCCATGATTCCAGCTTTTAGCATGCTCTTCACTTCCTTCCGTACTTCTGCCCTCTTTGCTTCCGGGATCCGATATGATCTGATTCGTTCTTTCATACTAGGCTTGGTAGTAATGTAGTGACTGATATCCGTTGCTCGCTTTGGAAGGGCTGAAAAGATGTCACGGTTTTGGTAGATCATCTGCAGCATTTCGGTTCTCTGCTGTGGGGACAACTCTTCAGATATCTGTATCTCGTGTATTGGTTCCTCCAAACTGGAGACCGGAGAGGCAAGATTCACTGCGACTTCCCTGTCCCGCCATGGCTTCAACAAGTTTATGTGGTATATTTGTTCCGGTTTACGGTGATCAGGTTGTCTTATATTATAGTTTACGTCACCCAGTGCTTCTATAATTTCATACAGCCGTTGCCATTGAGCCAGTAGTTTACTCTCGGCTGTAGGAACTAAAACCATCACTCGATCTCCCGGCTGAAATTTCCAACCTTGCTCAGTTTCGTCATAATACGTCTTCTGTTTAGCTTGGGCTTGTTCCAGGTGCTCTCTTACGAGAGGTCTCACTTGGTCCATCCTCTCTTTCAAGTTTTGCACGTATTCTATAACATTCTGGCCAGGCATTCTGGTCTTCCCAAGCTTCACGAACGGTGTCCAGGATTCCTCTGGGATGGCGTCTGTATAACAGCTGGAAGGGTGAAAACCCAGTCGGGGCCTGGGGTACCTCTCTTATGGCAAACAGGAGGCAGGGTAATAGCAAATCCCAATTTTTTCCATCTCGGCAACTACTTTTCGAATCATGCCCTTCAGGGTGCGGTTAAACCGTTCCACTAACCTGTCCATTTGAGGATGATACACGGAAGTCCGTAGCATCCGGATTGGCAATAATTTACACATCTCCGTCATTAACTTGGAGACGAACGGGGTAACCTGGTCAGTAAGCATTTCTCAGGGTATCCCTACCCTGGATAACAAGAGTACCAGCTCTTTGGCCACACTTCTTGAGCATGCAGTCCGCAAGGAAAATGCCTTGGGGTATCTGGTCGCGTAATCCAAGACAACCAAAATATACTGATGACCCCTAGTCGTTTTTTCCAGTGGTCCTACCAGATCCCTTGCAATTCTGTCAAAAGGTTCATCTATGATTGGCAATGGTACGAGGGGAGCCCTCAGTCTGGGTCTTGGACTCGTAAGTTGACATTCAGGACATGAAAGACTGTGTCTCTTTACTTCTGCGAATATCCTGGGCCAATAGAACCTTTTTAGTATACGATCTAAAGTTTATCCACTCCCAGGTGACCTCCCAAAAGATGGCTATGAGAAGTCCATGACTTTCCGTCGGTAGCTTTGGGGAACAAGCAATTGTTCTAGTACCCCCTCGTTGGTCTTAACAACCCGGTATAAGAGGTCTTTTCTGGTTATAAAATACGGATTTGGTGGGTTTTCTCTTCCCGTTACTGGGATACCATTTACCTCCACCACCTCTTCTCGTATTCTCTGCAATAGGGGGTCATTTGCTTGATCCCTACCAAAATTCCTTGTATCCCCTAATCTGGGAAGTTGCTCCGCCATGGGGTCTCTCTCCCCTGACAGGTTTTGGGCTTTGGAAGTTCCTGCTTCCTCTTCGGGATTGTCTTGGGAGGCGGCTAGGAATTCCTCATGGGCTTCTTTTGGCTTATACCCAGGTCCCAATCTTTTCGCTTTCTGTCTTTCTTTTCTCAATTTCTTTTGTTTTCCCCAAGTGGAGAATAATTTGGGGTCAATGAAAGGAAATACTGCATTTCTCTGAGTTCTCCCATGGAACTGGGCTGGAGATTCTGTCTGCACTCCGCATTCTCAGCGGGTTTCATTTTTAGAAGAGTTTCGAAATGTAGGAAGTCCCGTCCTACTACCACGGTATATGGGAGCCTAGGAACTTCGGGGCCTATCATCTTTGCCCAGAACCCCTGTACTTCTATCCAAAAGGACTGGGTATGATAGGTCGTTACTGTGCCAAGCACACACGCTATGCCCATTTGCTTGCCCGTTCTCGTTCTTTTAAAGACGCCTGTATTTCCTGATATTAGAGTAACAGCACTCCCTGAGTCAATCAGACCTACGACACTCCTACCGTTTAGTAGCACTTTTATACTTTTTTTCGTGAATGGGTGCAGGGTCTCGGTTAGTCCCACTAGAGTGATCAAATTACATCGGGCAATTGCAATCCCCATCTCACAATGCATGGGCTCTTTGGGAATCAGGCATTGGGCAGCAATATGGCCATACTCTCCAAATTGGAAGCATTTTATCTGGCTCCCAAACGTTTTCTGCATTCCTCTGGGGCTAAAAGGGGGTCTGTCCTCTCCCCTCTGCTCTTTGGGTTCCTTTCTTACGTTCCTCTGAAATTCAGGTTGAGGTCTCCAAATACTGCCAGTGTTTCTTTCAGGAAGACTATTTTTCTCCATTCGGAACCTCCCTTCTTCAAGGGGTACCTCGGGCCTAGGACTCTTAGTCACTTCCTTACAGGCCTGATACCGTTCTGCCCATTGATCATTTCATCTAGGGTTGTAGGTCCCCCTTGTCCTACCCAATCTCTCATCTCCTTGGGTAGGGCCCTCCAATAACGGTCCATGACTAATGTTTCCACTATCTGGACCAGTGACTTGTTTTCAGGACAGAGCCACTTGCGGGTGACATGGAGGAGATCATACATTTGTTGCCGTTCAGGTTGGTGCCAGCTATACTTCCCCTGATGATATCTGTGGGCCCTTACCACTGGGTTTACTCTTTCCCGGGTGAGAATCTCTCTTTTTAGTATCGCGTAGATAGATGCCTGGTCGACCGGAAGGTCATAGTAGGCTTGCTGGGCAGTATCAACCATGAAGGGAGCAAGTATCTCAGTCCACTGAGTAGGAGGCCAAGCCTCACTCACTGCAATCCTTTCAAATGTCATCAGATAGGTCTTTATATTGTCTACCTTACTCATCTTTGGTAACTGGTGATTGGCTCTAACTCCGGCCACAGGTGAGTCTTTCTACAGCTGCCTGGGTCTGGTTTACTTGGGTGCCCAACAACCGGTTAAATTCCTGCTGCTGTCGGATTGTCTCTTGTTGTTGCCCGTTAGTTTCTTGTTGGGCTTCTCTGCTCCAGAGAAATATGATTTACAAAGAAAACAATTAATCCAGTCATGCTACTTCCAGCTGAGGTTCTAGTGGATCAGATACAAAAGTCTCCGATATGTAGCATTTTGCCACCTTGTGGCCAGGATACAAACAGTTTCTTATATGTGGGATAGTGCCAACTTGTGGCCAGGATACAAACAGTCTCTTATTTGTGGTATAGTGCCACCTTGTGGCCAGGGTACCGACCCACCCTTCTCTCTGGGTACCCACTCCAAGGGACCCTTGTAACGAGTACCAAGTATACTCTAGAAGATAACGACTTGTGAAGCACAACTGTCTCTTCCCTGGGAGTAATAAAGAACAAAAGGAGTTTCTGACCTTTCAGTATTGTATTCAGCTTTGCAGGTGGCTTCAGGACAGCTTCCTTGGTTTGTCTCTCTCTGCTTCCATCACTCACACTTCCTGTGTCTGTCCTCTTACTTTCCCCTAGACTCCATTTTTTGTCTGTTAGTTCCTGGGGATGTAAATAGTGTGCTTGACACTTCAGGTGCAGCTAATTGCATTAATTCTGTCAGCACTGGACTGATCAGCCTAGTGTTGACATACTGTATCTTCCTTCTATAATGTCTAAGTGGGTCCGCTTGACTTTGTGACTATATATATATATATATATATATATATATATATACTCACCAAATTACATGCAGAAATCTGATTGTGTATATATATATATATATATATATATATATATATATATATATATATATATATATGTATCCTACATACCCAACAAATTGCATGCAGAAATCTTCTGAACTAAGTGAATAAAAGTCTCATAATGAGTCAAAAACCGGAGTCCATAACACAATTTCTGGAGACAGTGAACCCAGTAGAAACAAAAGGAGAAAGAACACCTTTCTATTTGGACTACCTATATGCCAAAGGCGCTCATTGCTCAGCAAGCCTGACGAAGCAAGGCGAGCAGTTGAAGCACGCAGGACATAGGCTGCAATGAGCGCCAAAGGTACTCATTGCAGGGCTGGACATGTGGGACATAGCTGGCGCTCAACCTGAAACATGCGGGACTTAGCTCCAATTAGGACTCATCGCAAGGCCCCCTGGACGGTTCAAAATTACGGCCCGTATGATGGACTGTGGGGCTCGACAAGATACAACTTTAACAGCCAAACCACCAAACTGGAAAAGATGGCAAAAACACACAAATATGCCCCAAATAAATTTACACACTCACACACAGCACAGTGGGAGAGCCAGGGAGCCTGTGAGTGAGGGCTGCAAGTTAATTTGAGGCATATATTGTCTTTTTTAATGATCGAAAATCACCAAAGCAGGATGGAAAAAAATGGCAGACGAAAAAAAACGAAAACATTCTGAAACAGGATGAAAATGAGGCTCACCAAAGCCAGGCACACAGAACTTAGAAAATACACGACGCAAAAGACAGTAACACTTAGACAAACAATGCCATGGACGCGGGACTAAGAAAATACACAACGGCAAAGACAGTAACACTTACACGAACAACGACATCAAAAATAAAACCAATGGCAGTCAGCGCGCACCATGCAAAGATTCAGCAGAGACACAGAGGAGAAAGACACAGGGAAGGGACAGGGGGAAGATGGTGGAAAGAGACACATGGCATTCCCGAGCACAAAAGTTGCAGGTTGCTGAGGCCTGTAATGCCGAAGGCACTCATCGCAAGTACCGTAAAGTAGATCGGGGAAGAGGCTTGCAATGAGCGCCAAAGGAGCTCATTGTGAGTCACGCGATGAGCGCCAAAGGCTCTATGCGCTAGGCTCGCGATCAGCGCCGAAGGTGCTGAGAGGGAGCAGAACATTGCATTGTGTGGCAAACAGGATTGCTTGGCTTCAAATTTTATTGCCTTAATTTTTGACGGGCAAGTCGCTAGTAGATAATATCTCCCAAGGGTTATAATGTGTACATCACTTGTATTGAATGGAGGTAAACAAGCATACATCTGTACTAATAAAACATATATTTTATTTAAATATATAATTATTTCTTGCCCAATAATAATTAAAAAATTTGTATTAATACCACTCTGGAACTATGGCACCTCTTAGAATATCCAAAAAGAACGGTCTGTATGTAAACCATGCATTGGTATAATACAGTGAAATAAAGAAAAATCCATATAAACAGGAAATAAGAAGAGAACAAGGGCACATGCACTCAGTTGTGTAGTATTTAAAACAACACCCTTTACTCACAAAAATGTGATACTTAAATCTTAAATTACCTGGTTATCAGATTCTTCCTCCTCCTAATTCCCAACCTCCTGAAACCTCTTACATTCACAGTTATTGAGTACTGACAAGGATTTTTTTGTCCAGTAAAGGTAAGAAAAACTGAAAATGATATCCCAACATGTTTTATCTTGCCACAGGACTTCATTGGGGAAATAACTCTAATGGCAAATATTGTAATACCCTAATAAAAATTAATTGGTTAGAGCTTCAATTTACTATGGAGTAATTCCATTATTTCTCATCATTTTCCATCCTTCAAATTCACGGTACATCACAATATTAGGTATGGTGATGCATACCCAGTATGGTTTGCGGAATTCTCAATTCTGAGAATACTTAAGACCAAACTGAATGTGTACTGAGCAGGTATGGTGGTTGGTGAGTGTCATATAAAGGAGCACTGTAGTTTGGGAAAATTTCAGTTTTTTGTGAAGTTTGTAACAAATGAACAACCTCTGTAAGCAATGGGCATAATATTAGACAGTGCTAGTACCTGAAGGATGTCATGTTTGTGTGTTCTACATGTTCTGCTGACTTGTAGTCTGACTTAGTGTGTTCTGCTAATTATTATTATTTATTCAAGAATGGAAGGAGGTGGACAGGAGGCTAGGGGTGTTTGTCGACTGATTGGTGAATTCAAGATTGCATCCTCCCAGGCTTGTTAAAAGAGGGAGAGTCAAAAGCTTTCCTGGGAGAGAAATACTGCTCAATAGCATTGGATCTCTACTGGCAAACTCTGGTATTGCATAATTAAGTTTAATTTGACTTTTCTTGTGTGTTCCCTAGCCTATAATCTTGGTGGGATTTGTCCCCTCCATCCCCCCCAGTTTCTTCGGTCCTGGTCCAGAGTACACATTATGCATCATTTCATGTAAGCATCATATAATCTATTCCTCAATTCTTTCATGAGTAATCTAATCTGAACCTTACTTTAAATTACATTTGATCTATACAGTGTTCACATGAACGCATAAAGTAAATGGTGTTGATAATGAGGCACTGTATAAATAACCTGAACATGTGTAAAGGATAAGTATTCAAGATGTTGAGCCCACTTAGGTATCTTCATTTAGCATTTTAATCCTTCCCATTTTGAAATTAAAGCCATAACTCTAATGACTCCATAAAAAAATATTAGTATAATATCCATATGTAAACATTGACATGATTTGGGATTTTAGCGTTGTCTTATATAGGTTTTTAACATTTCTGTATTATGACTTAACTAGCGACTTGCCCATCAAAAATGATGGCAATAACATTTGAAGTCTGGCAGTGCTGTTTGCCACCCAATGCGAGGTTCACCCCCCTCTAAGTTGCTGGCCTCGCGATGAGTGCCTTCAGTGCTCATCACGAGCCCTGCAATGAGCAGTTTTGCTGCTTACTGCAGGCCTCGGCCGACCCGCCACTTTGGTGCTCCGAAATGAGCGCTTTCGGTGCTCATCGCAAGCCTCTCCCCCTTCTACTTTCCGGACCTCGTGATGAACGGCTTTGCCGCTCATTGCAGGCGTCGGCCAGCCTGCAACTTTCATGCCTTTGGTGCTCATTGCGAGCCTTTCCCCACTCTGCTTACTGCAGGCCTCGGCCGACCCGCCACTTTGGTGCTCCGAAATGAGCGCTTTCGGTGCTCATCGCAAGCCTCTCCCCCTTCTACTTTCCGGACCTCGCGATGAACGGCTTTGTCGCTCATTGCAGGCGTCGGCCAGCCTGCAACTTTCATGCCTTTGGTGCTCATTGCAAGCCTTTCCCCACTCTCTCCCTTCCGTGTCTCTTTGCCCCCTCTTCCTCCCCTGTTTTTCCCCCTTATCTCCCTTCCCTGTGTCTCTTCCCCCCCACTCCCTCCCCTGTGTCTCTTTCCACCCTACTCCCCCCCCTATGTGTCTTTCCACCCTCTTCCCCCTCTCCCTCCACTGTGTCTTTCTCCCCCTCTCCCTCTTTTGTACTCCTGTTTGCATTTGCGGTCTATGGAAATTGTTCATTTTCCCCAAGCCCGAAATGTGTTTTGGGAAATTGTTAATTTCCCCCAAGCCCAAAATGACTGATTTACTGGCTTGAAAAAAATGTTACGGTTTTACTGCCACCATTTTTTCCCCCTCGCCTAGCCGTTTTCAGACCTCCCAAAAACGCCAATGAAATATAAAATGAACTTGCAACCTCACTTACCTGCTCCCTGCCTCTCCCTCTGTGCTGTGCTTGAGGTTTTAATTAACTGGCATCTTTTGGTGGTCTTCCAAAGGCTTCCAAGTTCCGGGCTTGAAAAAAATGGCGGCCGTTAAATTCCTAATTTTTTTGCAGCCTGTAACACGTAAACCATTGGAGCGTGGTGCTCATTGCCACCCAGTCAAGCAAATCACATACGTGCCTCATGATGAGCACTTTTGGTGCTCATCGCAAGGCCTGCAATGAGCGCCTTTGGCACTCATTGCAGCCCCTGAAGCCAGTCACATATGGGCATAGCGTTGAGCGCCTTCGTCGCTCATTGCAACTCCCTTCAAACCCATAACTTTTGGGCCTCGGGTTGAGCACCTTTGGCGCTCATTGTGCATGCGCAAGCCTGAATTATTTAACATAGCGTTAACAACAAAATTGCAATTACGACAACTAATATTAAAATGATAATGGTTCATAAAACGTCTGTATATATAATGTTATAAGTACATTTTATTTTTCTATCCATTATATAAATTTAAAAATTTAATTCAGAAGGAACACGATTTCTGACAGCCCAAAATAAAAAGAGGTTATTTAATGAAGACTCCCTAGCACATACATTAACCAATTATTGGTAGGAAGTACAAAATGTGCAGCAGGCAAAATCAATTGCTTCAAGCATTGTAGGACTTGGAAAATACAAGCACTTCATTGGTCAAGTTTCATTAATCATGACCAGAATATCACTACAAAGGACAATACAAACTTGAAATCCCCTAAAGATATAGCCCATGCCTTCATGTCATACCACAGTACAACACCAGAGAAACAGGGCAACAGTAAAACCCCACACTCAAGAGGAAAACTTTGTAACTTTGATTTACATCCCATTTCCTTCATGAGAAGGCCCGAAAACCCATTAAAGACAGTAACGATGACTTGACAATCAAGCACCAGTAGGGAAATGCCTAGACCCAGGTGAATTCACAGGTTTATAGTATTAAACTTTAACACACACCCTGATGCCTACTCTTACCCTATTGATTTCTATTCTGGAAGAACATGCTCTCTTCCTAGTGAGACCTAATATTACTATAATATGATAATGCATGGATGCACACAATATAATGAGCCCTTGTTCATCACAACCATTTTAGGGAGGTGATGGGTAATACCTCATAGCTCCTCACTCTGTATCTCAATGTAACACCTCCCCACAGAAACCAAAGAAAGTATTCAACAGCATTAACTTGATGCTGAGGAGAAATTGCATATGGCTAGATTGTTTTTAACAGGCTTTCCCCTAAATTCATCAGCCAAAACCAAGATAAATAACATCCTTGAAGCAAATTTTACGGAAAGATCGGGATAACCCAAGTATACATAACACTGCAGTTTGAAGAAATAAGGTTTATAAGGGGCAAAACAGGGAATATCAGGATGAGATTATGAAACCACCAACAGCCTTATTAAATTGCAATTCAGTCAATTGAATAGGGCTCTATATAAGCACATAGCATATTTTTTACAGACGTTTCTAGTTAGTGAAGACCTTGCTTTTGTGTAGAAGCTCACTAACTAAAAACGTATTTAAAATAATATGCTATGTGCTTATATAGAGCCCTATTCAATTGGCCAAATCACAATTTAATAAGGCTGTAAATGTCTCCTTCTATAACAAATTCTCAACTAATTAGTCCTTAATTAATTATCATAATAATTTAATTATTGTAATTGAACCCATAAATATGTATAATAATCCAGTGATCACGTTGAGATGCTCATTCTGGGTCCTATCATTGGTCCATCATTGGCCTATCATCAGCATGATTAAAGAGAACCAAATGTTGATTATTGTTCTGATTATTCAGCACCAGTGTCTTATGTTTTAGTAGTTTACTTATGCTAAAATATATTTAAAAAAAAACACAACAGATGTACATACACATTGGTGCATAAACCTTTTTACAGACTGTTAGCAAATATACAGCCTTATTAAATTATGATTCAGTAAATTTAAAAGGGTTCTATTTAAGCACATAGCATATTTTTTTACAAAAGTTTTTAGTTAGTGAACTTCTATCCAAAAGCAATGTCTTCACTAACTAAAAACTTCTGTAAAAAAATATGCTGTGTGCTTATATAGAGCCCTTTTAAATTTACCGAATCGCAATTTAATAAGGATGATAATGCTGCTTACAATGTAGTACACAATTAAAATCCTATCAGGAGTGTCAAAGGCACTCGTTACCACTGTACATACAACTCACTGGTTTAGTCCAACCCCTGTATAGAACAAACCTAGAGCTATTTTGAATGGGATTCAAAATACAGTCAATGCTGAGCTTTAGTAAAAGGAAGATGGCAGATTGGTTAAGGAAAAGTGCTGAGTGGCTTGAGTGTTACACATTGAATGGAATCTTACAAGTAAATGGTAGAGGGACGGTGGCTCAGGTATAATGTGTAAGTACCAAATTCAAATGAATGATAGCAGGGTGCTCCTAAGGATAATTGAGAATAATTATATCAAGAAGAGAGAGAAAAGATCCTTTTTTAGTGCACTCCTGAAAAATCAAATCTCAGAAAAAGAGATTGGCCTAAATGTTAAAACTTAACTTTTAATAATAATGGTTAAAATCCACTTAAAATACATAAACGTAGGTAGCAGAGAGATATCTAATATATAAAGTTTGCTGGAATAATTGTATTGTACTATAATATTTCCACTGTTTGTGGAAAGTTGCCACTATGAGGTAGACCATATAAAGTGCAACGTGCTGGTATAGTCACTGGTAAAGTGTATGTTGAATGGAATCTTACCTTAAAATGTAAAGATTGTGAACAATGAGTTTAGACTTTAGTAATATACACAGTATATACAGTAGTATTTTTATACAGTTTTCCTGGAGGTCCTGGTACTCCATTCCCAGAAGCTGCAAATAACTTTTGAACCACTTGAAACAAACTCTAATATTGGACAGTTAAAGGACTAATGTGATGATATATTTAAAAGGTACAATTCTGAAAAACTAAAGGTAAAAATATGCAACATGTATTTAGAACACAAAAAAAAAGATGGTGCTATGGAATCTACCATTTTGGCTTCAGCAGATCAATTTCCTGATGTAGGAGGGGCCTTTAAATATAGGGAAATTTTAAATCTGCATAGTGGGAGTGTGGCAGTTACCTGTCAGGGCTCTCAGCAAGAGTTAAGGGGAAATCATTTGTTTACCAGGACTACCTCCTGAGAAAATAACAAGGGTAGCAACAGGAAAGAAAGCAAATTTGAACCTCACAAGAAAGAGTAACTGCATATAAAATAGAAAGATAGAAAACATTTGAGCAGGGAGTGCATTTTGTTTGTGTTGTATTCATTGTGCTACAAAATGGAAAAGTTATTCTCTTCACTATGCTACTTCTTAGTAATTTTGCCACATATAGCCCTCAATGCTAACATTCACTTATACAAACTTAACATACAGTTATGTGTGGATTGTACATTTGCGAATATTGCATATTTCAAGAAATTATTTTATTTATTTATTTTATTTATATTTTTATTATGAGTTAAACCTTTCAAACATGTTCCTCTATATTTTCACCAGCATGGAAAAAACAAGTATATATTGTCAAATAGCAAGAAACATTCTTCATTTTGCCAGATGTTAGAAATCTGAATTTTCTGGTGGCAATTTGATAGCATTAGCAAAAAGACAGCACCATTTTGAGTGCTAAAAATAGATGACTTTGCAGCTTGATAGCTTCACCCTGCTGTGTTTAATGCCATGTTTCATGTCCATAATTCTAATGTCTGCACTTTAATGTCTAATATTCCATGAAGTCTGTTGTTTAGGAGACTGGTGTAGACTTCAAAAACCTTCCGTTTTAGTATAATACGATAGGCAGAATAGGCAGGGAGCAGCAGATGGAAAATGAGATTTGAAATCTGGACTAGCTACTTCAAAAAAAAAAAAGGATTTTTATAAAAAATGTAAGTTCTACAAACAGTACACATAGCATGTTCTAATTATCTACAAGAGGAAATATATTTTAGATCCCCTATTTTAGTTGAGCCACGGCTGAATTAATTTGTACTGCTGTCCAAGATCAAATTTTCAGAGTGATAGTACTAAGACATGATATAAAGCAGGGTGAGAGGAGAGGGGAGCAAAGATGGGAAAAAGGTAATGGGATAAAGATGAGGGTTTTGATAAATTACTCTTCTGTTAATGTCACAAACCTCTAGTCTATCTTGAGGTGGACTCTGGCAAGATGTGAGATTTGATGTCTGGTGTTCATGGGTGAGTTCTGGAACTCGTGAAAGGCAATGGGCCTAAGTTCTGTATTGATGCAGGAGAAGGACACACAAAGAGATTCATGGCTCCTCCTCAAGTCTTCCAAGAGTGAAAACGATAGCAGTGAAGAAGTATAGAAAGAGAAACCCCCAATACCCAAATCTTATTAGTTTTCCTACCAATGAAAGCCTCATTACCAAGTAGATATATGTGTATAAATAAAATAACCCTCATATATTAAATAGTTGTTTATATTCGTAACCATATTCATAAGAGAAAGAGAAAAGATATACAGGAGCAGAGGATATTACAGAGTGGGGAAAGGGAGAAAGAAAAAATGCAGTGAGGTAATAAGAGAGGGTGGAGTTATATCTGTGGTGGTGTTTTTTCCATTTGTATATTATGGATGCATTAGTTGGTAGCCACCTTGTTGAAGATTGGATAGACAACTTGATAAAAGGAGGCAGCTGCCTTGATGAAGACTGTACAGCCTTGTTGATGTGGATTGGGTAGCTAACTTGATCATTTGTTGGTTTAAAAGGACACATGAACAAGAATGCTTATTAAGAAGGGCTAGACCAAGGATAAAAAACACTATAAAGAAGTTCTCCCTGAAAAAGGTGGTTACAAGTTGTGCTACTGTGTCAGTATAGAACCCATGTATCACATATAATAGTTGTCAAACTACGAATCGTCGTCACGCTTTGCGAGCTCGCAAGAATTGCAGTTTGGTCCTCCAATGCACAACCCCGCATAATCCTTAACTCGCAGCACTTTGTCCTACGCCGCCTCAAAACACTTTGTCCTACTCTGCCTGAAAACACTTACAACACAACCCTGCATTGTTAACTCGCAGCACTTTCCCAACGGCGCCTCAAAACACCATACAAAACTCCCACACAAACCTTAACTCACAGCCATTTACTCCTACAGCGCTTCAAACCAACCCACAAAACTCCCACACACAAACCTTAACTCGCAGTACTTACGCCACACACGACCGGACAAAACTCGCAGCACTTAGCCAATCAAACATGACGACCGCGGGACTCACGAGTCATAACACTTAGAAAAAACAAAAAACTAGTTGTAAAAATACGAACTTAGCAGCCTAGACGCGCAAACCAAAAAACAGTAAAAACACACTAAATACACCCTAAAAAATTACAAACACATCACAGAGAGCATGAGGCAACAGTCAGGACGTCTGTGACTGAGCTGGAACACGAATTTTACTCAATTTAGACGATTTTCGCCACCTAAGAGAGGAAAAAAATGGGCGCCGGAAAAAATGAAAACGAGGCTACACGACCGTGAGGAGCTCAAAACATAGCCAGACACGTAGCCGTTTGACAATGCACGTACGAGGAACTACAACGGACTGTTACTATAGGCGGAAAATTCTACCGACTCGCATAACACATACAATATCGCCGCCATTTTACGTCAATCTACACAATAATGCATCTGAAATGGCGGCTTTCCCGCCTAAAGTAACGGTTCTGGCTTGTGCACACAGTCTATATATAGGGCACACTTGCCACACTGCTGACATTTTCTCCTCACGTGATGACAGTCTGACTGGACATTTTCTGCTGCCGGAAAATCCAAAGAGATTGTTAGCTCTTCTGGATATTGATTGCTGGATATTTATTATAAATAGGTAAAGTATATGAATTAATTATTTATTGATTTAAAAAAAATTACCGTATATACTCAAGTATAAGCCGAGTTTTTCAGCCCTTTTTCAAGGCTAAAAAGGGCCCCCTTGGCTTATACTCGAGTCACTCCCCCTAGTGTCTCTCTAACCCCCACCATGTCTCTCTACCCCCCCGTGTCTCTTTAACCCCCCCGTGTCTCTCTACCCCCCTGTGTCTCTTTCCCTCCCCCCCTCCTCATCCTCAACCTCCCTCCTCCTCCTCAACCCCCCTCCTCCTCATCAACCGCCTCCTCAACCCCCTCCTCACTGTCTCCCCTCTAAATACCTCCCCCTCACTTACCTGCTTCTTCTCCAGCCTCTGCTCCGTCTTGACCCCGGCGTGCATGTGACGTCACATGCGCGCCGCGTCATTTGCATATACCGGCAACCGGTATATGCTAATGACGCGGTGCGAATGTGACGTCACATGCGCGCCGGTGTTAATTAATGTTCATTAATTACTTCATTGATCATTCATAGAACAATTTTTTTTTTCAAATGCCTGAAAACATATGTACATTTTGCACTGCACTTACATTTCAGTGTTGCTGCTTAATTATTACATTGCTGTCATATTTATGTTTTCAGCCTCCATTATTAATGCACTTATTTTGGTGTGTTGATCCTTAATTATTAATGTTCATGATTAATTATTTAATTAGTCATTTATTTTAAATAATTTAAAATTAAATGTGCTAAAATGCAACACAGGAGTCGGTGGTCTTCCAACGGCTTCCGAGTTCCGGGCTTGAAAAAAATGGCGGCCGTTAAATCCCTAATTTTTTTGCAGCCTGTAACACGTAAACCATTGGAGCGTGGTGCTCATTGCCACCCAGTCAAGCAAATCACATACAGGACTCATGATGAGCACTTTTGGTGCTCATCGCAAGCCCTGCAATGAGCGCCTTTGGCACTCATTGCAGCCCCTGAAACCATTCACATATGGGCATAGCGTTGAGCACCTTTGCCGCTCATTGCAATCCCCTTCAAACCCATAACTATTGGGCCTCGGGTTGAGCGCCTTTGGCGCTCATTGTGCATGCGCAAGCCTGAATTATTTAACATAGCGTTACCGACAAAATCGCAATTACGACAACTAATATTAAAATGACAATGGTTCATAAAACGTCTGTATATATAATGTTATAAGTACATTTTATTTTTCTATCCATTATATAAATTTAAAAATTGAATTCAGAAGGAACACGATTTCTGACAGCCCAAAATAAAAAGAGGTTATTTAATGAAGACTCCCTAGAACATACATTAACCCATTATTGGTAGGAAGTACAAAATGTGCAGCAGTCAAAATCAATTGCTTCAAGCATTGTAGGACTTGGAAAATACAAGCACTTCATTGGTCAAGAAGAGTATAGAACATCAACTTCACAAATATATGATTTCATAATGACATTCTTTAGAAATATAGCATTAAGTATTGATTTGCGTTGAGCAATGTCATTAATTAATTAATCAATATTAATTAATTAATTAATTAATTATCACGAGTCGTTATAAAAATATAGATTGTCTATTTCACAATGCATAGGACATTGTAAGCAATTCAATATTTAAATTCCTTGTATTAGATGCATGTATGACAAGGACAACAAGTACTTTCAATGATTTATACATTCATTCAAACAAAAACCTAAATATGATTTTTACATCTTTTTACAGATTTCTCAGGTCTCCACCTGCCTGAACACAGGAGTCGCCTCTGCAGGATTTAACATTATAGAACATTTACTTCACAGGTATATGATTTTGTGATGACATTCTTTACAAATATGGCATTAAGTATTTTTTTGAGGCCATTGATGACCGATATTGCTTAATTAATTTGTCATTCATTTTAAAAATAATCATTAATTACAAGGGAAAAAAAAGGAATACATATATACTTAGCTATTGATGTTTTAAGTAATTACACTTTGACATCATATCTTGATTTATTTATTAATTACGCATCATATCTTGATTTATTCCTTAATTTATGTAGTACCAAAAAACTATCTATACTTTGCTCATAGCTATTTCCGTTTGCCCTTCTTTACGAAAACATGTTTACCTGTTTAGATTTTGCAGTGATAACACTTTTCCATTCTTTTATTCATGTGTATTCTTTCATTAATTAATTCATCATTATGTTACTGCTCATTGTCTAACAGGGATAGGACCTTTAAAAATGCATTAACATATATTTATGATTAGGATTTAAGTTTGCTATGTATGCCAATTAAAATGAATATTTTCAATGATCAGAAATTAATTTTAAAAAAATATTACAAACTCTTTGTATGTCATTTTAGAGATCCATCATCTCTGCAGTGATGTCTGCAGTATTTCAGTTGATATCACATCTAATTGACAGGTATCATTATTGATGATATTCTTTATAAAAACAGGATTAACAGCCTTATTAAATTGCAAGTTACCCTATTAAATAGAGCTCTATATAAGCACATAGCATATTTTTGAACACAACTTCTTACTTACTGAAGACCTTGCTTTTAGATAGAAGATAACTTACTACAAACTTACATAACCAAAATATCAGCCTTATTAAATTGCGATTCAGCAAATTTAAAAAGGCTCTATTTAAGCACATAGCATTTTTTTTTACAGAAGTTTTTAGTAAGTGAAGACCTTGCTTTTGGATAGAAGATCACTAACTAAAAACTTCTGAAAAAAAATATGCTATGTGCTTAAATAGAGCCCTTTTAAATTTGCTGAATCGCAATTTAATAAGGCTGTATGTTCTGTGGTTATATAGAGCACTATTCAATTTGTTAAGTCACAATTTAATACGTCTCTAAGTGTTTTTTCATCAACATTATTCAAAGGTTGTCATTTATTAAAAAATACATATATGAAAACACATTTATTTATTAATTACATGAATGAGAATTGCACTTCAGATGTTTTTTCATGACAATCTATAGTTTGCTAATAGCTCTTTTGCTTTGCCCTTCTTAAGGGACACATGATTACCTGTTTATAGTTTTGCAGACACGACAGAGAGAGAGAGAGAGACACAGAGAGAGACACAGAGAGAGAGACACAGAAAGAGACACAGAGAGAGACAGAGAGAGAGACACACAGAGACACACACACACTCACATAGAGAGAGACAGACACACACACATAGAGAGACACACACACACAGACACACACACACAGGGACAAACACAGAGAGACACACACAGAGACAGACAAACATACACAGAGAGACACACACAGTGACACACTCACAGAGACACACACACAGACACACACACACAGACACACACATACAGAGACACACACACACACAGAGACACACATAGACATAAACACACATAGACATAAACACAGACACACACACAGACACACACACAGTGACACACACACAGACACACACACAGTGACACACACACAGAGACACACAGAGAGAGACACACACACACAGAGACACACACACACACAGACACGCACACACACAGAGAGACACACACACACAGAGACACACACACACAGAGACACACAACAACACAGACAGACACACGCACACAGAGACACACACACAGAGACACACACACAGAGACACACACACACAGACAGACACACATAGACATACACACACACAGACACACACACACACAGAGACACACACACACAGACACACACACACACAGAGACACAGACACACACGCACAGACACACGCACAGACACACACAGAGACACACACAGACACAGACACACACACAGAGACACATACACACACACACACACACACAGAGACACACACACACACAGATACAGACACACACAGACACACACAGACACACACACACAGAGACACACACACAGACACACACAGACATATACACACACAGACACACACACACAGACAAACACACACACACAGAGAAACACACACAGACACACAGAGACACAGACACACAGAAACCCAGAGACACACACACACACCTAGAGACACAGACACCCAGAGACACAGACACCCAGAGACAAAGACACCCAGAGAGACAGACAGAGAGAAATTACCATTACATTTTTTAGAAATACATGACAGGTTAAAAAATATGTATAATAAAAAAAATGCAATTCTTATACCTCTATTTCCAATAACAGATTACAATGGCGGACAACGCAGAAGATAAGAAAGAATATAAAAGAAGAATGGCAAGGGAAAGGAAGCAGAGATGGAGAGATGCACAGACCCCTGAGACTTCACAACGTTTAAGAGAAGAAGATCGACAGAGACTTCTAAATAAAAGAAAATGGCTAAAAAAGCAAAAAATGAGTCTGCTGGAGATTCAAAGAAAAGAAAAAGTAAACAAAAAAATCTCTAATGACAATATATTGCCTCCTGACACCAATGTTGATAGAGATGACAAAAATATAGATATATAAAGTTGTACTGAGATCTATATTGGGTAAGGTCATGATATTTAGAGCACTAACAGTAGACACTCATTATTGTGGATTAATGAATGTGGTTTGTCAGTTTTGTGGGGCCTATCAGTTTCTAAAAGAAAGACCAACTGATAGAGATTTTATTAGTTGCTTGCAGAAAGGAAAGGTAAGACTTCCAGAAAGACACACATTTCCAGAATATTTAGAAAGTATAATGAGTGATACTACATTTCCAAATTACACCAATTTTAAGAAAAACAAATATTATAGCAGTGCAATTTCATTTCCTTTAATGGGTGCAACATTAGCCGAAAATGTCCCAGGACATGGCCTTTTTTGTTTTAAAGTCCATGGACAAATATACCACTGGACTTCACATTTACACCCAGAATCAGGAGAACAAAGGAAATTTGCACAGTTATATGTCCTTGATACAATGGAAGCTGTTGAACAACGAATGATGCTTCCTGAAAATAAACAATGCTAACCCATAGTCTTTGAACAGCTTCATAACATTATGGCCAACAACCCATATAGTGAAGCATACAAAAAATTAGCTGAGGTTGAAAAAGAACAACTGGCACATTCGCAAAGACATCAATTGCCAATGCCAAGAGTAAATATGGTTCTCAAAAGAGATCGCCATACTGATCAAAGACCAAATCCAATAACATATCCCATTTTCTTTCCAAATGGGGAGCCAGGATGGCAACCAGAATTACAGTTGCAAAGTTATCCCAATAGTAAAGTTTGTGTTAGAAACAATATTTCCATGCTGGAATATAAAGTGGCACAAACCGCTGTTCGGGGTAATTTTAATCCTATTTTATGTGGGGGCAAACTCACACAACAATGGATTATTGATTCTTATCTACAAGTCGAAGCAAATAATCTAAATTTTGTCAAATTTCAACAAAACAAGCTTCAAGTAGAACAATATTGTGGATTGATGCATTATGTGGCTGAATTGGCTGCAAACAGAGACATTCCTGCTGGACGAGCAATGATTTTGCCATCCTCTTTCCAAGGATCTCCTCGCAATATGCGAGAAAGATACAATGATGCCATGGCTATTGTCACTAAATTTGGCAAACCAGATTTATTCATTACATTTACATGTAATGTAATCCACAATGGCCAGAGATCAAAGAAACTTTACAGCTTGGACAAACTACTTCTGACCGATCAGATTTGGCGGCAAGAGTATTCAAAATAAAACTAAATTCATTAATCCATGATATAACTAAAGCAAACTTATTTGGGAAATGTGTGGCTTTTGTTTATACCATTGAATTTCAAAAAAGAGGCTTGCCACATGCACATATAATTTTAATCTTGCAAGAAAAAGATCAATTGAATACGGCAGACAGAGTGGATTCAGTAATTACTGCTGAACTGGCACATCCAGAGAAACATTCCAAACTTTCTGAGATTGTAACTCATAGAATGATACATGGTCCATGTGGAGATATCAATCCAAATTCACCATGTATGGAAAATAAAAAATGCATAAAAGAGTTTCCAAAACAATTTCAAATGCAGACTTATGCTAATTGTGATGGATACCCTTTGTAAAAAGAAGAGAAGGACAAACAGCTATTATCCGTGGCTAAAAGGTCAATAAAAGATATGTGGCTCCATATAATCCACATTTGCTGATGAAGTACAATGCATATACAGTATCAATGTGGAAGCTTGCACTTCTATCAAATCCATCAAATATGTGTATAAATATATATATAAAGGATGCGATGCAGCAACTGTTGTTGTGCAAGGTGCACACAATGAAAATGACAATCCAATTTTACATGACAAACTTTCCCCTTATTTAGATGCTCGCTATGTAAGTGCTACAGACGCAATCTGGAGTCTTCTCAAATTTGAGATGCATGATCGGTCGCATGCTGTGTATCGATTAGCTGTCCATTTGCCACAAAGTCAATTTGTTTGCTTCACTGCAGGCAATGAAAGAAATGCTTTAGCACAAAGTGATCATAGAGCAACAACGCTTCCCACACTGATACTTGGCGACTTCAACATTGCCATTGACACCCGACCTCCCCAGCAGCCACCAAACTACTTGCACTCACCTCTTCCCTCGGCCTCTCACAACTTACAGATTCTTCAACTCACCATGCTGGACACTCTCTTGACCTTATTTTTACCAATATTACCCATACCTCCAACCTAGTCATCCACCCTCTCCCTCTATCTGACCATCACCTCCTTACCTTCAACCTCAACACATCTTCCTCCCATCACACTTCTTTAACCCCAGCCACAATAACCCACAGAAACCTGCTAGAACTCGACCCTACCCAACTCTCCACCGTGCTCCAACCTCTTCTCAGCACTATCACCAACCTCAACTGCCCTGACACTGCCACCTCATACTACAACTCTACTCTCTCTTCCACTCTTGACACCCTTGCCCCCATGACTACACGCAGACGCCCTCAATCTCATCCACAACCATGGCACACTACGCACACACGTTACATTCAGAAGTGCTCCCGCACTGCTGAACGACTATGGAGGAAATCACGCTCCGCAGCAGACTTCCTTCACTACAAGTTTATGCTACGTTCCTACTCCTCTGCCCTCACCCTGGCCAAACAGCAGTACTTTACATCACTAATATCAACTCTGTCCTCTAACCCAAAACGTATTTTTGCCACTTTCAATACTCTCCTCCGCCCACCACCTCCCCCCATCCCTTCCTGTCTCACGGCTGAAGACTATGCCAACCATTTTACTCATAAAACTCAATCTATCCACAATGAACTCTCCTCTCACCGTGGCTCACACACTTCACTCTCTCAACTAACTCGATTAACCAACAACACCCAATCTACCCCCCCCCCCCTCCATTCCCACAGCCACTCTGGACTTCTTTACCCCTGCAACAGAAGATGAAGTCTCCATCCTAATATCATCCTCTCACCTCACCACCTGTCCTTCAGATCCTATTCCAGCTCATCCCTCCCCTCTCTACTACACTAATCCCAGCTCTCACACATATCTTCAACCTTTCCCTTAACACTGGCACATTTCCATCATCTTTAAAACATGCCATAATTACACCCACTCTCGAAAAACCCTCATCCGATTCTGACGTTGCATCCAACTATCGCCATATCTCTCTACTTAGCCTGGCTTCCAAACTGCTGGAGCGGTTTCATCTCCTCTAACTCTCTTCTGGACACTTTCCAATCCGGCTTTCGGCCCCAACACTCGACTGAGACAGCCCTCATAAAAGTCACCAATGACCTGCTCACCGCCAAGTCTAAAGTCCACTTTTCTATTTTGCTTCTCCTGGATCTCTCTGCCGCCTTTGACACAGTTGACCATTCAATTCTACTCCACATTCTCTCCTCCCTCGGCATTCGAGACACTGCTCTCTTGTGGTTCTCATCATACCTCCAAGAACGATCATTTAGCGTCTCCTTCTCCGGCACATCTTCTTCTCCTCACCCCCTGTCTATTGGAGTACCCCAAGGATCAGTCCTAGGCCCCCCCCTCTTCTCCATCTACACATCCTCACTCGGCACCCTAATAAACTCTTTTGGGTTCCAGTACCATCTCTATGCAGATGACACCCAAATCTATCTCTCAGCACCAGATCTATCCCCCTCTCTTCTAGCACATGTCTCTGACTGCCTCTCTAGTATATTCTCTTGGATGTCCGCCCACCATCTGAAACTCAACATGTCTAAGACTGAACTCTTAATCTTCCCACCCTCTACTACAGCTTCAATTCCTCACATCTCTCTCTCTGTCAACAACGCCATCATCACTCCCACCTCCCAAGCCTGTTGTCTCGGGGTTCTACTGGACCCTGCCCTCTATTTCATCCCACACATACAGTCTCTAACCAAATCATGTCTTTTCCATCTAAAAAACATATCCAAAATACGCCATTACCTTACACAAGATACTACTAAGATTCTAATACACTCTCTCATCATTTCTCGACTATTGCAACTCGCTCCTTGTTGGCCTGCCAATCACTCGCCTCTCCCCACTTCAATCCATAATAAATTCCTCCGCCAGACTCATCTTCAGTACACATCGTTCAGTGTCAGCAGCTCCTCTTTGTCAATCACTTCACTGGCTTCCTTTAGCCTGCAGAATAAAGTTTAAAATCTTGACCCTAACTTATAAAGCCCTCAACAACAGCACACCCCCATACATCTCTGCTCTCATCTCCAAATATTCCCCACACGCCCTCTTCGTTCTGCTAACGACCTTCTTCTTTCTACCACTCTTGTCACCTCCTCCCACTCCCGCCTCCAGGACTTTTCTCGCGCTGCCCCTATTCTCTGGAACTCCCTACCTCGCTTCACCAGACTATCCTCCTGCCTTAAATCCTTCAAAACATCAATAAAAACGCACCTCTTTAAAGAAGCCTATAACCTTCCTCCCTAACATGCTCAGCACTACTCTCTCGCTACTGTACCACATACAAACTTTAACCTTTAGATTGTAAGTCTGCAAGTTTCAATCCTGCGCAGTGCTTTAGGGAAAGCGCTATGGACACTGGATTCCAAGCTCAAAGACAGGGCCATCCACTCTTTGCAATGTATGAATCTTTAACTTGTCATTGCGGGTAACTTAATTTATGTATAGCGCTACGGAATATGTTGGCGCATTACAAATAAACGATAATAATAATAATAATAATTACTGCTTGGTTTCAATTATATTGAACACTCAGGACACTCAGGACAGACAATTTTTATACATTGACATTCCAAATCACTATGTATTCATAAATGGTGAATGGAGACAACGAAAAAACATAATTATAAAATTATCCCAAGAATTTATAACGTCAGTCCACGAGACATTGAACGTTTCAGTTTAAGATTACTTCTTTTACATGTTCCCGGTGCACAAAGTTATGAACATTTACGCAGTCAATGACATCGTTTATGATACTTTCCAGTTAGCTGCAAGACATCAAAACTTTCTGCCAGATGATACAGAATGGAAGAGATGTCTCAAGGAAGCAGCACTATGTCAAATGCCAAAGCAAATGAGAGAAAAATGTGCTTACAATCGTTACAAACGTTACAATGAGACCATTGCGCTATTGAAAGCGTTAATCGAAATACAGGAAACCTTTCTTTGTCATGGATTAAATTATGCCAATTTTAATCTGGCTGATCCAGGAATTATAGATAAAATTAACTTTGATGAGTATGACACTGACATTGAATACCAAAAAACACAAGAAATAATTAGAACTTTAAATGCATTGCAATTGGAAGCATTTAACACCATCCCGAATGCAATAGAAGATGACATGCTCAAAGAGCGGTATTTCTATCTCGATGGCCCTGGCGGATCAGGAAAAACATATCTATATAATTTGTTGATGAGTTGCATTCGAGCACAGGGTCAAATAGCACTGCCATTTGCATCCACTGGAATTGCTGCACTTTTGTTAGAAGCTGGTAGAACTGTGCATAGTGGATTTAAACTGCCAGTTCCCATTCTGGAAACATCAGTGTTGGATATTCGAATGAATTCATTACAAGCAAAAAAAATTCACAAGAGTAAATTAATTATAAAAGATGAGGCTACTATGATGTCATGTCATGCCCTGCAATGTATTGATCGATTATTAAAAGAAGTTATGGCTAATGATTTGCCATTTGGTGGAAAGGTGATGTTGTTAGGAGGAGATTTTAGGCAAACATTACCTGTGGTGCCACATGGCAATCGGACTGACATTGTCGAAATGTGTCTAAAAAGAAGTAAGCTGTGGAAAATATTTACACACCTTAAATTAGAAGTAAATATGAGTTCTGAAGGCCAAAATCAATTCAATGATTGGCTCATTCAGATTGGAGAAGGAAATCAGCCAAAAATAAATAATTTACCTGATGATGCTGTTCAAATTCCACCAGAAATCATTGCAAAAGAACCACTAATTTCGACAATGTTCCTCAATACCATCAATAACGAGGATTACTCAGACATTGCAAGCAAAGTCATTTTGTCATAAAAAAATATAGATGCCTTGAATCTAAACAACAAAATATTAAAATTAATCAATGCACCCCAAAAAAACTATTACAGTGCAGATTCTGTTCTGGCTGATGACAAAGATATTGAAGCAAACTTTACTATTGAATTAATTAATTCTTTAACTCCCTCTACAATGCCACCACATGTTTTGCAACTTAAAATATGGGCAATTGTCATGCTACTGAGAAATATGAATCCCAAAAAAGAACTTTGTAATGGGACCAGATAAATTGTGAATGATTTAAAGGATCATTTTATACATGCAGAAATTAGGAGTGGTACCCATAAAGGCGAACCAGTTCTTATACCGAGAATTGATTTGGCTCCAAGTAAGAGTGGTTTGCCTTTTGTCCTTCAAAGGAGACAATTTCCCCTTATCATGGCATTTGCCATGACAATCAATAAATCCCAAGGACAAACTTTTAAGTCTGTGGGTATTTTTTTGAAGGAACCTGTGTTTGCACATGGTCAACTATATGTTGCATTTTCAAGATGCAATAATCCAGAGGAAATTAAAGTACATGTTGAAGAAAAAACAAATTCAGGGTGATTTATTGGAAGATGGATGCGTTTTTACTAAAAAAATTGTGTACTATGAGGTGCTGTAAATATAGAGGACAGTGGTTTCATTTCGACAACATTTTAAGTTATTCGGCCTGTTTTTCGAGGACCACTATTTCAATAAGAAACTCTATACAATGGCAAAAGAACATAGAGAACAGTGGTTTTACTTCCAGGAAAACATTTGAGCTCACTGGGACTCTTTAAATAGGGGACCACTATTTCACTAAGGAAACTCTATGTGCCATTTGCACAAAGTACAACAAGAACAAAAAAAGTGGAAAAAAAGATAAACAACAGTAAACAGTGGTTATACAGATTGGAATGTGTTAGAAGTTACCTTTTTACATGATTGGCCCCACAAAACAATTAGGTGGCATTTTCTTTAACTTGAAGGTTAAATGTTGTTGTTTTATGTTACTATTTCACATGTTAACATTGTATTTTCAAAGTTGTGGTTCATTGTATATTGTATATAGTCAAGGATTTATGTTACTACAAGTTTCACCATTTGTTAATATGTTGAAATGTATAATTAAATAAATAGTATTGATTCAGGGAGTAATCCGATCGCCAGTTAATGAGGTCAGGAAGGAATTAATTTTTTTCCTTCTTTGATACAATTGGCCTAGTTTCAATGGGGGTTTTTATTGTTTGCCTTCCTCTGGATTCAATGCAAATTTAGTTTAACAAGAGTTTAAAAACAAAAATGAATGTTACAAAGCCTGTAATTGTTCTAAATAGTTATTTACTGAAAGTTTACATAGTATTCTGTTATTCATGGATTACTATCAATTCAAAATGTTAGTATTGTTAAAACAAATGATTCAAGATTGTTTAAAAAACAAGTTGCATGTTACAAACTTTTATATTATGGTTTACAATATGTATTCATGAAAACTTCAGACATTGTTATATTGTTATTCCATATATGACAATTAAAAGAGTTAATATTGAAAACAATATATATTCTATACCTGTTGGTGAAATAGAAGTTGAAAGTTACAAAAATAAAACATTTTATTCAAAATGTTGTATTTATTTGTAGATAAAATAAAGGTGAAGAATCTCAGACACTCACATTGTGTGTCAAACAGTTTTAACAGCATTAAAATTGTATTGCCTCGACAATTTTGATGGGCAATTTGCTAGTATGCTAATATTCTACAATACAATTTTAATATAACTACAATTAAATTGTTATGTAATATATGAAATATACAGATTGTATCTTTCAAATACTCCTTTTATACTAAAAGTTACCTAAAGCTATTTTTTCTTATTGTTAATTATTGCATTCATTGTTTTTACCCTCTTGCCTCATTTTCAATTGAAATAATGTGTAGGCACAAAATTAAATGTGCATTTATTCATTTATGTGAATATAAGGAAGTCAGCAACTGGAGTGTCTGCAGGGGATCCAGGCCAGCATCTCCTCTAATCACACGGAGGTCATGCACAGCCTGTCAAGGCACAATGGGGAGGAGAGGAAGCACCATCTAATTACATCGTTTTACCTTGCCAGGCTCCTCAGGATGGGGGCGGATCAGATCGCAATCCAGAAAGTCACAGATGCTATGCACTGCCCTCTGGTCCCCAGCCGTGCCTCCTCCACCCCGGAGACATGCCCCACACACCCGCAGCCTGGCCGCTCATCTCCTCCCCCCATGCCTCCACCATCACCACCAGCACTGCCACTGCTGTTTACGCTGCCTCCTGGGGGGATGCCTCCCCCTGCCCTCCACCACCAAGGAGACGGTGTGTGCCCACGGTGGATTGGGGCCCTGAGGCTAGGCGGAGGAGGATGTAAGGGCTGCACATATTTTTATGACTTTTCAACAGCACTCCTCAGTGACAATCTATTGGTCCAAATGTTAACTTAATCTAGCCTGGCTACAGAGTATAGGATAATGGCCTATATGATGGTGATATTTTGTACGCAGATTTTTCCCTCCCATCACATGGTCCATGATACTCTTCTCTGTAGACACATAGGGTTCTGTTTAACATTTCACCAATTGATGGTCACTGAGGAATGCTGTTTTATGCACAATTGAAGGCATCTTCTGCATCTGCAAGCATTGTCAAAGAAAATAAGTATTTGTGCCTTTCAGGTAGATGTTCCTTCTATGACAGCCCCCCTCAACATTTAGCTCCCGCAATATTAAACCTATCTTATATCAAGGTATCTAAGACATGATTGTTATTAGCTTAATGGTGACTAATACCATTATGATGGTGGACTTGCAAAGTCTCACAATAGTATGTTAATGAAAGCCAACATAAATATATGAATGAGTGAAGCATGTGATCCTGCCTTCAATATCAGTATGAGAACAGATCCTTGTTTCTAATGTAACAGTGAATGAGGCTGCTGACCTTTGTGTCCTCTCCGTATTAATGGGTATTTTCCTGTATTGCTGATATACAGCCTCATTCAATTGCTCCGTTTTTTAGATCCGAGGTTATAAGTAGATATCGCAGGCAAATTTCCAATTCAATTGCCTCCATTTTGCGACCATGGATCAGGTTCTGAGTGACGGCCCCTCGAAAATGGCCGACCTTCAACTCGGAGCTTACACCACTCTGAAGCCTTTGATCTGTCACTTTCGCAGGGCTGAAAATGTGAATCCCTATTCAATTGTCCGATCCTGCCCACTCTGAAAAAGTATCCAAGCTTGCAAAGGGCAAATGCAGGACCAGGTCCTGCGTGTGCTCAGGAGGACCCACAAGGGCTTTAGAAGCCCTTACGTTTGATCCCCGATAAGTCCCCAGTGCACCTAACACCACCCCAACACTCCTACATGAGACCCCAATAATGCAGGGGCCCTGATCGGAACACCAGCAGGGTGCCCACATTAACCCCTTGCTGCATTGGTTCCAATCTGGACCCCTGCAGTGTGCCCAAATTAACCCCATGCTGGTGGTCCCCATCAGGACCCGCACTGCATTTAAAATGTTTAAATTCTCCGCCACGGGTCCTTAAAGGGCCCGGGTCACACAAATAGCTAAGGGCAGCAGCGAGGGTACTGTACCCCCCCCCCCCCGAAACTAAATTAACCCCACATATTAAACCTTGCAGTGGGGGTCATGATCGGAACCCCCACTGCATTTAAAATGTTTAATCTCCCTGCTGCAGGTCCTTAAAGGGCCCGCGGCAAACACATAGTTAAGTCCGGCAGCGAGGGTACTTTAAGTACCTCCACCGGCACCTAAAATGAACCCTCCAAATGCTGGGGGTCCCCATTGGGATCCCTGCAATATCCCCACATGAACCCTTGCAGTGGGGTTCACAATCTGGACCTCCACTGCATTTAAGATTCAAATGTCTCGCCCTGCAGGTCCTTAAAGGGCCTCAAAGGTCCTTAAAGGATCCGTGCTAAATAAAAATTAACCCTATAACTCATGGGGTTCTATACAGAGCCACATGTGCCCAAATCAACCCTGTCACCCATGGGGATCTATACAGAGCCCCATGAGCCCCTAATTAACCCTGTCACTCATGGGGCTCTATACAGAGGCCCATGAGCCCCTAATTAACCCTGTCACTCATGGAGGTCTATACAGACCCACATAAGCCACTATATAACCCCATCAGTCCAATAGGGGTCTATATGTACCCCTATATGACACTAATTAACCCATATAATAACACTGTAAGTGCTATGAGGGTCCTAAAGTACTACATTATTAACCATAACTATACCCCATTAACCCAACCCTGGGCCTATTTAACCCTAACTGGGACTATCTAACCTTAACTTAGCCTATTTAAAGTGATCTGGACCTAATAACCCTATCTAGGCCTATTTAACCCTAACTGGGTCTATCTAACCCTAAACTAACCTAAGCCTATATAACCCAATCAAAGTCTATTTAACCCCATCTAAGCCTATCTAACCCAATCTAGGCCTATTTAACCCAATCTTTAATGGGGGTCTATACAGGTCCCCATAAGCCTCCATTTAACCCCATCTCTTATGGGGGTATTTACAGACCCCCATAAGCCTCAGTTTAACACAATCAGTCCCATAAGGGTCTATAAAGACCCTCATGGGACAATTAGAACCCTAACATTAACCCCATAAGGGCCATGTGGGTCTTCGAGTGTACAAATACTACACTACACTATCCCCCCAATAAACCACTAAAACTAAACTAACCCCTCTCTATCCTAATCTAATAACCCCTACCTAACACCTACTCTCACCTATTAACACCTACACAACCTACCTAACCCCCTATTAACCCCCCACCCCACTAATTACAAAAAATAAAAAATCCTGTTACACAAAAAAAAAAAAACCTAAGTTACACAAATTAAAAAAAGCTATGTTGCATAAAATAAAAAAGAACATTTCTAAAAATAAAAAAGAACATTACAAAAAATAAAAACATCCCACCACTACAGAAAATGTAAAAAAAATACACACCTGAAAAGAAAATACATGCACAAATAACACAATACATTACAATACATACACAATATATATATATATATATATATATATATATATATATATATATATAATATATCAATTGTAATTGGCTGAAGGCATCTGCACCTTGTGATTTGCTGCAATCTGATTGACAGAGACAACAGCCAATCAGAAGGCACTATTCCCTTCAGCCAATCAGAATGAGATACACCCCAGAGGTGTATCCCATTGTGATTGGCTGTTGTCACTGTCAATCCATTGCAGCCAATCACAAGGAGCCGATGCTTTCAGCCAATCACAATGGGATATAAGCCATGGGTTGTATCCCATTCCAATTGGCTTAAGGCAATAGTGCCTTCTGATTGGTTTAAAAAATATTGACAGGTCCATCAGCCAATCAGAATGGGATATAGGGGTGTATCCCATTCTAATTGGCTTACACCTTGGCGCCATTTTTGTACCGGAAGAAGCACGAGAAGCTTCATTAGTGTCGGGGAGCTCTTCCAGGGAGGAGCTCCGTTACTTATTTTTAAATTTTTGGGAGCGGTGGATTTTTCGTCAAGGGCCCAGCTAGAGAAGACTTCCAGAAGGATGGGGACATCGCGAAAAGATACGTTTAATATATAGCATGTTTAGATGTGTATATTGTGTTTATATTTGACTAATGTTATGTTTCTTTTTTTCCAGGGGCCCAGCCGGAGAAGACTACAGGAAGGATCGGGTCTGTATAGACACCCATTAGATAAGGGGTTAGATAGGCTTAGATGGGGTTAAATAGGTCCAGTTTTGGTCAGATAGGCCCAGTTAAGGTTAAATGGGCCCAGATAGGTACCCTCAGGGCTATATAGACCCCTATGGACTGATAAGGTAAAATAGAGGCTTATCGGGACCCCCACTGGAAGGGTTAATGTGGGGACCTTTCAGGGGTCCCCATGGGGACCCCCAGCATTGGGGGGTTAATTTTAGGTGCCGTCCTTAACTATTAGTGTGCCCCAGGCCCTTAAGGGACTTGCTGCAGGGAATTTAAACTTTTTAAATGCAGTGGGGGTCCCGATCGGGACCCCCACTGCAAGGGTTAATGTAAGGAGATTGCGGGGGTCCGATCGGGACCCCTGCAGCACTGTTAACAAATTGGGAGGCTGCAAGAGCACTCGCAGCTTTGAGCACCATCAATCATGATGTTCTCAACTCCCATTGGCTATTGGTAAGCAGCAGCTGTAGCCTTTCCGTCGCAAGCACAACTCTGCTTACGTCGGAAACATTGGTTTCAGATTTCGGATGTCGGGCAGCGTGACTCTGCCTTGGCTAATTGAACAGCCTCGAAAACGGAAGATAAACGCAGCTCGCAGCACACTCAGAGACATGCTTGATCAAACATGAAATGGTACGTCACTCTAGATGTGCACAAAATACTTCATTCCTAATGTTCTGCGCTAAAAGCAAATTATGTCCTTGAATATGAGAGAGAAAACATATTATGTTATGACTAAAACCTGTGTGCTCTAAATGAAATAGCCAAGTCATGGGTCAGATGTCTTTATCTATTTCATAACTAATGCCTTTACAATGGAAAATAACTGGTTCACAGCCTATATCCCAGCCAAATATCACACTAACTGCAAAGAGTGCTAATTATATATATATATATATATATATATATATATATATATATATACATATATATATATATATATATATATTTATATATATATATATATTTATATATATACTAAAAATGTAGAGATATTTGTATAATTTCTCCAACAATGATAACCAGAAGTAAGTGCTATGTGCATTACTGGTTACTTCAATTAAATGGAGTGATTTCTGATTATCCTTTTGTTTTATCAGATTCTGGTTGCAGTGGTGTAGTCACCACATGCGACCCTGGTATGTGCTATGCATCATGTTTATTCTAGACTATGGCACTACCCCTTTTGGTATCCTCTTTTTCCTAAAAAAGGGTTTGTAATTGTGCTTTGTGTATAAAATAAAGCTTTATTATATGGTTCTAACCATGTCAGTGTGTTTTCAATGGTTGGGGTTTTTGGACATCCACATATATCACATTTGTGTCATATTCCTATATTAGTAAACTAATGAGCCCTAGTTACTATGCAATAGATTAATACATATAATAATAAAATAATTATATAAAAAATAATAAGATAAATATATATATAATAATATATAATAATTTTAGGGTTAATACACATAAACATGGTCCAATTTTTGATACGGTATCAACATTCCCCTGAAGGCATGATAACTATATGACAGGTGATCATGTGAATTGATTGATAGCAAAACACTTGATGGGATTTCTCCAAATAATAATGGGTATACATCTTGGCACGTGGCCATCAGCAGTGGCGTGTGACTTTCCAGGATGGGCATATCGGAGATTATGCCTGATGGAGGTGAGTTGGCTGTTACTCTGCGTGCCTCTGCACAGCCTCCATGTGTGTTTGCGGCCCTTTCTGATGGGTTAGAGTAGATTCGTTTGGTGGATGTTCCCCTGGTCCCGTTCTGGATCACTACCTATTGGTGGTGAAGGGGCTTGTGTACTTCAATGAAGCTGTGAGCTATACCATGTAGGGTCACGCTAGGTGGGTAGGTCATAGCAGAGAGGTAAGCCAATTTGCAGTCCACTGGAGAAGGAACTAGCAACCCACTCCAGTATCTTTGGTATTCAAACCTTATAGATAAGCACAGACAGAGACATAGCTAAGTGTGCTGCAGTCCATAGGGTCACAGAGAGTCAGACACGACTGAAGGACTGAACAACCAAAAATTAAATGTTCCCCTGGTTCTTGATATATATCATGTGGTGGTGTAATTTGCCCACTATTTGGTTTCCCAATGTAGATCTGATGAGTGAGATGCATATAAGATGATCTTTGTATTTCTAGGGCCTACATTAGATCCTCATGTTTTTGTGTGGCAATTTATTAAGGCTGTGTCTCTTTAATTGCTTTCAGCATCTTGCTGCAAGACTTTTCATATATTTAGTAAGGACTACTTGATAATTGGGAATTATTGTGAAATTATTTCTAATGCCTTCCATTGCTTTGCCCATATTTTAAAGTACATTGGTGCATTTTTATTGTCTTTTGCAGTGTTACAAACTAGTCTGTAAACCCTTTGCTGGTCCCATTTGGAACCAGTAATATTTTAGCCAACATTTGCAGTTTGCGGGTTTGAAAACAATTGAGGCCTTGGGTAATTGTAGCAATTAAATAGCTATTTGCGATTTTAGTGATTGTAACTCTTGCGGACGTGAAAGATCAAAGGCTTAGATGTAAGTTACGGTTGTAACAACTGCGAAGATTTTCAGCTTCTAACCCATAGATAGTTTGCAGCTTGCAAAAAGAAGCCAATTGAATAGCAAATTAGTTTATGGGCTACATTATGGAGTCCCATAAACAACAATTGCTCAAATGAATAGGGGCCGTCCACTGCTTTATTTCTATTGATAATTGTGATATATCAGCAGGACAGTCTTATTTGTTAAATGCCAAACATACAAAGTGTACTTGTTTTCTGTCAGTATTCCCTTGCTCATAAAATGCCTTTGTGTCTTTTTTCAGCAAATAAGGACAAGTACATGAAAAGACCAGATTATAATATAATCCAATAATGATAGTGATCTGCAAATAATCACTGCTGTACATATCTACTGCAATCAATATAAAAGAGAAATTGTTCTTTCTAAAAGTACATTAAGGAATACAAAAATGGATTTCATGTCAAAAGACTGACTAATCCCAGATCTTTATATCTTAAATATAGAGTACACGTATGTAGCCTCTGTATACATTTATGCAATAGCTGAAAAATGAAACAATAGGCTATTTATCTATTGTATAGGCTATTAACTGTAAGCAATTTATCAAGCAAATTATATGAACACAAAGCAGATCTAAAGCTATTTATTATATTATTATTTTTTGCACCCAGAGCAGAAACTTCTGCTGCGTACTTCATGCAGTTTTTCAGTACTGGTAAGCAACCAGGGCTGTGTCTACCTTTTTGGAGCCCCTAGGCAGTGAAGCGGTGGAGCCCCTGTGAGTACGCAATGAATGCACAGACCCATTTTTGCCTTTTCTGGACGTGTAAGTTCCCTTTACTCTTGTAACTGTCTTGTTCTAGGTGGTTAACCCCTAGTAGCCAGTCAATTAACTGCATCATTTCATTTTTTTAAGCCAGAAACCATTTTTTTTAAGAAGTGGTGCCCCTCACAGGGAAGTCCCCCTGGGCGGCTGCCTAGTTGGCCTAATGGGTAATCCGGCCATGTAAGGAACAATCTGTAATCATTGATGCAAACCATTGTGTGCTTGATGTAGCCTTCCCCTACATGCCAGGTGACAGATGAATAATGCATTAAAATGCAGGGTAAGCAAGTACATCTATAAGACTATCAGGGACTATGACCCCAAAATGACCAACAATGTACTAACCTATGCTCATAGGTAACTTCACTTTACCACTTTAAATCCTAAAGGGCTATTGTCTTACAATGACTTCCCCGTTCCATCTTATTTTCTGGGTCTGTCTGGAAATTCTTACCTTTCAGTTGCTGCCCATTAATCCTTTATAAGAAAGCCCTGTCTCAATGTGTTGCCAGTTCATAGCTCCTCTGTAGTATTGTGTACCTTTGTCTACTGTTGTTTAATTGCTTTTCTTAAACTTTTATTTTATTATGTTTTTTTATACATACAGATCATAAACATAAATAAAGAACAAATAGTTAACTGTTGCTTTTTTATTACATGATGTTATTATTTATTCCTGTTTTCCTGGATTCTGACTGCAAGCCTTCTTAACCTTCTGCTTCCGATCCTAACCCTGGATTCTGTCTGCCTTCCTATTCCAAGATTTTGCTTCCAGCCTGACCCCTATGGATCCCAACCTACCCTATTCTAAACCAGTCCTAATCCCAGGTCTCCTACTCAATCAGTTCAGTCTTGACTCCCGGCTGCTACATATATAAGTGTGTTGAAATAGTTTATATAAGGCCTTTTTAGTAATGGATTTGGGTGTGTGTGCTCAGATTGATTATTTGGCATTAGTAATATACTGAATTACAATATTTTTTTACAAATAATGTGGATAATTATCAATTTAATGTTAACTCTAAGAATCTTTTTTTTTTTTTTTTTTTTTATTGCAAAAAAACAAATTTAACAAATAGAAATATCATCAATAAAAAATTTTTACAACAACATATCAACAAAATACATACCTTAGATACATTACCATTCACTCACTTTCAAACCTCATCCAACCCTTCTAAAGTTTTGATGTTATCAAATATATCCTGTTTTTGGTCCCATACTTTCCATTTTAATGGGTCAACGTTGGTTCAGCCTTTTTGTATAATTTTTTTTTCCATTTCTCGGATGTGTTATATTTTCCAAACAGTATCAGCAAAAATAGGAGCAGTTTTTGCTTTCCAATTGGAAATTATTATATTTTTAGCTATTGAAAAGACCAGAATGGCGAAAGCTTTTTTCTCTATACTAATACCTTTTGGAAAAATATGGAGCAGACTACATTCTGCGCTAAAAGGAAATTGACTTCCCACAATACTAGACAGAAAATTATAACAACTTTCCCAAAAAAACTTTAATTTCGGGCATTCCCATAAAATATGTAGTAAATGAGCGGTATTACCGCAATCTCTCCAACACATTTTTTCCAAAGGATTATGGGAAATCTGTGCAGTTTTAACAGGTGTAAAATACCAGTTATTAATTATTTTAAAAAATGTTTCTCTGTATGTTGTTTGTTTAATAAACCTGTTTGTTAATTTTAAGGTTGTATCCCAGTCTTTGACTTCTAATGCTAAATTTAAGGAATCCTCCCATTGACACATACCCTTGGTTTTAGGTTGTTCTCCAAAGGATCTTGTGATATTAAAGCACTTGGATATTAGATGTTTTTTTTCCAGTTTAAGAATAATTTTTTCTATAGAATTGAGTTCTTTACCAATTTGTAAAGGAATGTTAAATTGACGAGTAACGGTTCTATAGGCTTCATACGTTAACCATCCCTTAACTGCGATATTGAACTTCTTTTTTATCTGATCGAAGAAAGAAATAGCTCCTTCGAATATTGTATCTTTAACCCGCACCACCCCTTTGCTATTCCAGTCATTTATAATGGTTTCCATATCTATATGTAGAATAGCTTTTATTGGGGTTATTAGGCTGCCCTCCGGGATCAGCTTATTTTTCTTATTGATCCATCTCCAATTTTTTAAGATTTCTTTTACCACCCGTGATCCAATTGCCAGATTCTTGTAGTGGAGATTTTCTCTAAATACCATAGCTGATACGTGCCAATTTCGGATTAATGCTTGTTCTATTTGCATCCAAGGGAGTTTATTTGCTGTTTCCAACCATTTTAACCCTTGTACTATACCATTAGCTTCTTGGTAAGGATATAATAAAGGGTAGGAAATTCCTCCCTTTATAAAGGGTCTTCCCATGGTTGTTTTTTTTAACCTTATATATTTAGTATGGTGTATATAGAAGTCTATCATGCTTTGGAGTTTTTTTAACCAGAATTTGGGAAGCTTAAATGGGATGCATCTCAAAATATAGGTAACTCTTGGGAGAATCATCATTTTTACTACTGCAATTCTTCCCGAAAAGGAAAATCTATTTTTTTTCCAATTAACTATAATATTTTGACACTTAGCATATAGGTCTTTATAATTCCTATGTACCATTTCGTGTAATTTAGCCAAAAATACAATTCCAAGATGTTTAAATGATTTTGAATTCCAGTCATAAGGGTATATAGAATCAAGTTGAGACAGCAAACTTGCTGTAAAGTTAAAAAAAAGAGTTTCTGATTTCTTATAATTCAATTTCTAATAGGAAACTTTGCTATACCATTGAATCACTTTTGATAATTGATAGAGTGATTCTTTTGGATGGGTAAGTGACAGTACCACATCGTCAGCATATAGACTAATTTTGTACTCCCTCTCCCCCACCCTAATCCCAGATATCTGAGGACATGATCTAATAATTTCAGCTAATGGTTCTATCATCAGCGCGAACAGGGTGGGGGAGAGGGGGCAACCCTGTCTGGTTCCATTGGATATTCCAAATGAGTTTGTCCTGCCTCCCCAACCCGTTATTTCTGCTGAAGGGGAACTATATAAGGCTCCAATCGCTTTAGCACCAAATTCTCCAAACCCAAATTTAGATAGCGTTAAACGCATGTAGTCCCACCCTACTTTGTCAAACGCTTTTTCGGCATCTAAGGATAGGAATAGGGTGGGAGTACCTTTGGCTTTCGCTATTTCACTTAAATTCATAATCTTTCTAATATTCTCTGATCCTTGTCTGCCTGCCACAAACCCCATTTGATCTATTGTTATTAATTTTTCTATGAATTTCTGGATTCTGCAGGACAGAATTTTCGCATATAGTTTAATATCTGCGTTTAATAGTGAAATGGGTCTATAGTTAGCACAGTACTGTGGGTCTAATTTAGGTTTGGGAATCATTATGATTGCAACTTTTATCATTTCCCTTGGGATTGCCCCTGTCCTCTTGATTTCATTAAACATGTCTGTTAAGTGAGGGCTTAATATTTGGTCAAAAGTTTTATAAAAACCATTAGTGTATCCATCTGGTCCTGGAGTGGTGTAAGGTTTCAGTTGTTTAATGACTTGGAGGACTTCTTGAGTAGTAATTGGTTCATTAAGTTCTTTTCGGTCGCTTTCAGTTAATTTAGGTAATTTAATACCGTCCAAAAATGAATGAATTTCTTCTACTAATGGTTTACCAAAGGTGGGATCTTTTTCCAAGTTATACAGATTCTGGTAAAATTCAAAAAAAGCTTGGCCAGTTTCTTTTGGTGAGGAGATGTACCTACCTTTATCTTTTAAAACTGTTATTCTATTTTTTTCCTTTTTCTTTTTAACTTGAGAAGCCAATAATTTACTATTTCTATTGTTTTGATGGTGATATATCTGTTGGAAGCGCCATAATTCGCTATCCGATATCTGTTGATTAATCTTATTTATTCTGTTCCGTATTGTTTTAATTTCTGTTATAATATGTGGTTGTGCGTCCAAAAAAAATTTTGTTTCTAATTTATTTAGCTCTATATACAATTTTTTTAGTGGTGCGCCTCTTTGTTTAATCATTTGTGATTTTAGTTTAATCATCAAACCTCGTGTAAAAGCTTTTTGTGTGTTCCAAATCGTGCAGTGTGATGGGACCGAATAACTGTTAATATCAAAAAATTGTGTTATTTCTTTCTTTAAAAAATCTTTATTCTTTTCTATTTTTAATAGGGAATCATCCATTTTCCATTGTGATCTATCTAATTTTACTTTGTTTATTTCAACTATTGCTATAGTGTAGGCGTGATCTGATATAGCGATCTTGCCTATTTCCGTATGTGAAATTTTATCTATTATTCGAGAATCTACTAAAATTAAATCAATCCGTGAATATATATTATGTGGGGTTGAGTAGAAAGAAAATTCTTTTTGATTTGGGTGTTGAACTCTCCAAGAATCAAATAAGTTGTTTTTAATAATCCATTCAGTAAATATTTGGGTTACTTTGCTGACTCTTTTTAAATTTTTGTCCACCAGTTTTTTAGATCTGTCTAGATTTAAGTTGAGGACCATATTAAAGTCACCAGCAATAATGAGCGGACCTTGTGCATATTTCTTTATTAAATTGCTTATTTGTTTTAAAAATTTACCTTGTTTTTCATTAGGAGCATAAATATTGAGTAATGTAATTTTCTGATTATTAATTTGGCCATTCCATAGAATATAGCGTCCTTCAGTATCGATAATTGACGCTGCTTCCTTAATTTTTAACTCATTAGAGAAGAGCATTGATACACCTCTTTTTTTTTTCCCAAACACTGAATTGATTCTATATTCATAGCTTCCTGTTGCGAAGCCCGGTATCTTAATTTTCCCCCAATGAGTTTCTTGAAGAAAGATTAAATCTGCCTTTTCTATTTTACAATGTCTATATACTGTTTTCCTTTTACTTGGGGAATTTAATCCTCTAACATTCCAGCTTAATATCTTTAGACCCATATACTTTGGGAGATTTATATTGACTCTCTTTATTCTTTTTATCATTTGTATTTGTAATTTTGGGACCATTAAAGATAATTTTATCACATTCATACTTACTTTCATACATGCATTCATACTATTGGAACAGATGGGGCTGTGGTACAGCCTTTCACTAATACTGTTCCGCAGGAATTCTGTCATTGTTCAGAAATGATTTGCGGTATCCTGTGAAGATGACTATGGCGTTTTCGTATCTTAGCCAGTTCTTTATCTGTCTAAACCTACTTACTGTTTCTGTTTTTCATCCTGTTGTTGGAGGAATGGGGAGAGTAAAGAGACAAGGAGTGTATCTTATTATAAATGTATGAACATTATTGCAGATTTTGGGATAATTTGGTAGATTATACTGATATTTACTAATTCACTTTATATTGTTGTTTATATGTATTGTTTTATTTCTCCTCCTTTAAACTTCTTCCCTCCCGTTCTACTTCCCCCTCCTCTCCCTCACTCTCCTCTCCTCCAGCCACAAGCAATAAGGTCTTATGCTATTCTACCCTATCTTGTTGTTAATCTTTCTAGATCTTATTAATTGCTATACATCTCTTATGGTTTTCCCTAACTAAACTCTACTTTAGTTAGTTTCAATGATCCGCCAGTTCAATGTCCATTTATGTTTATCTTTCCTTTTGCCACTCCGGCGTTGTTAATTGCAACTTCATTGAAGAGTCTTTTGATTCATTAGCTTTCAAATTTTGATTGTTCAAAAAAACTTCTCCTTCTTTTGTGGAATTGATCTTGTGCCATGTAGTTCCTTGTAGGACTAATAATCCTACTGGGGAAGTCCATTTGTAAATAAGATTACGTTTCCTTAGTGTTTGAGTTATCAAAGTAAATTCCTTCCTTTTATTGATTGTTGCTTTTGACAGATCTGAAAAGATTTGTATCATTTCATATGGTGAATCAAATTTCTTTTTAGTGTAGCTCGCTTTAGAAATTGCTTCTTTTGTGGGTAAATGGTGCATTCTAACAATCACATCTCTAGGACTCTTATTTTGTAAGTGTGCTGGTAATGGAATTCTATGAATTGTATCAAATTTTTGGTCCATTTGTGAAAAAGTAGGTATAATATTGGAAAATAATTCCCCAAGGTATGTGGGAAGCTCTTCTTTTTTTATAATTTCTGATATTCCTCTAATGCGCAGATTATTTTTTCGTGATTTATCTTCCATTTTATTTATTTGCTCATTCAGAGTTTTAATTTGTGTAGTCATTTTAGATGATTGTTCCATGAACATATTATGGTCCACAATTAACTTGTCAAACTTAGTTTCCAAGTCTGCAGATCTCTTGTTCACTTCCGTTATTAGTTTAGAGTTTTCCATAATTTGAGCCTTAATCTCTGCGAGGAATTCTATTTGGACATTTTTTAAGATCTCTTTCATTTTCCCAGTAGTAAGAAGGTTTTCTTCCTGATTCTCAATTTCTCTGTTTGTTGGAGTTACAGGGGGGAGGACTATACTTTGGTCCTGCCCTTCTTTCAGAGTTTTTTTCTGCGTCGAATTTGTAAGTTTCTTAGGGGAAAAAAAGGAGGATGGATCAGGAGTAGGGCTTTTCCGCCCTTTCGCTTTCGATTTTGTAGCCATTTTGCTTAATTTTTATGGTGTATTTTTTCACCAACTTTTACTTCCTCCTTTCTCCTCCTCCCTCTATCTCAATTAGGTTTTTTGTATTCACCAATATTTGACACTTGTAGGTGATACTTATATATTGGTCTTTGCATAAGTATTATTATGGTTTATTATAAGTGACCACCTTAGAATCTTAGCAGACCTTTGTCCTCTTTAAGGGATCAAAATCACTTCATAGTTTCCTGATCACCTGCTTTCTCATGTCCGTTTATTGAACTTTGCAGGGAAAAAATATCCTTTCAATTTAGTTTATTTTCTTAATTTTGTAAATGCTATATGAGAATAACAAGTTTGTTATAATGCATCCTTTAGCGTTTTACTGCAGGTTTTATTTGCTTTATAGTCCTTATGCTGTGTGTATATCATTGTCTTTCTTAAAATGCAGGAAGAATTAATACAATAGCATAATGTTCATTATATTCCATTTGCTTATGTTGAGAGGCAGAGAAATTAAACAAGAAAAAAAAAAAAGTTTTACTGATCTCTCCGTGGACTTGGTTTTCTTCATTGCCTGTGATTCATGTTGGTTGTTTGCTGGTATAGCGCTGACCGTTCAAGCTGTACACAACCGGTCCCGTTCCAGAATTTCCAACCCCAATCTTCCCAGAGCGTTTCTTATGCACTAATGCTAGTGCTGGTGGTGCAACTTTTATGCCGTTTTCTGCAGTAACAGGTCCGTTCTCCTCTATCTCCGGAGAACACTCTCCATCTCTACACTGCTAGTGCGGGCTACGGACGCTGCACAATCGGGTTCAGTCTCCACGAGTCTTCCTCTCTGCCTCTCACTTGCCTGCATACGCCATCTTCACCCGCTCACAGCCGAGCTTCGCGGCTTAACACGTCATTTCCGGTCCCCCCTAAGAATCTTAAAGGGACATGGAAGGTCTGGATTTTACTAGGTATATACAATACCTATGTGTTTATTTACTTTTATGTTCTTTATTTTATCAAGAAGTGCTTATAAGTTCTGTTTACAAATAGTGCCTACTTTGTAGTCCCGAATGTGCAGTGTAATATAGTATATTGCAGCATGTAATGAGACATTGTCCAAGATAGGCTAATACTACAATGAACATTCAGTCTTGTGTCTACATACATTATAGTGAGCAGACTGATACAGACCGATACAGGGATAATTAGTACAGTTTTAGGCAATAAAAACAAAGCTTTTAATTGCTTATTAATAAAAAAACTACATAAAAGTAAATAAACACATAGGCATATTACATTCCTAGTAAAACACAGAAACCCTCCATATTTCTTTAAACCAGGGTTAAACTGCATCAGTTCTTTTTTGCCTAACACCAATGCCAATGTCATCTCTTGTTGAGTGATCAGTAATCTAACTTTCTAATAGAATATCGACACAGCAATCTGCCTCATTACCAATAGGGAATACTGCCAAGGTCCATGAAAGTTTTCTTTTTCTTACTTATACTTGACTGTGCTTCCTTTCTCACATGCAAGCCTGGACTAATACTGATGCCTCTGCCCTATTTTGCTGCTAAATTTTCCTTTTCTAATATTGGACACAACAGAAACACAAAGCAATGCAATCATCATGTCCAAATTTGATTGTTATAACCGCCCAAGTTTACATATTTGTCAGATATTCACATTTCAATAAATCATACTTCCACCAGACAAAGCTACTTGGCTCTTTGCTGAACCTTCTGCCTGTCCCAAATTAGTTAATTGTTTCCTTCAAAATCCATTTAAATTTTTTGTCTACAAATGTAATGTTACATGTCTACTTTCTAGTTAATTCTCAACTCTTGTACCCACTATTGCTTCCAACATTGTTTTGCTCTGTTTCGAACTACACCTCTTCTCCTCTAGATAAGGTAATCCAACTTCAAGACTATCCTTCACACCCATTTTGAAGAATGCTTTCACTTAACCACTGCAGTCCAATATTTCAAATAAACTCTTTTTAGGAGAAAAATTTGTCTTTTATACACAATTATGTGCCCCAGAACAATCTACCATTCTGCTTTCTCCTGAACAACTCTCTGAGGTGGTAGGAGACTTTGAATGTACTGGACATTTCTGTCTACATAAAGGTAATGTGGCAGTTACAACTGCCAATACTTTCAACAGAAGGTCCTAGGAGAGTGTTTACAAGAACACACTCTCCTAGAATTAGCATCAGAAACAGCATAACAAAATGGATTTGCATGTACAAATTAAAAAAGGCTGCACTTTTTTTTATATTTTGCCCATTATTGCATTTATTTATCAAAAAAACATGAAGAAAAATTGTCCACACTGGCGCTTTAAATAAAGCAGATTTGCAGTTTTAATAAGACTGTGATCCATAGATCGGGGATATAGCAGATCCCAGTTGCCTGGTTTGGTAAAGGGTATGGAGGAAAATGTGTTGCCAACAGTGAGTGCTAAAATGTGCAGGTTTAAAATTTAGATAGAGCTTACATTCTACCCCTAGAAAGCCCAGCATGACTACTTCTACCTTTCAAGTTAATTAGAAATTTTATACAAAACTATTACATTGTCTCCATAGTAAAATTTCCATAAAAGAAAAGTTCACGTCGACAGGTCATTGTGTACATTAGGTATTTAAACGTACACAAATAAATTATACACATAGAGCCACATTCAAATCCAAGCCCCCAACTCGATCGAAGACGGCCGAATGTCTGCGGGTGTATTGTACGCTCCTGTTCATCTCCGATTCCAGTGCTATTCAATTGTCTCAAGCCTGCAAGTTACTGGCCCAAAGCCGAAACCATAAACCATGCGCTGGTTCGTAGCAGTTCAGGGCGGGAACATGATGAATTAAGCAAGCCTGTAACTGCCCATTTCGAATCAGCAAATAGAAATTTAGACAGTCATTATTACAGCAGTAAAACATGGAGGTTACATGTCAATCAATTAGGCTCGGGGGTCCGATATGCCATCAGACTCGCAAACCCTCAAAATAAAGAATTATGAAAATGAAATGACTAACCAAATTAAACTTATTTTCTCTAGAAAAATGGCGTCTAAGAGGAGATATGATTACCTTATATAAATACATCCAGGGTCAGTATGAAGATTTGTCAAGGGAGCTTTTTGTGCCAAGAGGTTTTCAACTGACAAGAGGACATCCCTTGAGGTTAGAAGTAAAAAGATTCCACCTTAAAGAAAGAAAAGGGTTCTTCACAGTAAGGGTGGTTAATCTGTGGAATTCTCTACCAGAGGAGGTGGTGACAGTGGATTCGATAGATAACTTTAAAAGGGGACTGGATTTATTTCTAATTAAAAAGGGAATTCAGGGTTATCATGGATAATTAGAGAGGCAGTATTGATCCAGGGAGAAGTCCGGTCGCCGGTGTCTGGGATCAGGAGGGAATTGATTTTTTTTTAATTTTTTTTTATATACAACTAATTAATTAATAGTTAATCCGCATATTGCAGATCACAGGAGATCTTAAAAGGTTGAACTTGATGGACTGAAAGTCTTTTTTCAACCTTAATTACTATGTAACTATGTAACTATGTAACTATGAATGCCAATACTGTTCTATTCCATATGGGGGGCCTGATTTGTATTAACTCATTGATACCCAAGATCGATTTAACCCTGAAATGAAACATAAAAATTAATTTAAGTTCCTGCGGATTTGCGAGCTTAAGACTGTTGTGCAATTAATTCTAATGTCTATCATCGCTTTCCCCGTTATTTACAGTGCAGTATTGATCCTACAAATAGGTGTTTAACCCCGCTCTAGCATTCGTAGGATTTTCTCCTTCATTTGCCATCTACGGGTGTGAAAACATTTGCGGGCTTGGGGAAATTTAGCAATTGAATAGCGATTTGTGATTTAAGCCTTGCGAAAGTGAAAGATCAAAGGCTTCTGGAGGCTGTAAGTTACAGGTTTAACCATCACAATATTTTCAAGGCTGTAACTTGTAACTTGTTTGGAGCTCGCAAGAAGACACCAAACGAATAGCAAATTCGCTTGTGATCTCACTTAACGGGCTACCGGATCGCCCGAAACCTCACTTGAATATGGCCCATAGTCCACATATCCCCCTATTATTATTATTATTAATAATATTAATAATAATAATAATAATAATAATAATAATAATAATACACATATTATAGGCCATCTCTGATAACCTGGTTAGACCTACCAAGCAGATTGTGAGGCTTCTTGTAGATATCCCTGCTAGCAGGAATGGGATTCGACCACTGAACAGGACCAATGGACTACCGGAAGCACGATAACAGAGTCACCAACTGTAATTCTAGTCAAGCCGATACAGCATCAATACCACCAATGTATAGGATTATCCCTTCCCCAGAATGAATAATGCACATAAATTGTGGATATCCAAACTGACAACTCTTTATTAGCAAACACAACTCATATTTATGTACAGAGTCACAACCTTAGCAGACGTTCTCTTAGCCAATCCTCAAGCTCTATTTTCCCCAACCTGTGTCCACCTGTCCATCAAGGACTGACAGACTTCCTAATGACACCCCACCCAGGTCTGAAACAGTGATTCATAACTGACTCCTTTATTCAGCCCGTCAAGCGGGGGTTAGCTGACTAATCAGAGATGGAGACAGCTTGTCGGGCTGCCAATGTGACAGCTAATGCTGGGATGAAAGCAAGTCCATTTGGTCAGCTCTTACAAATGGTACCAACTACATGTCACCAGGGGACAATAACGGTTAATTAGATCTTCCTTAGCCTTCGCTTAATTGAATAACAGGGCTCCTAGGAATCTGATGTATTTCCCATAACCGCTAAAGCCTTCCCAACTCCCCTCAACCTCGTACCTCATAACTCTGACCTATTATTATATTCCTCAGTGAAAAACTGTAATCTTGATGGCAAGAATGATATGGGGATTCTCATACTTAACATTAGTTATATGTAATTTATGTTACAATCATACCACAGGCAATATTAACCTGCTTATGCCAACAGGGCAATACCAGTCCATGTATACAGATAGTGGGGCAATGTCTTTGAAGAAAGGTACCAGTTGTGCTTTAACCCATGCCCACCCAGGTCCAATAGTTTACTCAGTCCCAAAAGTTCATAGGGGCCCATGGGTGTCATAAAGTATACACATGGCAACAGCAAAACAACTTCAGTAATATTCTAGGGAAAAATTAAATACATGAGACAACAGGGCGGTGATCATCCAAGTATCAAGTTATTTGGGCAGTGGTTTTAGGGAAAAGGTGAGAAGTGGTGTTATTGTTCCCCCTGGCCCCCAGGGCCCATAGTAGTCTTTTGCCCCCAAAGTCCAGTGATTCCCCCTGTCTGTGACACCCCAATTACACCAGTGAGGAGTTTATGTTACTCTTCCTTTCCACCTTTGACTTGGAGCACACCACACATGGAGACAGGGAAGGCTAAGATGTGGTGAGAAGTGGCTCAGGAGATCAGCACTGTGGGAGTATACAAGAGGTACATTAAGAGTGTCAAGCACCAATACCATAACTGCAGGTCAGCAGTGAGGAAGAACACAGACATTAAGGTTCACCAAGCTAACAATTGGTGGCCCTCTGTGGTGGTGGGGTATAATGAGAGTCTTTCTTTCCTTTTCGAAATTACAACACAACCCATACAGTAAACATACATGTTAACAAAACATTATTATTATCTGTTATTTGTAATGCACAAATATATTCCATAGTACTATACAAGGGTACTGTCCAAAGAAAAATATTAAACATATATAAAAAAGTGGAACATGGAAAACATGCTCCACCACTCAATGATATGACCTAAATCACATAGCAATGGACATTTCACTTTGCTGCATTCTCAGTTTCCAAGTAATAATAAAGCTGATGCCCATCAATGTCACATAATAATGTCCTCAAATGCACACACCATGTGTGATGTCATAAGTAAATATCCAAAGACCTAAATATGAATGTTATCATTATAACACATATCAATGTTGTATCATGATACTCAGCTATGGCTAACTCAACAATAAACAAGAACAAAAATAGAGGTGCTCAAGCAGAGAACAAACTAACTTAAATAGGTAAGTTAGTTCTTTTAACTCACTTGTACCCTTAACAAGGAGAAATATCCTGTAGTATATCAGTCTGGTCTCACTCAGAATCTCACATAGAGTGATGCAGCCCCATTATACCAAGGAATTCTATTCTAAACAACAAAACCCAGATGTACATTTCGGCCTTAGTGTGGGCATCGTCCGCAGGATTTAGGTGGACTCCTTAAGGCACAGTGACCAAGGAGTCCACATATGGAGCCCCCTATAACCCTTAGGGAGACTAAACTCTAAGGGTCATTTGCATAAGCAACATCAAAAATAGAGGTGCTCAATCAAAGATAATACAAAGCAGAATTTATAAATCCACACATCCATGATTTTGGAATGAATCGATCAAAATTTATTTTAATCCCTGTCTATGCAACACTTAATTTCAAACATAACATAGAAACGCTGACTGATCATAATAGAAGGAAAAACCAAAAATATGCTATTTTTCATCAAAAGCTCCACTACCAATTTCTGACTACTAGAAGAAAAGAAGAAGATATAAAATAGCCAAGGAGTATTTAGGGACAGTTGCCATTTGCATGGAGTTTGATCCGTATGACTCTTTCCTCACAAAAGGAATGCATTTACAGGCTGCTCAAATTGGAAGCAGTCAGTCTACACTTGGAGACTGGTATCAGACTACCACCCCAAATACCAATACCACCACCAGTGACAGCACCTTCAACAGCAGCAGCAGCAAATCCTACACTGGTGGCTATTCCCGCAGCACAGCCACCACTTCAGAAATCCCATGGTTCAGATGAACTTTTGGATAGGCACATTGAACAGGGAGAGAAACAGATGGACAGGTAACTATTAGAGGTTGAGGCCTATTAGAGAGAACACATTGAAGTGATGGATCGGGTGTGATAACAGGAGCAATCACTGCACCATGTATTTTTAGGCACAGAGAAACATACTCCAACTCAAAAGAAAACACCTGGTCAGTTGAGGCTCAGCTGGCAGAGATCAAGTGAAATCTGGTTCGCCTAGATGACCTCTTCACACCAATGCTGGAAAACTTGCACTGCTTCATCCATGTCCAGCAAACCAGAAGGGAGTCACCCTATCCCCAATGCAGAACCCCACCTGGTCTATCTCCAAGGACTGTCTCCTTCCCCTTTTAGGTACCGAGGGGTCTACAACCCTTGGTATCAGCTACCTCTGGCAGAGTGTCTGAGTGAGGGGTCTGAGTCTACCCCACGTGGGGAACTATAAACCTGAGATGTGAGATTCTTAGATTATTGAGGAGAGTTCCTCCACAATGTGGGGAACCTAGTGGAAGGTAGTGCGGTTGGTTAGCAACCTTGGGGTACCTCCTACATGGGGAGGGAATAATGGTAGGGCTCGGATAATTCCGGAGACTATGCAATTGGGTTTACTGACCCCTTAGCCGACCTCCCCTTGGATATGGATACATTTATTGAGCGGAGAGGGCTAAGGGGTTTGAGGCAGCTCACTTTTTGAGGCCAACCAGGGAATCCATAATAGTTTTAGACATACAGCCTTCAATTAGACAGAATAGGGCCGGGGGGGGGGGGGGTCTCATAAACAATTGCAACGGTCAAGGATTTCCTAATTAGTGGCTAACCACAAGACAAATGATCAAAGGGATATTGCATGCAGAGCCCTTGACACCACCTTTGTCTATTGAGACAAATTTTTCGATTGCTGTTTTGACAACCTTGTGAATTATACTTGATGGCTTAATCATGTTATTAAATCTTTCACAGAGGTCTATGGAGCCTAATTCACCATTTAAATCAAGTTTGAATCCGGGACAGGGAGTGAACTTGGTATCTTGTTTGGCTACTGGAAGTGTCTACTGGTTGCTCTTAAAGTGGTACCAACACCAAAATATTTTTATTAGCCTGATGTAATAGTTATACCCCAAAACACATTTTGCACATGTAATAAACATTTAAAAATTACAAAAAATACCCAGAGCTCTTTAATGTCAAATGACTTTGTGAAGCAGGGCTCTTAGAGGCTTAGGGTATACAACAACATAAATACACAAGTGACATAGTCTTTTTAAACTCTATTATGGCCATGAGAATAGCCCTTGAGTTAGTTAGCCACATGGGCTAGTGCCCATCAATGTCTGATTGCCATTTCAAAAGAGCCCATGCTACACACGTAGCATTAACACAGATTTCTTTCTGATGCAATGTAATCGCAAGGTTACTTGTTACGTGAGATTTTTACAAGTGGAATGTAATCAAGGCCTAAGAATGAGTGATTCTCCGACTCTGGAATAAATCCATGTCACCTTGCTACAAGATATGGTGAACTCAACTTGATGTTACAGAGAACAGAGAAGGATCCAAAAGGAAGATCATGCTATAAAGAATTAGAAAAAAATAAAACTGGTTCTGAGCTTATTAAAATCTAAGCACGTTGTTCATACGTTTATAGTAATATGGAATTAAAAATCTTACCTTAAAATTCACTTTAACAACTAATATTATTCATAGTAACATTATTACAGTAAGGTTTATTTTCATTTTCTATTTTTTCTTGCATTCTGCTAGAGAACTTATGAAATATGCAACACTTTCTATGTTCATTTTATTCAGCATTCCACACAGTTGTAAGATTTATTTTAATAGCTCAAGATGATTTTCAGATTTTTTTTTATTATTTACCTGTGTTTTATGATGAGGCATGCAAAGAATATGAAACTTTTAATTTAATAAAATACATTTTGCCCTGATAAAGTGAATGTTTCCACTTGCAGCAAGTGACGGATATCCTATTAGTCATCACAAGTAGAATTTTTATGTTTTTATGCAGCATAAAAAAATAATCCATATTGGACCAGAGGCTAAGGTAGTTCTGGTTAAACGATCAATTTTTTAGTAGAGAAGCATAAAACATGTTCACTGTAGCAATAAGCTATGTAAAAAATGTGCTTAGAAAGTTTACAAAGTGCATGGCTAAGACCCATACTGAACAAAATGTAACAATTTTACATAGTATATTTCTTTTTTCGGAACCTAAAGATGGCATATGTCTTATGGATTTTGGTACTTTTCCCAGAAAATTTGACTATTTCTAGAAATATTCCTTATTATATTCACAACCATTATTAATTCTTGTTGTGGGTCTCATTTGTTGTAACTTGGACACTCTCCAGAAGAACACCTCACTGCTTGTCTTCTGAGCCTAAAGAATTGTATTTGGCATTAAAAGACCATTTATGAAATATAATATGAGCAAGTCTTTTTTGTGTGTGTAAAAAACATTCTAAAAAGTGCAGTTGAATAATAAAATTAATGCAGTATAAAATTATAAATTTTTCAGTGGGCAAACATTTTTACAGCCTTATTAAATTGCGATTCAGCAAATTTAAAAGGGCTCTATTTAAGCACACAGCATTTTTTTTTTTACAGAAGTTTTTAGTTAGTGAACTTCTATCCAAAATCAAGGTCTTTACTAACTAAAGACTTCTGTAAATAAAATATGTTGCGTGCTTAAATAGAGCTCTTTTCAATTTGCCGAATCGCAATTTAATAAGGCTGTTAACTTGGAGTGAGGCTGTGGAGGACCTAGTGCTGGTGCAGTAGATGCAAACGCATCAGGGCAGATAACAAGGGCAGGGACCCTCTGCTACCTGCAGTGCCCTATAGTAAAGGGGACTCAATTTATTAGGGGAGGGAGGCAGATAATTATAATTATTAGGCGTCATTTCAGCATTTGCATATATTTTTGGCTTTTTCAATGACCTCTATGGGCACCAAACTATGAGTATTCAAGAGATACAATTGTCTTTTTTTAAGTGCAGAGTTTTAGAATCTCTTCCAAAGGATAAAAAGGTTCACTACAAGGCATGTGGGCATGGTTAAGTGGTAGGAGAAAAAGAAACATGACACCATCTAGGGGCAAGTAGAGGAATATTAAAAGTAGTTAATATTTCATAACTCTATGCTATGATAAAACTTATACTTTACCTTTAAAGCCTGACATTATGACCTACAAATATATTTGCTGTTGGCCTAGTCCAGATTTAAGAACACTAGAGAAATAACAAACTATTCAGTTTAAGATTAATTTGCTAGATTGTGGTAAATTCTATTGTGTTACAGGGTCTGTCACATAGTTTTTATGCATAAAGCTTTCCAATATATTTGTGCTGAAGGAAAAATCCCTGACATTGCTGAACAGTAAATCCATTTTGTTGGTCAAATGCCAAATTTTAGGATTGCTTGTTGAATTACAAAATACGCTAAATGATACTCTTGAAATATAATTGTTAAGAGGCACAGACAATTGACACATTTTATAAGTACATAAATTGTCATAAAAATATTTAAATCATGTTAAAATGCAAATGAAATGTAATTTATTCATTGAAAACATACATTGAAAGTGGTGTAGGTTTTCAACTAGAAAACCACACTTGAGATAACAAAATGTTAACAGTCGTTTGTCATCTGTAAAATGTGTAGGCTTGTGGACCAAGAGAGAGAGATACAAATTCTGTTGTGTTCCTTTTGGTTCTATTTGTGTTCCTTTTGTGTCAATTTGTTACAACCTTCGATATCAAAGAATTTGTTTATTTACTGATTAGTAATGGTCACAGAGGAAAAAAGAAAAACATTCTTCTGGAAGTGCACTCATGAACCAACAAGTATATGAAAATACATTTTGTGTGAGTTGGAGCGTATTTTAACCACCTGGGACACTGGGAACTCTGATACATGTGCACTATGGATAAATGGAAAGGCAAAGTACAGAGGCACCTGTTTTTTCTATTGATATTTCCTGCATATGTTTCTGCACACACTGAAAGCATTGGAATTACAAGGAGTGTTGTTACAGTTAGTGAGCTTACTAGCAGAGTGTCCTTGGGAAATGTGCCTTACCAGTGTGACCAAAAGTATGTGGACTGTATGTCTATATTGGACTATAGTTGCTACTACTGTATAAAGATCACATTGATTTTGACAATTGGCTTACTACAGATTATCACCCTTATTCAATTGGCAGTTTGCAGCTCACTCACAGAGGGTTGGATGTCTCTGAGTAAGCTGCAAGCTGCTTTTCCCTCTACATTTCCGAGGCTATTCAATTAGCCATGGCTATTTAATCCCCCCATTGGCTGCTGCATTCAAAATTCAAATTTCCCACCTTGCGGGTCCTTAAAGCACTGCAAAGGTTCTTAAAGGACCCGCGCTAAATAAAAAAGACCCCTATCACTCATGGGGCTCTATACAGAGCCCCATGAGCCATTAATTAAACCTGTCACTTATGGGAGTCAATACCGACCCCCATAAGAAACTAATTAATCCTGTCACTTATGGGGGTCAATACAGACCCCCATAAACCCTATTTAACCCTGTTAATCATGGGGCCCTCCACATAGCCCCTTGAGCCCCTAATTAACCCTGTCATGTATAAGAGTCAATACAGACCCCCACAAGCCTCTATTTAATCCCTTCAGTCCAATAGGGGTCCAAAGAGATCCCTATAGGACACTAATTAACCCCTATATTAAAACACTATTAGTGGCATGATGGTCCTCCAGGACCCTCATGACAGAAAGTCTAAGCACTACACTATCAACCTTAACTATACCCCATTTACCCAACCCTGGGCCTATTTAACCCTAACTGGGCCTATCTAACCCTAACTGGGCCTATTTAAACGTATCTAGACCCAATAACCCTATCTACGCCTATCTAACCCTAACTGGGCCAATGTAACCCTATCAACACCCAATAAGCCCATGTAGGCCTATCTAACCCTAACTGGGCCTATTTAACCCCATCTAAGCCTATTTAACACCATCTCTTATGGGGGTCTATACAGCCTCTATTTAACCCAATCAGTCCCATAAGGGTCTATAAAGACTCTCATGGGACAATGAGAACCCTAACAGTAACCCCATAAATGCTATGAGAGTCCTCCAGGACCCTCATGACACTAAGTACAAACACTACACTACACTATTCCCCCCCAATAAACCACTAAATCTAAACTAACCCCCTCTACCCTTACCCATTAACACCTACACTACCTACCTAACCCCCTATTAACCTCCCACCCCACTAATTACAAAAAATAATAAAACCTAGGTTACAAAAAAAATAAGGACATTACAAACCTAGGTTATAAAAAAAGAATTATGCAACTGAAAAGCAAATACATACACATATATAATCACATCACATTACAATACATACACAATATAATACAGTAATATACACAATAAATACAGTTCAAATATACCCCTATCTACGTACTATTTAACCCTATCTACATATATTAACCCCTATCTAAAATACATTAAACCCTATCTACAATAGAATAACCCCTATTTAAAATACATTAAACCCAATCTACAATACAATAACCTCTATCTACAATACAATACCCCCTATCTAAAATACATTAAACTCTATCTACAATGCAATAACCACTATCTAAAATATTTTAAACCCTATCTACAATAAATGACAAAAGAGAGAGGGAAAGAACAAGTATCCTTTAAAGTTAAAGTGCACACCCTCTGCCTAAATAACAATATAGAGCAGTAAAATATAAAACTTAAAACTTATTAATATAATTAAAACTTCTGGTTTAAAATCCTGAAGCTCTGACGAGATAATGAGAGTGGGGAAGTATATAAATCTGAGGACTGTCTTATATATGAACAAAATTTATATAATGAACCCTATATATCCTCCAAATCAAAGTGATTAAATGTAATTCAGTGTGGTGCTGTCAGATGACAGAAAGTAAATAAATAAATAACAAACTTGTATAATGCACTTAAATAAAGTGTCTAGTGCTATTGATGATTAAATAAATATAAACTTAAATTAAGTAAAGTTTAAAGTGTCAATTGCGCAATTATATAAATAAAGTGCTAGTGCTAAGTGTAAGGGTATAAGGGTCTTGGACAATAATACGTTATAAGTATAAGTCCACTACTGAAATAGTTATATACTTGTTACTTCCACTGCTCAATCTATGGAGCCTAAGGCCATGTTATCAAAATCCTCATTGCCACTGTATAGAGTCAAATTGCTCATTGATTAAGGCTGGGTATCGATAATTCATATATATACATTAATGTAGATGGTTAGTCTATATTTTTAGACGCCAAGGCTCCAAACTACCCGCGCGTCGCCTATGCGTCTGCGTATGTAGGACAACGTATCATAGGACGACGTTGCAGCGTATTAAAGCGTGCAACCCAACGCACGTTTCTGGAAATCTCATCAGGGGTTACCGGAGGAGTGTCAGAGGAGCTATTTAAGCTCTATGGTTGTCGTGGCAACCGCAGTACTTTATAAAACACCAAATAATAACAAAATGTGACTTTAAAATGCTGCCAAATAGGTAGGGAGAAATGAACAGGACTGGAATAGTCCAATTGAAATCAATATTACTGCAAATAGTACAGGTCTCATAATAAGCAATAATAGAGGAAAAGAGGAACAAAGTCCCCTAATATAATACAGCATAAAGTATTACACAGGTGCCTTATAGAAATATAGAATGTACACATTTGTTCATCTATATATCAATATGATGGATAAATACCATAAAATATAATATCCTGCTTATTCTGAAATCATCTATAAGGAAAAAGAGTGTATACACTTATTTATATATGTTTGTATCTAATTGATGATGTATATAGAGTCATCCATTATTAAGGGACCTAAAAATATATCCTAATGGTTCATAGAATAAATAACATTAAATCAATTGCCTATATGTATATGTGCATTTAAACAAGATGTAATTTTAACTATAAAAAAACAAACTTGTTCATATATAGGAATTTTGTAGAATTTATTAGAACCAATGAAATGTATTATAATAAATAATACATAGGTACCCTTTGTATAATTTTGTGTATAGCTCCAACCTCAGGATAGAATGACATTGAAAGAATCAGAAGCCAGGAAAAAACATTAAATAAATGGTAATAATTCCTTGTCAATATTCCCTCTTCTGATGTTACGCTTTATACCATCAATAGCTATGAAAGATATATTACTAAGATCTCCATTGTGTTGAGAATTGACATGGTTGGCCACCGGTGTATCATATTCTTTAGTTATGCTATATATATGCTCCAGTATTCTGCGTCTGAATTCTCTACAGGTTTTACCTACATACCTCATACCACATTTGCAAAGCATAAGATATATAGCCCCTACTGATTTACATGTCATCAGTTGTTGGATTATACAGTTATTTGTTCCATCTTTTGAGGGGAATGTCTTGGTAGAATTTACATATCTACATGCTCTGCAAGATAGGCATTTGAAACAGCCCTTAGTTTTATTTAGCCAAGTCTTATTTTTAGCATCTTCCAAATGACTTTTGGACAGTATATCTCTCAAATGTGTTGATCTTCTACTGGTGATTTGGGCCTGGTTGCTTAGGAATGGTCTTAGATCATCATCATCTAAAAGGATTTTCCAGTGGTCATTGAATATTTTTTTAGTATCATGCCACGTACCATTATATGTACCTATGCACCTGACCACTTCATTGTGTTGTTTATTTTTATTTGACAACAGTAGATCTCTATCCACTGCTTTTACTCTTTGTTATGCTCTTTTGAGGGTTTTGTTCTTATAACCCCTTTCTTTAAAGCGATATTGTAATTCTCTAGCTTCTGTCTCAAAGTTGGTTAAACTGGAGCAATTTCTTTTAATTGTTAAATATTGCCCCACAGGTATCCCTTCAATTAGGGATTTGGGATGGCTGCTATTGGCTTGTAATAAACTGTTCGTAGCTGTCGGTTTCCTATATGTTGTGGTTTGAAGTTTGCCATTTTCTAACTTTGCAATTTTCAAATCCAAAAAAGTAATTTTATTCTCATTGATTTCAGATGTTAAGTACAGTCCCATATCATTTTTATTGAGTATATCAATAAAGTCTTTTAGATCTTTTTGATTCCCATTCCATACTAGCAAGATGTTATCGATGAATCTCACCCATAATTCAATATATTGGGTATATTTATCCAATTGGTCAGTGAACACAATTTGTTCTTCCCACCAGCCTAAATATAAATTTGTGTATGTGGGGGCACATGCTGTGCCCATGGCTGTGCCACATATCTGTTGGTAGAACTTATTGAGAAAAACTAAATAGTTGTGAGTTAACACTAACTCCAGTAAGTTTAGTAAAAACTTATTATGATTGAGGTATTGAACTCCTCTTTTTGATAAGAAGTAGTTTACTGCTTCTATACCTCTTAGATGTTGTATGTTAGTATATAATGATTCTACATCAAGTGACACCAAAAGTGCTTTGTTGCTAATTGAAATATCATTTAATTTCAATAAAACATCCTTTGTGTCTTTTATATATGATGCTAAAGTAATCACAAAGTCTCATAGCATAGAATCCACATATTTACTGGGGTTTTCTGTAAGACTTTTAATGCCTGACACAATTGGTCTACCCGGGGGTTTCTTGGGATTCTTATGTATTTTTGGAATGGTATAAAAAGTAGCTATTCTAGGGTTCTGATTGGAAAGAAAGTCAAATTCTTATTTGTCTATAACCTTAGTATTTAAACAACTTAGTAAGATGTCTTTGAGTTACTCAATAAAGTCATCCGTTGGATCTTTTTCTATTTTTTTATAACTTTTTTTTATCTTTGAGGAGTCTTTCACATTCTAAAATATAGTCTGTTTTATCAAGTATGACTATATTGCCTCCTTTATCTGAATTTCTAATAATTATGTTATTGTCTTGTTGTAATTATCTTAGTGCCATTCTTTCGGTTTTAGTAATGTTATAACTGATGTTACCTGTGTTGGAAATTTTTTTCCATATCACGAACCACCTTATTCACAAATAGCTCAATATTGGGACTTATACTCAATGGTGGTGTGTATTTACTTCTTGGTTTGAAGGCAGAGTTAGGGCCTGTTGATTGAAATTCTTCATTTTCTGCTAATAGACTTTCAAGGCCTACCTATGTATTATTTATTATAATACATTTCATTGGTTCTAATAAATTCTACATAATTCCTATATATGAACAAGTTTGTTTGTTATAGTTGAAAATTACATCTTGTTTAAATGCACAAATACAAATATAGGCAATTGATTTAATGTTATTTATTCAATGAACCATTAGGATATATTTTTAGGTTCCTTACTAATGGATGACTCTATATACATCATCAATTAGTTACAAACATATATAATAAGTGTATACACTCTTTTTCCTTATAGATGATTTCAGAATAAGCAGGATATTATATTTTATGGTATTTATCCATCATATTGATATATAGATGAACAAATGTGTACATTCTATATTTCTATAAGGCACCTGTGTAATACTTTATGCTGTATTATATTAGGGGACTTTGTTCCTCTTTTCCTCTATTATTGCTTATTATGAGACCTGTACTATTTGCAGTAATATTGATTTCAATTGGACTATTCCAGTCCTGTTCATTTCTCCCTACCTATTTGACAGCATTTTAAAGTCACATTTTGTTATCATTTGGTGTTTTATAAAGTACTGCGGTTGCCACGACAACCATAGAGCTTAAATAGCTCCTCTGACACTCCTCCGGTAACCCCTGATGAAATTTCCAGAAACGTGCGTTGGGTTGCCATGCTTTACTACGCCGTGACGTCATACGCAGACGCATAGGCGACGTGCGGGTAGTTTGGAGCCTTGGCTTCTAAAAATATAGACTGACCATCTACAGTAATGTATATATATGAATTATCGATACCCAGCCTTAATCAATGAGCAATTTGACTCTATACAGTGGCAATGGGGATTTTGATAATATGCACTTAGGCTCCATAGATTGAGCAGTGGAAGTAACAAGTATATAACTATTTCAGTAGTGGACTTATACTTATAACGTATTATTGTGCAAGACCCTTATACCCTTACACTTAGCACTAGCCCTTTATTTATATAATTGTGCAATTGACACTTTAAACTTTACTTATTATAAGTTTATATTTGTTTAATCCTCAATAGCACTAGACACTTTATTTAAGTGCATTATAAAAGTTTGTCATTTATTTATTTATTTTCTGTCATCTGACAGCACCACACTGAATTACATTTAATCACTTTGATTTGGAGGATATATAGGGTTCATTATATCAATTTTGTTCATATATAAGACAGTCCTCAGATTTATATACTTCCCCACTCTCATTATCTCGTCAGAACTTCAGGATTTTAAACCAGAAGTTTTAATTATATTAATAAATGTTAAGTTTTATATTTTACTGCTCTATATTGTTATTTAGGCAGAGGGTGCGCACTTTAACTTTAAATGATACTTGTTCTTTCCCTCTCTCTTTTGTCATTTATTAATTTATATCCTCTAGGAGCACCCCTTTTTCTTCCCAGAATCTTATTATACCTAGAGCTACCTATCTACAATACAATACTACCTATCTAAAATACATTAAACCCTATCTACATACATTAAAAACCCTAAATCTAATCTAAAATCGAATAAATTAGACCACTTAACTTGCCTAGATGTCCCTTCAGTGATAATGGGTTTCATGCTGCACGTTGCACCTCTAGGAAAAAAGAAACATCAAATTAGTACAAAAATAAACACTACATAGAAGAAATAAACATTCTAAATATTAAACTTACCTTTCCACCATCCCTGTCCTTCATCTTCTATTCTCCGGCTGGGCCCCTGGAAAAAATAAACATTACATTTGTACACAAATAAAAACATAACGTAACAAAACAATAGATAGGATTTAATGTACAGTATTTTAGATAGGAGTTATTGTATTGTAGATAGGGTTTAATGTATTTAAGATAGGGGTTAATGTGTGTATATAGGGTTAAATAGTATGTAGATAGGGTTATATTTGAACTGTATTTATTGTGTATATTACTGTATTATATTTTGTATGTATTGTAATGTGATGTGATGTATATATTTGTATGTATTTGCTTTTCAGGTGCGTAATTCTTTTTTATTTTCTGTAGTGGGGGGTTGCAATGTTCTTTTTTATTTTTTGTATCGTAGCTTTTTTTTATTTTCTGTGACTTAGCTTTTTTATTTTTTGTAACCTAGGTTTTAATATTTTTTGTAATTAGTGGGGTGGGGGTGTTTAATAGGGGGTTAGGTCGATAGAGTAGGTTTTAATAGGTTAGGGCAGGGGGGGGGGGTAGTTTAGATTTAGTGGTTTATTGGAGTTGTAGTGTAGTATAGTGTTTGTACTTAGTGTAATGAGGGTCCTGGAGGACCCTCATGGCACTTATGGGGTTAGGGTTCTCAATGTCCCATGAGGGTCTTTATAAACCCTTATGGGATTAATTGGGTTAAATAGAGGCTTATGGGGGTCTGTATAAACCCCCATAAGAGATGGGGTTAAATAGGCTTAGATAGGGTTAAATAGGCCCAGTTGGGGTTAGATAGGCCTAAATGTGCTTATTGTATGCAGATAGGGTTAAATTGGCCCAGTTAGTGTTAGACAGGCCCAATTAGGGTCAAATAGGCCCAGATAGGGTTAGATAGGCACAGTTAGGGTTAAATAGGCATAGATAGGGTTATTGGGTCCAGATAGGGTTAAATAGGCCCAGTTAGGGTTAAATAGGCCCAGTTTGGGTTAGATAGCCCTATATGGGCTTATTGGGTCCAGATAGGGTTAAATTGGCCCAGTTAGGGTTATATTGGCCCAGCAAGGGTTATATAGACCTAGATAGTGTTATTGGGTCCAAATAGGGTTAAATGGGCCCAGTTAGGGTTAGATAGGTCTAGTTAGGGTTAAATAGGTACTGTTAGGATTAAATAGGTCCAGGGTTGGTTCAATGGGCTATAGTTAGGGTTAATAGTGTAGTGCTTAGACTTTGTGTCATGAGGGTCCTGGAGGAGTGTTTTTATAGGGGTTCATTAGTGTCATATAGGGGTCTATATAGACCCATATTGGACTGATGAGGTTAAATAGAGGCTTATGGGGTTCTTTATTGACCCTCATATATGACAGGGTTAATTACATAGTAGTTACATAGTTACATAGTAATTAAGGTTGAAAAAAGACTTTCAGTCCATCAAGTTCAACCTGTTAAATTAGTGGCTTATGGGGGTCTGCATTGACCCCCATGAGTGACAGATTTAATTAGGGGCTCATGTGGCTCTGTATAGAGCCCCATGGGTGTTAGGGTTAAATAGAGGCTAATGGGGGTCTGCCCTTTAAGGACCAGCGGCGGGGAATGTAAACATTTTAAATTCAGTGGGGGTCACGATCGTGACTCCCACTGCAAGCGTTAATGGGGGACATTGTAGGGGTCCCCGATGCGGACCCACATCATGGGGTTCATGTAGGGACCCTGCAGGGGTCCAGTCGGGGCCCCTGCATCATTGGGGTCTAATGTAGGAGTGTGATGGGGGTGTATGGTGCACTGGGGTCAATCGGAGCACCATACATAAGGGCTTCTAAAGCCCTTGCAAATCCTCCTAAGCACAAGCAGGAAAAAAAAAAAAAAATTAAAAAAAAAAAAAATATATATATATATATTTCATATGTTGCAATGGTCATGCATATGCAAATATGAAAAGTTTTGCTGCAAGATGCTGAAAGCAATTAAGGATACACTACCTGATTAAATTGCAATGCAAAAACATGAAAATGTCTGCGGTAATATCCCTTTCTCACTCACTAAAAATACAAAGACCCTAAAAATACAAAGATCATTTTATGTACATCTCACTCATCACATCTACATTGGGAAAATAAATAGTGGCCAAATTACACCACCACATATATATATATATATATATATAAGTACCAGGGCAACATTTAATTTTTTGGTTGTTCAGTCCCTCAGTTGTGTCCGACTCTCTGTAACCCTCTGGCCTGCAGCACACTTACTTATGTCTCTGTCTGTGCTTATCCACAAGGCTTGCATGGCAAACATACCTGGGTGGGTTGCAGTTCTTTCTCCAGTGGACTATGATTTGTCTGACCTCTCTGCTATGACCTGCCCACCTACAGTGGACCTACATGGTATAGCTCCCAGTTTCATTGAGTTACATAATCCCCTTCACCCCCACAAGGTAGCGATCCAGAAGGGGACCAGGGGAACATACACCACACTAATCTACTCTAACCCATCAGGAAGGATTGCAAACACACATGGAGGCTGTGCAGAGGTACGGGGAGCAACAAAAACTCACCTCCATCAGGGATAATCTCCGCTATGCCGATCTTGGAAAGTCCCACGCCAATGCTGGTGGCCTTCTGTCAAGATGTGAAATCCCCTCAAGTGTTTTGCTATCAATCAATTTACATTATTACCTGTCATATTCTTATCAGGCCTTCAGGGGAATATACAGTTATACAGTATCACAAATTGGACCATGGTCATGTGTAATAACCCTATATAATATATATATATATATATATATATATATATTATTATTATATGATATCCTATCATGTTACTGTTATATGTACTAATCTATTGCATAGTAACTAGGGCTCATTAGTTTATTGATATAGGAATGTGACACAAATGGGATGTATGTGGATGTCCCAAAACCCCAACCATTGAAAACACACTGGCACGTTGATAACAATATAACAAAACTTTATTTTATACAAAGAGCACACTCAGAAATGTACAACACTGTGCATTAATATCATGGGTGTGGTGTGGTAGGATCCCGGGAGGACAAGAGGCTTTTTTGGGGAAAAAAGGGGGTAATGTCATAGTCTAGAATAAACATGATGCATAGCACCTACCAGGGTCACATGTGGTCACTACACCACTGCAAACAGATCTGAATGAAAAAAGGATCATCAGAAATCACTCCATTTAATCAAAGAAACCATTAATGTTCATAGCACTTACAACTTTTCTAGATCCCAGATGCAAAAACATCTGGACTCTGTAATCCAAACCGGTTTCACACATACAGTGTGTTCCCAAAACAAAACTTTAAAAAAAAGTGGTCCAAAAAAAAAAAGATGGAGGAAGATAAAACAAGGTTAAACATGTATGTACAGTACAGTGCTAAATACTGTAAATGTAACAATATACCAACTCACCTGATTTCTGACCAGATCACCTGAAAATAAATAGTGGCCAAATAACACCGCCACATCACATATAAGAGTACCAGGGTTCAATTTATTTATGGTTGTTCAGTCCCTCAGTTGTGTCTGACTCTCTGTGACCCTATGGACTGCAGCACACTTACTTTTGTCTCTGTGCTTATCCACAAGGTTTGCATGGCAAACATACCCAAGTGTGTTGCCAGTTCTTTCTCCAATGGAATGCGATTTATCTGACTTCTCTGCTATGACCTTTCTACCTACTGTGGCCCTGCATGGTATAGCTCACAGTTTCATTGAGGAACATAAACCCCTTCACCCCCACAAGGCAGCGATCCAGAAGGGGACCAGGGGAACATCCACCACATTAATCTACTCTAACCCATCAGGAAGGGCCCCCAACACACATGGAGGCTGTGCAGAGGCTTGTGGAGCAGCAACCAACTAATATCCATCAGGGATAATCTCCGCTACTCCCATCCTGGAAAGTCCCACGCCATTGCTGGTGGCCATGTGCCAAGATGTATACCCATCAAGTGTTTTGCTATCAATCAATTCACATGATCACCTGTCATATTGTTATCAGGCCTTCAGGGGAATGTTAATACTCCACAATATCTCAAAGTGGACTTTGCATGTGTATTAACCCTTTATATATATATATATATATATATATATATATATATATATATATATATATATATATATATATTATATCTTATCATGTTACTATTATTATTATTATCATTATTATTATATGTATTAATCTATTGCATAGTAACTAGGGCTCATTAGTTTACTGTAACAGTAACAATATACCAACTCACCTGATTTCCATCTGCAAGCATTACTAACCATTAGCTAGTTCTCAGGATATCTTACTGGCCATGACCATTAATAATGATGTGTCATCTCACAATAAATGCTTATCTGTGACCAGCATCAGTGGTCAAGGTGTACTATCACCTTCGCCATATGATATTGTTCATCAACATTGATATCACATCCAACAGCTATACAGCTGTTAGCACCTGTTAAAGGATACTCGTGATATCAGCAATAGGTTAAAATACCCATTGAAAGGTCAGCAGGCATATTCACTGTTACTTACATCAGACACAGGGATCTGTTCTCATACTGATATTGAGGTCAGGGTCACATGCTTCAGTAGTGCATATATTAATGCTGGTTATCATGCCAATGTGAGACTTTGCAAGTCAATCACCATAGTGATATTGGTCTACATTTAAGCTAACAACAATCTTGTCTTACATATCCTTCACAATGCTTGCAGATGCAGAAGATGCCTTCATGGAACTGAATTGTGCCTAAAACAAAAGAAAAAAACACCTCAAAAAAAGGCCTTATAAGGATGGCAGCATCTCTTCTCAACAGCATTCCTCAGTGACCATCAATTGGTGAAATGTTACACAGAACCCTATGTGTCCAGAGAAGAGGATCATGGACCATGTGATTGGAGGTAGCCATCTGCGTACAAAAAATCACCATCATATAGGCCATGATTCTATACTCTGTAGCCAGGCTAGACTAGGTTAACATTTGGACCAATAGATTGTCACTGAGGAGTGCTGTTGAGGAGGCACAAAACATATGTGAAGCCCCTACATCCTCCTCCGCCTAGCATCAGGGCCCCAATCCCCTGTGGGTAGCCGCCGTCTCCTTGGTGGTGGTGGGGGGAGGCATAAGGAGAGGAGAGGAGCGACCGGACTGCGAGTGTGCGGGAGAGGACTCCGGGGTGGAAGAGGCGGGGCTGGGGACCAAAGCGCGGGGCATGGAGTCTGCAGTCACTTGCTGGATTGTGCTCTGGTCCACCCCCATCCTGAGCAGCCCAGCAAGGTAAGATTCAGTCATCAGATGGTGCCTTCTCTCCTCCCGATTTGGCCTGACCAGGCTGAGCATGATCTTTGCATGATTGGCGGAGATGCTGGCCTGAATGCCCAGAAGACACTCCAGTTGCTGTTGCATGATGGCCAGCATCCCCGCCTGCGGTGGTGAGGGTGGGGATGGAGGTCCGTGGGGCATTGCTGGGTGAAGAGGTGTTGGTGGTGGCCCACTGGGGAGGGTCTCGGGCCCAGCTGGAGCCTTGTTTTATAAAGGTGGTGGTGTTGCAGGGCCTGGTGGTGGTGGCCAGTCCACCACACTGCTGAGAGGAGGAGGAGGTGGGTTCAAGCCCCGCTGAGTCTCTGGAGGAGAGGGACAGTGGGGTCAAATGCCACTGGTGCAGCTGATGGTCCTGCTGGTGACACCACTGCCTAGATGATATCCTGCTTCCCCCCCTGGCTCGCTTGCCAACATCCGGCTGCAATGGAGACGATGCCCCCGCCTCTGGCTCTCCACTGGCCCTAGACCTCCTTGCAGCTGAAAGAGAGAAAAGAACGGTATATGTGTTAGCTATGATGAATAATACACTGTTTTGTATTTTCCCCAGGTTTCTGCCTCTTCCATCCCCTTTAGATTGTAAGTAGCAAGTTTCCTATCATATATGGTGCTTTGGGAAAATGCACCTTTTACAAAGATTCTAAGCTCAAAACAGAACCCTCCTCCCCTGTACAGTGCTACAGAATATGTTGGTGCATTACAAATAAAAGTTAATAATAATAATAATAATAATAATAATAATAATAATAATAAATTATTCCTTACTATCTGACATTTAGCCTCGGACCTAATTGCAACTAAGAGTAGCTATCATTTGCTAGATGTGATCTATTATCTATTATTTAGTTCTTGATCATGATTGTTCTTGGCTCCTAACACTATCTTGATTCCACCTGCGGCCTGTAACTTCATATGCTGCAGTGGGCACACCCATACATGGACTCTCTATTGTTTTATTACCTTTGTTGTGCCCACAAATGACAATGATTTGTCAGCCTCATGGATTTAATGACGCATCCATCAATCCCTTGTTAGTTACATAGAGCTGACATGTCAGTGTCCTTGTTGGTCATCATGTACATGTGTAGTGTGTGTGATGTACATGTGGTGGCATGTTGATGTATGTGGTATTCACCTGACTTGGAGGCTGGTTCCTGCTGGTCCACCAGGCCTGAATCTCCAGCGGTGGGCAACCGGCTCAATAGATCCTTGGCGACCCTCTCCCACTCATTGTAACTGACTGTCACTCTGGGGCCACCACATGGTGCACCAGCTTGACTGTACTCCTTGGCCATTATCCTCTTCACCTTGTCCCTAATGTCATCAGACCTGTGATTCACAGACCTCACATCCCTTTCTGCTAATCCCATTGCTGTAACTGTGGCTGCTACCTCCTCCCATGCCTGGGCTCCAGGCCCAGGCCTAACTTCCCTCCCCTTGCAAGGATAATGGGGCGCACCAAGGAAGACTGCATTCTCCTTCTGCATGTAGTTCAGGGACCTGTGCCTTTAGCCTCTTGCCCTCCTGACTGTGGACAGGAATCCTTTGCTTTCGCATCTGCTCCTGAGGCCTGTCCCACCCCCGAACTATCACGCCACCCCCCTGGGATCAAGCCCCTCCCCCTCTGTCCCTGTACTGGATGTGCCTATCTCTAGGGGCACCCTACCACCACCCAGCTCCTCTACTCCACTCTCCTCCTCTGCTCCACTCTCCTCCTCCACTCTCCACCTCCTCCTATCCTCCACTCTCATTTCTGCAACTCACCTCCTCCTCCTCTCCGCCACTCTCCTCCTCCTCTACTCTCCTCTCCCGCCACTCTCCTCCACTCTCCTCCTCCTCTCCTCCACCACTCCTCACCTCCTGCTCCTCCTCCTCTCCTCCACCACTTCTCACCTCCTCCTCTCCTCCACCACTATCTTTGTGTATCTATATGTGTATTCCTATTATGTGTAATCTGTAAATAATTGTAATCAAAGTTTAAGTATAAGATCATAATTAGAATAATATAAAATAATAAAGCCGGACTAAACTGCTCTCAAAAATTGCCTACTCCCTCTCTATAACTGCTGAAACCACCAACTCTGGGACCTGCGTGTTACTTCATGAGAATCTCTCTCTGTCAATCATCTTCGGCTAGCCCGCTTTCTATTGGTTGAGAGGACTGCGTCGCACTCCGTAATAATGGGATTGGATTCTAACTGCAGACTGCTTTTGTTCCAGCCCACTAGCTAGGTCACTTTATACACACACACCCATCCAATAACCCACACCCCATCTCCCATCAGTTAATAAATACACATAAAATGCAAATTTTGTCTTCCATCATATATATACAGAAATACTTATTTTTATTTATCGTTAAATTCTTTTGGGAATTTAAATGGAGGGAGGAGAGAGGAGGGTAGTGGAGTGGAAAGGTAGAGAGATGAATAAGAGGAGAGGCGAGAAGGAGAGAAAGTTGGCCCTGGGAGTGGTGGAGGAGAGGAGGAGATGAGGAGTGGTGGTGGAGAGGAGGAGTAGAGTGGCAGAGAAGAGAGTGGAGGAGTGGAGGAGGTGGAGGAGAGGAGGAGGCGGGGAGTAGAGGAGAGTAGGATGAGAATGGTGGAGAGGAGAATGGAAGAGAGGAGAAGGCAGGGAGTGGGGGAGAGTGGAGGAGTAGAGCAGGTGGAGAGTAAAGGTGAGGAGGAGGAGAGTGGCAGAGAGGAGAAAAGTGGTGTAGAGGAGTTGGGATGCCCATATAGATAGGCACATCATGTACAGGGACAGAGGGGGAGGGGCCTGATCCCAGTGTGGCTGGTAGTTTGGGGGAGGGACAGGCCTCAGGGGCAGATGAGTGGGCGCAGGATCCCCGTCCACGGTGGGGAGGGCAAGAGGCTAAAGGCAAGCACAGGGCCCTGAACTACACACACCAGGGGAATGTTATCCTTGCAGGGGGAGGGAAGTTAGGCCTGGGCCAAGGGCCCAGGCCTGGAAGGAGGTAGAGGCCACAGTTACAGCAGTGGGAATAGCAGGAAGGCATGTGATGTCTGTGAAGCACATGTTTGATGACATCAGGGCCAAGGTGAGGAGGATGATGGCCAAGGAGTACAGTCAAGCTGGAGCACCAAGTGGTGGCCTCAAAGTGACAGTAAGTTACAACAAGTGGTAGGGGGTTACCAAGGATCTATTGAGCCTGTTGCCCACCTCTGGAGCACTTTAGGCCTGGTGGACCATCAGGATCCAGCCCCCATGCCAGGTGTATATCGCATACACCAACATGGCACCACATGTACATCACACACACTACATATGTACATGATGGCCAACAAGGACACTGACATGTCAGATCTATGGAACTAACAAGGGATAGATGGATCAATTATGTGTCATTAAATCCATGAAGCTACAACAGTAATCAAACAATAGAGAGTCCATGCATGGGTGTGCCCACTGCAGCGTATGCAGTTATAGACAGCAGGTGGTATCAAGATAGTGTTAGAAGCCAAGAACAATCAAGATGAAGAACCAAAGAATAAATCACATCTAGCAAATGAGAGGCACTCATAGTTTCAATTAAGCGCCAGGTCCAAGTCTAGATGTCAGATTGTTAGGAATAAATACAAAACTATGTATTATTCATCATTCTTTACACATATACCTTTCTTTTCTCTCTTTCCGCTTCAAGGAGGTCGGGGTCCAGTGGTGAGCCAGAGGTGGGGGCGTCGGATCCATCGCAGGAGGACGTTGGCAATTGAGCCCCTGCCCAGCAGGAACCGGGACAGGAAGATGAGGAAAGAAGTGGAGCCAAGAGCCCTGGTTCAGAAGAGGAAGATATCATCTGGGCAGTGGGGTCACCAACAGGACCATTAGTTGCACGGGTGGCATTTGACCCCACTATCCCCCTCTTCCAGAGACCCAGGCTATCACCAGGGCCCTCCTACTGGAGGGACGAGCGGGGCTTGACCCCACCTCCCATTTCCCCTCAGCAGTGCGGCGGACTGGCCACCACCACCACCAGGCCCTGCAACACCACCATCTTTATGGAGCGAGGCTCCAGCCGGGCTCCAGACCCTCCCCACTAAGTCACCACCAGCACCTCCTCAACCAGCAAACGCCCCATGGACCTCCATCCCCACCAAGCCAGGCTGCGCAGGCAGAGATCCAATCATGCAGAGGTCATGCACATATGCACTCCTCAGTGACAATCTATTGGTCCAAATGTTAACCTAATCCAGCCAGGCTACAGAGTATAGGATCATGGCCTATGTGATGGTGATATTTTGTATGCAGATGCCTACCCCCCACCACATGTTACATGATACTCTTCTTTGTAGACATGAATGGTTTCACTAATTGATGGTCACTGAGGAATGCTGTTGAGAAAAGATGCTGCAGTCCTTATCTTTTTTAAGGCCTTATTTTGCAGTTTTTTTTTTCTTTGTTTCAGGCACAATTTAGGTCCATGAAGGCATCTTCTGCATCTGCAAGCATTGTGAAGGAAATCTATTAAGTGTAAGAGTTTCACAGTGCCTCTCAGGTGGACATTCCTTCAATGAAAGCCCCCCCCCCTAACATGTAGCTCCCACAATATTAAAGCTTTTACATATCCAGATATCAGACATGATTGTTGTTAGCTTAAATGTAGACTAATACCGCTATGGCAATGGACTTGCAACGTCTCACAATGGCATGATAACCAGCATTAATATATGCACTACTGAAGCATGTGACCCTGACCTCAATATCAGTATGAGAACATAATGTGTCTGATGTAAGTAACAGTGAATCTGGCTGCTGATATTTGTCTCCTCTCCGTATTAATGGGTATTTTCCTATATTGCTGATATCATGACTATCCTTTAACAGGTGCTAACAGCTGTATGGATGTGATACCAATGTTGATGAGCAATATCATATGGAGAAGGGCATACACCTTGACCACTGACACTGGTCACAGCTAATCATTTGAGAAGACACATCATTATTAATGGTCATGGACAGTGAGATATCCTGAGAACTAGCTAATGGTTAGTAATGCTTGCAGATGGAAATCAGGTGAGTTGGTATATTGTTACTGTTACAGTAAACTAATGAGCCCTAGTTACAATGTAATAGATTAATACATATATATAATAATAATAATAATAATAATAATAATAATAGTAACATGATAAGATATAATATATATATATATATATATATATATATATATATATATATATAGGGTTAATACACATGCAAAGTCCACTTTGAGATAGTGTGGAGTATTAACATTCCCCTGAAGGCCTGATAACAATATGACAGGTGATCATGTGAATTGATTGATAGCAAAACACTTGATGGGTATACATCTTGGCACATGGCCACCAGCAATGGCGTGGGACTTTCCAGGATGGGAGTAGCGGAGATTATCTCTGATGGATGTGAGTTGGTTGCTGCTCCACAAGCCTCTGCACAGCCTCCATGTGTGTTTGCGGCCCTTCCTGATGGGTTAGAGTAGATTAATGTGGTGGATGTTCCCCTGGTCCCCTTTTGGATCGCTGCCTTGTGGGAGTGAAGGGGTTTATGTACCTCAATGAAACTGTGAGCTATACCATGTAGGGCCACAGTAGGTAGACAGGTCATAGCAGAGAAGTCAGATAAATCCCATTCCATTGGAGAAAGAACTGGCAACACACTTGGGTATGTTTGCCATGCAAACCTTGTGGATAGACATAAGTAAGTGTGCTGCAGTCCATAGGGTCACAGAGAGTCAGACACAACTGAGGGACTGAACAACCATAAATAAATTGTACCCTGGTACTCTTATATGTAAAGTGGGGGTGTTATTTGGCCACTATTTATTTTCACAATCTAGATCTGATAAGTGAGATGTATACAAGATTCTCTTTGTATTTTTAGGGTCCACATTAGAGCCTCTCTGGATCTATAGCACATGTACATCACCTGTAGACTGCCAGGCACCAGCTCCACAGGGGCCTTGATTGTGGCTAATTAGCTGGTTCCTTTAGAGGGTAATTTGAGCTAAATGGGGGCCTCCTTATTGGCTGTGTATTCTGGGGGACATATCTAATTATCATTTACCAAACAGCCCTGGATCCTCAAGTACTGGGTTCTGCTGATTGTTCCTGTCAGCTGGTGTGAGGCAAAAACTTTAGTGGCAGTTTGCAATCTAGCTCTAGTAGGGTATTTTGTTTTTGGTGCAAAAGCCCAGCAGCTCTTTCTCTCCATGAACCTTGGCCTCCCCATAGCGACTCAGCAAGACACAGCGCCCGGATCTCCTCACCTAGTCTAGCCTGCAAGCCCAGCAGCTCTTTCTCTCCATGAACCTTGTCTCCTAATGCAGTTGCACTATTCTAGTAAGCCTTCAGTATACAGATGCAACCAGACTATTTACAGATTTTAAGAAGAAAACCAAATGCCTATGACAATGAAAATATATTTACTTTAGACTATTTCATCATTGAACTTAATGCTGTATGAATTTTAATAAATGACCATTTTAACAGGCCTGAATCTACCAAAAACATGAGGGGGTGCAAATATCTGTTATCACCATCTCTCACTAAAATATTTTGAAATTTCACGTTTTTTTCCTTTTCACAACAGGAAAATAAAATCTGTCACTGCCCTCCCTTCTTCCCCATCTATTTGCAAGAAGCTGAGATTGCTGTTTGCCATGATCTTCGACTTTTTAATGTTGGCAGTGGGCTTATACGGATTCCGCTTATAGGTTAAATAAATAAGGTGACAATATATAAACTTCTCACACTCCTCTCTCGATCTTGAACCATTTGTTTTTTCTATGTACAGTTGTTTTTTCCCACACAGATTCCACAGGAGGCAGATGTGATGATCTGGTACCCCCATCTCCTTAAGAATTTGACACTTTTTGTAGTGACCCACACAGCCAACAAGTTTAGAATAGTGTATGAAGCAGAAGTAAATGTTTTTTCCGGAACATTTGCCTTGTGCCTTGCACATCTGGTAGTTCTCTGTCCATATTTTGTTGGAGCTGAGCTTGCAGGATCTTAAGCAATACCTTACTGGCATGTGAAATGAGTGCAATAGTTTAATAATTGGAACACTCATTGGCATTGCCTTTTTGGGATTGGGATGTAGACTGGCATTTTCCAGTCCACTGGCCACTATTCAGTTCTCCAAATATGTTGGCATAATGCAAGCAAAACTTTCACAGATTCATCTTTTAGGAATTTTAACAGTTCAGGTGGGATTCCATCAACTGCCACTGCTTGACTAGATCTACTAAATGTCCAGTTCTGTTTGCTTTAAGCCTGCCTTTGACCTTGAACTTGAAACTTGCATGTGGCTCCTGATCTTGGATTAGTGTATGACTACACTTCGGCTAACCAGACTTGGGGCCAGGTTGTTGGACGGTGTCTGATCTCTACCTCTGTTCCTATTGCTAGGAAGACAGGTAGGGAATATAAAATGTCTATGGCTATCCAAAGCCCTTGAGTCATTCTACCTATGTTCTATTTAGTCCTGCTGAGGAGTCATCAGCGTAAAGGTTGCTTGGACTATATATTATGGACCCCTCATAGGTAGAGATATCCTATCGAGGCCTATTTCTTGGAGATCATAAGTCACACATAATGACCACTGAGTAGTTGTTGGATCAGATTATTGCTGCCATGGAATAAGCTATATGCTCATTTGGCCTCCCCATAGCGACTCAGCAAGACACAGCGCCCGGATCTCCTCACCTAGTCTAGCCTGCAAGCCCAGCAGCTCTTTCTCTCCATGAACCTTGTCTCCTAATGCAGTTGCACTATTCTAGTAAGCCTTCAGTATACAGATTAAGGCTTGAGATTAAGGCTCCATTGCATTATCTTTCCTATACATTTGGACAACAAAAACAATAGCTGTTATCCTAAAATGAAATTACACAAAACCAGACAGGTTTGGCTGCAATTAAGCTGCCTCCACCATCTTATGGTGGGAGGTGTCAGACACTCCTCCCACGTGCTGTTTAGACAGTCTCTATATTAGTTATTATGTGATTATTTTTTAACATTCATATCATTTACATTTTATTAAATATTAAATGAAGCTACAAAAATATATATTTTAGTGTCCCTAACATTGACCGAGAACAGACTGCTGTAGTGAATAGAAGTTTCCATGGCAACTCACACAGAAAATATTGTACATGTTCTTGTTTACTTTGCAGCAAAGTAAATGGATTGATTTTGCAGTCACCAATAAATCAAAGTTAAGACCAGGCCAGTTAGCATTAAACATGTCCTTGTGATTACACACATTGCGGCACAAAACAGAAACCGCATATTCCTGCAGTAAACCAAACGTATCTAATGGCAGGAGACTTCCAGAATATGCATTATTGCCTTGACTGTCACAACACATTGGGGTATACCAAACAACATTGTTAATGAAAGTGTTAGACAAGAAGGTTTTATTTAGAAATCAACTCAAGTCTCATATTTATAGTTTTTAGATAGTTTTAAATAATTAATTTTTGTCAATAGTATTGCATTTTCCTCTTATGATGACAGACAATTTGTCTTTTTTTCTAAAAGGATTAGAAACCTCGGAGAAGTGGCAGGAATTGTTGAGTCACAATACTCCCATGGAATAATCCTCCCACTCAAGATAAAGAAACAAAATAGCAGTTGAAGTTATAATCCCCCATTACACAACCAAAGACATCTAAATATACATTTTCTCTAATAATGTTTTTATGTTATTTTCTTGCATAGCTGCTAATGTTGTTTTCTTATGTACTTCACAAGAGTTTACCAAACTACAGTTGTTGTTTTTTTTAAGTTTGCAAGAAACTAACAACTTTAACAGCTATGTAAGTGTAAAAGCATTTTTAGAGAAAATCATCATTTCAGCAGACTCTGCTAGTGCACGGTAGCTGCCATGACAGTAGTACTTCCTTTTCAAAGCACAAGGGGGTTGTTACAGAGCAGGGCAATCACATACATAGTTCTCAGCAGCTCAACCTTTCCAAAATCCGTTAGTAACGCGAAGCGAGTGCCGCAATTGCGGCCAGGCAAGGTGAGCCAAAGGCATTACTTGCGCTGGTGCAGATGAGCGCCATAGGCGCTCATCCCTACGACCCTGTACAACTTAAGCAGGGAGCGTTAAAAGGCGCTCACTGCGCTGGTGGAGCTAAGCGCTGTATGCGTTCAAATCGTACGTTCAAATCCAGTCATCTCCCTGCCTTCTTAATCTCCACCATCCACTCTTAAATAGAAAATAAATGAACACCTCCACTCAGTCTCCAAGCAAGCAGGATGTATGGAGAACACAAACATCACATACTCCACTCAAGTTACCAGATGCAGGCATATAGTGCTACTATAGAGGATACTTTGGATGGATGCCCTGTGATGCTTGTTTGGGAAAAAGAGAAAAATAATAACTGAAGAGTAAAAAAATAAATGTTTCCACCCATTACAGCATAAATCAAAACTGTCCAAAAAATTGCAGGGAGGGCAAGCAAGTAGATACTGCATTACTTCCTCCCAAACTAGACATCAACATACACAAAATATGAAACAGATAATACTTTTGGAAAGTATAGAGAAAAGCCAGTGTAGCAGCTTTGTACAACTACAGGCGGCACTTCTGTTGTTTGGGTCCCCTCCTAGTGTTCCAGGTGAGTTTGAGGGACCATGGCCTGGCGTGCATAGGCCGGGGTGAGAAAAAACTTCGCTCATCTCCACCAGCGCAGTGAGCGCCTTTGGTGCTCCCTGCCAAAGTCGTACAGGGATGTAGGGATGAGCGCCTACGGTGCTCATCTCCACCACCGCAGTGAGCACCTTCACCAGGCAGGGAACAGGAGAGGAGAAGAGAACTGCCTTGCCGTGCAGAACGGAGGGTACAACATGATGAAAGGAGAAGCAGGAGAGACAGGTCGGCCACAGGAATGCAGAACTTCCCCCAAGTACTCTGAGCAGGAATGTGTAGCAAGTGTCTACGGCAGCAGGCGTTATAGCCCCGTTGGCCTCGGTGAGTGCGCAGATACTACATACCATAAGGTTAATAATAGTGTTCAGGGTCTAGTGGCGGGGCTTAAGGATATATTAGCTAAATGGGAGGGTAGACAGAATTTGGGCCATGGGGCAGCTTGGGTTAGTAAGGAGATGGGATTAGGTACACTGGTCCCGGCCTTAAGCCCGGAGTCTGTCCCTGGGTCAGTAGAAGTCGGCGGCAGGCCAGTTATTGGGGATTTTTTCAGGGGGTTGGAACTGTTAATTTGGTGAGGTGGAGTCAGCAATTAGGGTTGCGGATATCGCCATGAAAAAAATCGGGGAGCACATTTCCAAAGAATTAAAAAAGGAAATTTGTAAATGGGACTTCATTGAATTATTTTCTCTGTTACCCCATGATAATTGTATTGAATTAAGGCCGGAGGATAATGATGGATGAGTCTAAGAAGGAGGAGAATGAGCGTAGGAGTAGATATAGAAAAATCCCTAAAACGATTAGCAACTGGCTCCAGGTTATTTTTGCCAGTATAATTAGTTAAAGGTTCCCGCAGAAGTTTTCGTCTTTATTCTGTTACTTAGACGAGATAGATGGGATTCATCGTCCTCTGGGGGGTTAGCTTGGTGGGCATACGATGAGAAGCTTAGACAAAAGATGGATATGCCGGATATGCAGTGGGATGACAGGGATACTTGGAGCTGGCTTAAGATTGTTACTCCTTTGCGTCCATCTGTTAGTGCAGTTCAAAAGCCTATGGGGTCAGGGGCAAGAAAAAGAGGGTGTTGTTTCGCTTTTAATGAAAGCTCATGCAAATGGGGGTCTTCTTGCACGTTTAGGCATGAATGCTCGGAGTGCAGCAATGCGCATCCACTTTTTCGCTGCTTCAAGAAGCTTAAGTCCCAAAAGACAGGAGAGACATCTGAAAAAGGGGATGACCCCAGTAGTACTAGAAAGGATGTGGGCATGGTTATAGTTGTACGCTAGGTGGGTAGATAGGGCCAAGGATGCTTTGTTGTTGTTTTCTGGGTTCTCAGAAGGCTTTGTTATCCCATCAGATGCTAAGTATGTGGGGTTGTCCCCTTGACGTAGAATCTACCAGGGAACATCCGGAGATTGTCCCTAGTAAGCTAGCTGAGGTGAATAACGGTAGAATGGCAGGTCCTTTTGAATCAAAGAAGGAGGCCAGGGAGGTTAGATTAATTCCCCACTTATCTTTTCAGACAGGGTCGTCAGTGAATGATGGGATTAACAAGGATTTGTCATCTGTAAAATACGCTTCTTTCAAGCAGGCGTGGTCGATCAGCGTTGTTAGTGAACGTTGACATTAAGTCCGCTTTTCGGTTGCTCACAGTGCACCCGTGCTCTCAGCATTTGTTGGGTTGCTCAATTTTGAAAAAATATTTATGTTCGTATTTGAGAAGTTTAGTTCTTTTCTGCAGTGGGTGGTTTGCTGGAGGGTGGGTTGTTCATTATTTGGATGATTTTTTATTTGTGGGCCCGTCAGCATCTTCGGTGTGTTCTCAGCTGTTAATGGGTTTTCTGGCTATGGCAGATGAATTCGGTATTTCGTTGGCCGATGAAAAAATTGTATGTCCTTGCCATTCTCTGAGTTTTTTGGTCATTGAAATTGATACTATTGCTTTTGAGTGTAGGCTTCCAGTCAGTAAAGTGCGGGAACTTAAAAAAGAAATGTTAGCGGTTAGGGCAGCTAAGAAGGTTTCTCTTAGATCCATGCAATCGTTACTTGGAAAAGTTAATTTTGCTTGCCGGATAATCCCAATGGGCAGAATATTTTGTAGGAGGCTGTTGCTGGCCACGGCAGGGGTTTGTCAAACGCACCATCAGATTAGGACTACGTCAGAACACAAAGTGGATCTCAGCATTTGGTATTGGTTTTTAGAGCACCTTAATGGTAACACGATTATTCTGATGGAACCGGTAGTTAATTGGGCACTTGAAGTTTATACAGATGCTGCAGGGGCTAAGGGGTTTGGTGCTTATTTTAGTGGTAGGTGGTGTGCTCAGGCATGGCCTGCATGCTGGAAGTGTAGTAAGCTGACTAAAAATGTTACCTTTTTGAAATTATTTCCCATAGTGGGGGCTATCTGGCTGTGGGGGTATAGATTGCGGAACCGACACGTAGTCTTTTATTGTAACAATCTGAGTGTTGTGCAAGCCATCAATTGCATTACTGCCTCTTTGCATCCGGTAGTTGGCACAGGCTGCGGATCAAGAGCCTACGCCATTCCCATGGCACCTTTGGCACTTAGTAAGCTGATGTAATTTGTGTAGGTTGCCACCGGGTATTGGGTACTGTCTGGGGGGCGATTACTGTGTTGTAATGCTTTGATTGTATTCAAACTTGCTGTTTTGACATGAAGTTATCTTTCTTGCAGGATCACAATTGCATTAACGGATAGTGGACCACTCATTCATATATTGGGCTAGGAGGTCGGCTTCAATCACAGATCAAGGCAGGCAGATGGGGTTCCCAGAGGAAGCAGTAGTTTTCAAATGTTTTTGGGTGAGGGGTATGAAATGGGAGCAGGTTCTATTAACAGTGGTGGGTTATGCTAAGGTTGTTCCTCCCACTGAGCTATTATTCAAACATGCCGGAGGGAATGGCTTACGTTACGTGCCACTAATGGAGTTGATTAGGGCCATGAAGCGGGACGTGTTAAGATTAATTGAGTTGTTTCCAGGTTTGCTGATAATATGGTCTCAGATAAAACCTAGATTGAAGTGGAGGGCCCGAGATCCAAAAAAGTTTGCTTAAGGTTGAATAGGATCATGGAATTTTTTATAAGAAGGTTGGGGGGTTTCTCTATTAGACACAAAGATTTAAAAAACCGTGAAGCGCATGAGTTTTATCTTAAGGATCGGGTTCATTCACCTCAATGAGGTGGGTTTATCATTATTTATTTACACTTTGAAGGTGGGCAGGCCATGGAGCTTTTTGGCGGTGCTGAGCCCATTGGGCTTGCGAGTGGCGGGGGTGCTGCATCAAGTTAGGTTGGAGCTCAATTTACCGTAAGGTAGCCGGTATGATTGGTTCCAGAGGTCTCATGGGACCTCTGGAAGGGGGTTGAGGTCCTTCATTCAGGGAGGATGCAGCTGCTTTCAGTTATCATGTTAATATGTGTATAATAGAGCTGTGGCCTGTTTATATCCAAGCTGGAGTTGTGGTGTCATTTATACCGGACTATGTCAATAATGCCAAGGTCAACAAAATCAAGACCTCAAGACCCTATGCCAGTAGAATTCTGCAGTTGTATTGAATAATAAGTTACTCCCTCAACTGGTTAAACCTAATACATAACAAAGAGGGGGAAAAACTCTATTGCACTTGAATAATGCTGATATTAATCACAATGTAGCATTCAAATAGCATAATACCACTGTGTAGATCAAAGCATTCATCAATATTAAGTATTCTTGTGAAAGGAGAGTATATAGAGACAAATAAAGTGTGGTCAAGACCTTCACACCACAGCTAAGAGAAGTAGAGCCCTTTGATCTCAAAGGATACCTCCTACCTGGAAGGCACAGCCTATGTTGATGCCCCAAATGGCTGATTCCCTACAGGTAAGACAGGAAAAAAAGTGTTTTGTTATCATACTCTCCCAAGTTGGATATAAAACCCCATAACTAAGATATAAATTAGTACACAGTGATCACCAAAGGGTGTTACCAAAGTGAATATTACTAGTTAAAAAAGTGTTAAAAATAAAAAGACAAATATGGATACACATCATCTTATAGTGTTATGATGGAACAATAGAGACTAAGTAATACATTTATAATAATGATGTGTAATAAAGGCTCCTTGATCACGTAAAAAAATAACTTGACCGCTAACAGGGTTTGATAGTGCAGATCTCTAAAAATCACTGTCCCTTCTGTAGTAGGGATCTAGAAATACTTCCAGCTAAATAGCTAAATGCATAAAGTAGGTCATAGGCTGTAACCACTACAATCATAGGTGGCCCTAAAATAGGGAAAAAAGGACCCAACATGGTGGTTTTGCAGTGCCTGCGGCTTTATCTAAGGCTTGGCTGTCTATAGTGCTAATCCATTTTCTGCTGAAACAGAAAAGAGAGCACAGTGATATAGAAATGCAAGGACTTAGGTGCCAAACATTATCAAAACCATAGTGCTGAAATTACAGGATTATATTATACAAGTTTCAAGAAATGAAACAAAACTGACAACAAGAACACAAGAGCTCACAGTAGAGCAGGTTCTAAATATTACAAAAGCTTTTCTCTGAAAGAAAACAGGGTGCTGCCGAAGAGTGCTGTAAGAGTTAATACGTTGATTTACTCTTTTTACAAAAACATAATCAAAATCAAACAAAATCAAGACTATGCCGTTCGAATTCTGGAGCTGTATAGAAAAGTCAGTTACTCCCTCTAGTGGTAAAACCTGATAAACTGCAAATAATTATGGTGAGATTCTGACTCTCAAAAGCATTTATTGCAAATACAATTTTTAAATCTTGCAATGCCCACTTTTCATGCAAAGAAAAGCTGCAGCAAATTTTAATATCCGCTCTTAAAGCTATTTAAAGCAAATGTATTCCTTCAGAGTCCCTATGTCACGATCTGCTTCTTCAAGGGGGCTTGATATGAACCTAGTTCAAACCTACCCCAGCAGAATCATGTACTTCCTGATCTCTGTGGCACAAAAGATGGCTTCTGAAGATTGCAAGGCCCAAAAGCTACAGGCAGAGAATACTGGATCCAGGTTACTTAGTGGCCCATAGCAAGACCACTCCCCAAGTCAGGATACAACACACAGAAATAGTCTCACACCTTGTTTATGTGAAAACTATATTGCAACCTTTATTGAATGAACAAAACAACATATTTATACTCTCCAATACCACACCCTTGTGTACATTGGTGTATGTGTGATGTCAGACCATCTGGCTTGCAACCTTGGGCTATCAAAGCTCTTGAGATCACATTCATTAGATAACCTTTATGTTAAACTCAAGTGTTTGCCCAGGACCACTTGAAGCACATGCATCTGTCTTGACCCAAGGTCTGCATGTTTGAGTGTGCAATGATCTGCAGCTAACTTCTATCCAGAGCATTTCTACCAATTCCACATATGTTCTATATAACATTTTCCCTCATAATATATTATACCTAGGATACATAATAACCATGTACAGGCAACATATAACCGCACAATAACACATAATCCCAATGTAACAATGTCATGCTCCCTTGGACATACTCACAAACCACTGACAATATGAGTCCTTAAACAATTAAATCATGACAACTTCTCCCCCTTCCTTTCTAGTATAGCATAGAGGATCATCCTAACGGATAATTCTCTAGCTATACTGCTTTTACTTGTCCTCCTGTCTGGAAAGTCCATCCATGTGATAGCCTCAGTGGCTCTCTGGGTACCCTGCCTCCCCCTGTCCAGGGCGAATACTCGCTCCTTCCCAGTGGCCTTGTGACTTTCCCAAGCCCCTGGGGAGACTTATAAGACAACTGCCATGGAGGACCCTTCAAGGTAGTCCAGGGGAAACAGTACATCCCAGCTAGTAAGTCCAGCATAAATTTGGGAGGATCCTTACCCAGCAAAGCCCTTTCCTTCCAGGCTAGGGAGACCTCCTGTCCTGCCGATTCTGGATCAGCACTCCGTCCCATGGGTAAAATCGAAGAGTACAAGGTTCCCTTTGTCAGGCCTGAGCTTTCTCCTGAATAAACTGGGATACGGGAGTTGCAACATGGGCTAGTGACATTCACTGGTGGCATCCATGCTGGATTAATGGGCAGTTCTGATACAAGCTGTTGTGGCTCAGTAGCCAACCTCTCTCCCACCAAGCCTGGCCAATGGCCCCTTCTTTCCAGGGTTACAGGTACACAGCCAGTGTCTTTGGGCAGCTGCAGGGGAGTCATTGTAGGGATACCAGGAGACAAATCACAATCTGGGGTACCCTCTGGCTCTTTGGTCTCTGGATCCTCAGGTGGAACCTCCTGACTCTCTCCATCTGAGACTGCCTGGTGTGTAGTTACAGGCAGCCCTTGAAAAGCAGCAGCTACTGCCTCTTTTTCAGGCTGAAGAACAGGGCTACTTTCTGTTTCTGCTCCAGGGTCTGTGGCTTGCTCCTGGACAATGGTCATCCAAGGAACCTCTCTACAATTTCCACAGTCAAATGGTAGGGCCCAGTGCTCATTAGGTTCTTCTCTTACACTAGGAGCAGAGTAGCTTTTCCCCAGTTCTTCCCCTGGGCCTGGCACTGCTGTGGTTTGGCCCTGTCCCCCTTCCTCTAACTGGGTGAGACTTAGCCCCCTAAAGATAGGGACCAGTTCTTCCTCTTCCCAGTCCCCCCCATGGATGCCGGCATCCTTGTTATTTTGAGAATCATGGATATCAAAATTCTCCCCACAGTCCATACATTTATTTTCTGACCCCGCCTCAGCAATATTTAGCTGGGTCTCTGTAGTACCTGTTAGGTGGTTCTGTTCCATGCCTGACTGGCATGAGCCCTCCCAGCTGGCTGGCCAACAACCATCCAGGGATGCTTCATCCAGTAAGTCTATATAATCCACCTCCAGCTGTAGCTCCTGCTGGATCAAAGGCCAAAGTAAGTTAGCTGTATGAGAGCCTGTCTCCAGTCCCAGCATGTGACAGCGCTTAGCAAACAGACACAGCTTTCTTTTCTCTGTCCCCAGGCCACAGTCCGGATCCCCATGTACTATGTCCCAAAGTGCCTTTTCCAGCCCCAATGAAAACTGATGATGTATCCCAACAGGTCCAACCCAATAAGCATATTGATCTTCCAGGGCGACCTCCTCATATACCAATTCTTCCAGCCATTCCATTAGCCTGTGACCTGGCCATAGTCCCAGGAATGCCATCCATTTATTTAGAAGGCCCATTCCTCTACAGTCCTTTCCAGTCACCAGAACATTCTCTATCTCTACTGGGGATAAGCATTTCCCCTCCACAGGAGCTGAGACAGGGCCATTGCTTACCCTTCTCCTGTTCCCCTTTACCTCCTGTGTGATTTGTATCCGGAGTTCCCTCTGCTGATCCTTAGTAAAACCTGCAGGCATTACCTCCATCCATCTTTGATACCGTCTGGACACTTCCTCCTCCTCTGCTGCAGACATCTCTTCATAAGCTGCCATCCTTCTGTGTTCTATACAGAGATCCCACCACTGCCACCAAATGTCACGATCTGCTTCTTCAAGGGGGCTTGATATGAACCTAGTTCAAACCTACCCCAGCAGAATCATGTACTTCCTGATCTCTGTGGCACAAAAGATGGCTTCTGAAGATTGCAAGGCCCAAAAGCTACAGGCAGAGAATACTGGATCCAGGTTACTTAGTGGCCCATAGCAAGACCACTCCCCAAGTCAGGATACAACACACAGAAATAGTCTCACACCTTGTTTATGTGAAAACTATATTGCAACCTTTATTGAATGAACAAAACAACATATTTATACTCTCCAATACCACACCCTTGTGTACATTGGTGTATGTGTGATGTCAGACCATCTGGCTTGCAACCTTGGGCTATCAAAGCTCTTGAGATCACATTCATTAGATAACCTTTATGTTAAACTCAAGTGTTTGCCCAGGACCACTTGAAGCACATGCATCTGTCTTGACCCAAGGTCTGCATGTTTGAGTGTGCAATGATCTGCAGCTAACTTCTATCCAGAGCATTTCTACCAATTCCACATATGTTCTATATAACATTTTCCCTCATAATATATTATACCTAGGATACATAATAACCATGTACAGGCAACATATAACCGCACAATAACACATAATCCCAATGTAACAATGTCATGCTCCCTTGGACATACTCACAAACCACTGACAATATGAGTCCTTAAACAATTAAATCATGACACCCTATAAGACCTTGCAATGAAAAATGAAGTCTGATAAGATGTTGATGAAAGGAATAGTTTAGCTAAAGTTAAGAAAGTGTATGCTTTTCCTGAGGAAGAACTAACTCTTGCCTTCACAAGGCCTGCCAAGTATAAAGCAAATACATTCCTTGATCCATCACCTCGAAGATCACATGATGACAACCAATATTTATCATTCTAGTTACACATGTGCTCCCAACCCCTTGGAGAATTAAGGTTTTTGTAAAAGAGAGTTATGATGCTTTTCACCTAAGCTTCCTTAAAAAGAGGCTTTTCGCAGCATTTGGAACTCTTTGGACAGTGATGCTAATCCCGCTGTCCCTCAGTAAGACTTGTTACCCCCACATACATTGTGGGAGTGACTAGTCTTACTGGTATTCTCTAATACACATACAACTATACTGAAAAGTCTGATCCTTATTTAAGACCAATGTAGAAGGACTAGTAGTCTACATTTTCACAATGTAAAGATATGACAACATTCTGCATTGTCCCAAATGGAGGAGTCAGAGAAAAAATCAAACACATGCCTGGGTTCAATGTTGGACAAGTAAGACCCAGCGGAAGGTAGCTTGCTCTGAAGTATGGCAGGAGAATGATGATGCCTGGGATGACACTTCTTTACTCAGTGCCACCATATCCCATGTAATCTGGTTGGAATGTTATGGTAGCATTTATAAAATTATGGCCCTAAAGCAATGGTGACGTTGTGCAAAGTTATCATTTAGGCAATGCTTAGGCTGGGACAAACATGTAGTTTAGATGAACAAACTGCGCAAATTGCTTTCGCTTACATACATTATTGATGTATTTTGTGGGATCCTCAGAGGATGCAGCCTCTCCTAAAAGAGGAATGTCTGACTCCTGGGACTGGTCTGTAGTGGGAAAAGGAAGACTCCCACGAGGCCCTGAATCAAAGGATGAGTAGGTCCACCACTATGGGAGGTAATGTGAACATCTCAGAGCAATTCCTAGCAGCAATAAGCTCCAGCAGTTACCTTATCTAATATCATAAACAAACAGCAAAGACGAATGTGGGGAGAGGAACTGAAGATAAAGAAAATTTAGAATTGGTGGTATGGAAAACACATACAAATTGGGTCTAGGGCTGTAAAAAACCTAAATACACTAACAAAGTTCCTGTAATACTAAATGTATTGATTTGACCTGCTTTCAAATGACTGTTCTGAGTCTCTAGAAAAGGTGTTGACAAAGTAATATTGCCTGTCTTCTCTCACTCTCTTCTTTTTTTTACTCTTCTTATTGCTTATTGTGTTTTCTTTAATCCTTAGCTGCTTCTCTCTTACTTGCTCCTCTTTTATGCAGTGCTTTAAAATCAAAATCTAAGCTTGTTGCATCAAGGGATGAGAACAATTCTCACAGGGAAGAAGTTCTAAATGGTCAAACTGAAACGTATGTCTTTATAGGAGCATAGACTTACTGGAGACATGGGCCTCCATTTAATTGCAATGGGCTTATTCAATTTAATCGATCTGTAACTGCAACAGTTACAGATCGATTCAATTGAACAAGCCTATTGCAATTGAATGGAGGCACATATCTCCAGCCAGGCTATGCTCCTATAAAGACATACGTTTGAGTCTGACCCAGTTGAACTGACAAAGAAGAAATGTCTTAATTTATTTCCCTTATAGAAAAATATACCATTTTTATGTTGGCAAGTGAATGAAGCACATGAGTTGCACTGAACCATTCATTAATACTAGCTCCGTAGCTCAGTGTTTCTTAATACTTTGGCCCCTGTAATATTGCAACAGTTAAAGATCGATTCAATTGAACAAGCCCTCAGCTACATGGTCGAAAGCCTAAACCATAACCATGCACCCATAAGTAGCATTCCAGATCATCATGATCAATTAAGCAGGGCCGTAACTAACGATTTAGAAAACAGCCAATATTAAATGAGACCGTCATCATGACATCAGTAAAACATGGCATTTAAACATCAATCAGTTAGCATTTAGAAGTCCGATATGAATGACGATACTGTTCTAGTCCATGTGGGTGGCCTGATAGGTATTCACTCATTGATTACTAAGATTGATATTACACAGAAACAAAAAGTAAAATAATACATTTTTTTATTGCAGATTTGCGAGCTTGAGACGGTTGTGCAATTAATCATAATGTATTTCATCGCTTTTCCCATCTTTTAAGTGCAGTATTGATTTTGTATTAGCAATTACAGTGCTACGATCATGTGTTTAACCTCCTTGCGAGTCCTATCTGGTGCTCCTAGGATTTTCTTCTACATTTGCCATTGATGGGTTTGAAGGCAATTGCGGGCTTGAGTAATTGAATAGCGTTTTGCGGTTGTAACATTTACGGGCTTGAAATATCAAGGGCTTAGATGGGCGGGAGTTATAATTTTGACAACTACAGGGATTTTGAGCTTCTCACACGCAAACCGATTGTAGGAAGCTAAAAGACGCAAATTGAATAGCAAATTGTTTTACGGGCTCCATTACAGGCTCTTGTAACTACAATTTACTCAATTGAATGGAGGCCTTGGTTTGTTAAATTGGTTTTCCTTAGCAAGGACACAAGCTTGTGTTACCATGTATGGTTGCCTCTCAGAGTTCCTGCCAACTCTTGATGACCTTGGGTCTGATTCAATTGCCCAATTTGTACATTTATACACACTTAAAATCACTCTTAATATTGCTACATATTTGGCAAATATTACTTATTGGCACTAATAAATTCTTAAGTCAATAGAATGCATATAAACATTTATAAAAAAAACACCCAAAGCCAAATGTATGAGTTCAATGCATTTGCAAGTAGCTAATAGAATATGGCCCGGTATAAGTGGTGGAGACAATCAGCTCAACTAGAGATTTAAAAGTTAATGTTTGAATATTCATTATTGAAATACTTGTACAATTAAAACATGCAGCTCCTGCTGTTATGGCTTTTCAATGATCCTTTAAAATGTGTGTTCCTGGGCCTAGCTGTACTAAGCATACATACTTGATATAGATCAGAGTACGGTAAATGGTTTTCCTTTAAGGAAAATAGGCACTAAAATGTTTTTTTTCTTTTTTGTATGTTTTGGTGGCATTTTTTCTGCACTACAGTTTCTGAACACCTTGAAGCTTACCTTTAGGGACACAAGATCATGGACATTTGCAACTAAAATCTTCTCTGTTTAGCACATTTATTTAATTGTTAACAAAATAAAACAAAATTATTTGCAGATCGTATCACAAGCTAAATCACATTGGCAAACTATTGTATTTCAGAGAACAGTTTTGCCTCAGTGAGTAGAACGTTACATCTAATATAATTTACTGTGCTTACCATTTACCATTCCACACAATTATAGCCATGAATGACAGCAATATATTTAATTTCCAGACTCATATAGATTCATTTAAATGTACTTACTTTTTAGATAAATGATGCTAGACAAATGTGTTCTGTACTTTTTATTCATTTAACAAAGCTATGCTTTCATGAAATTAAACACCTAACAGCAACCTTTTAAATATCCCATGGCCAATGCAATTAAATATTTGAGAAGCAGCAAATTGAATGGGCTAGAAAGAGAAGGCTTTAGGGAATTTCAAGCTTGGCATCAATTACAAAGCTTGAGAAGTTAGCAGCCAGAGAGTGCAAAAAGATTATTAGCCAGCGCTTCCTTTTGAAAGTTACTCAACAGAAATACACAAATTAAATGTTCTAAAGAGTTTCCTAAAGAATAAATATCCAGTCTATAAAATTAATATATAATAATTTAAGAAATGTCCATAATTACATGATTGTTTTACCATTAAAAACACTTCCTCTGTTGGTTAACAATTACGGTAAATGATATTTGCTGACATTTTATTGAAATAAAGGACCACTATAGTTAAAAAAAAACAGACACCTACTAGTCAAGGATACAGCAATAACCTGTTTAGTGTTTCACATGTGTCCCTGCATGTAGAAGCTCTATGTGAAACATTGCTAAATGGGTCATTTTAACAGTATAGTGCTCAGATAGAGCTATGGCGAATCGGAGAGTTCTGAGCATCATCGCGAGGTTAAGCGCTAAGAGAGAAAAAGACAGCTCTTGCGAAGTCAAGGTATGATCTTCAGACTGGCTCTTAAAGAGACTCAAGACCCCTAAAGGATCCAGTACCGAGGCGTTTCCTACAACATGGAGATATTACATTTACCCTGTTACTTTTGCACCATTTACCTTAATACCTTCCCAACAAGAGCATTGCAAAAGAAAAACAAAATACATAGCAAAAATAAAAAACAATACAAATTAAAAAGCAATTATAATAGTCCAATATGATCTGGGGGGAAATGGAAAAGTTTCTCAATAATAGAGTCCATTGCAGAGAGTTCATAGTCTAGATGTGAAAAGTCTGTTGAATTAAAGCTTTACAATCAGTGATTATAAGGCACAAACAAGAAGAAAAATCAAGTCCTGATGGCAAAAAAACGATAGGTTGATAAAAAACGATAAAAATGAGTGAGCACCTGTTTGACCAAGTCCATATAACAAGGAAAGAGTTCAATGGGGTGGACGAAAACATCCACATATGCTGTTATATGTTACCACAAGATAGTTCAGATTGTGGTGCAATAGATATAAACCAGATATGTAAAATAAAACACAATGTTTATTGCAGACAAAATATGAAAACCTCGCCCAACCAGTTACCAAAAACTAGACCATAGAACCCTTTAAACTCATTGTCTTAGTAGGCATTTAATTGATAGATGTAATTCAATCACCACTACATTTCACACTGATATTAATAACAATCCAGAGGTTATGCAAGATTACTTCTTTCCCTAACTGCTCTCCATTATTAGATGTTAGTACGTACTAGATCCTAGTAAATTGATAGAACAAGATGCAGAAGTGTTAGAAGCCAAGGGACAGTAAACAGAAAAACAAGTATAGGAAAGAGTAGAAAAAGTAAAAATGACAAAACAATGAAAATATATGCTCAGACAAATTTCATACAAACTCAGTCTTACACATCACACTTAGCCAGGCCCCTCTTTGTCCATATGATAAACGATAAATGGGCGGATCACTTGCTTCTGGATGGTGAGATCCTCTGGTTAAAGCAATAGACCATCATGTGCAGATATTCAAGCACAGGACAAGGACTATATGACCTTCTCACAGATCTTTACATCTTTTCTTTGCCAGCAGATATATGCATGAGCATATTTTCATGTCAATGAACAAGAGTTTGGCCTTTCCCCTTTTTCTTGGGTGCAGACAAGATTTCTGTCTGCGCTTTGTCTTTAAGTCAACAAACTCTGTATCTAGTTCTTCATCTGTTATTATCTGTTGTCATCAGGATAGGTACTTGGTAGAGACTTTCTCTCATCATATAGCAGGGCACACTTGTCTCTTTGTTACTCTCTTTGTCTTTTCTTCTTCTTTACAGGCACTCACTGTCATCTCCTTCTGGGTTAGGCAAGTGTGACAAAAATAAAACAAAAATCTGCACATTCAAAGCGATGCACCAGCCGTGCATGCAACAGAGGAAGGGGGGGGGGGGGGCACAGAGATGAGGAAAGAGAGAAAGAGACAGAGGAGGAAAGGGGGAAAGAGACACAGGGGAAAGAGACACAGGGGAAAGGGGGAAAAAGACAGAGGGGGAAAGGGACACAGGGGAGGGAGGAGGGGGAATGAGACACAGGGGAAAGGGGGAAAGAGACAGAGGAGGAAAGAGACACAAATATTAATCTGAAATTGATCAGATTTCAGATTATATTCTCCAACTTTAACAACTGTCCGTCAGACAAAAATGGACAATCCCTATACAAACATGTAATAATAGGATCTGGACATTGGTCTCCTATACGAACCAACATTCATTATATTATTGCAGTAAAAAACAGCAAATCTCCCATCAGAGCATCAGAAACACATCACAATCAACATACATGACATCCCCGCACATAGACACATCACAATCAGAACATACATGACATCCCCGCACATAGACAGCTCCCCCTTGAACAGACAAATAGAAAGCCAGCAAAACAAACATGGAGAAAGAAAAATAACACAAAAATGGCGTCATCTACAAGGAACATTTCCCCATCAATTAACAACACTCTCATGCCACTTTCCACTCAATGTTCACTCACTCAATCTCGATCATACAGAAAGAAAACATCCACGCACATGGACACACATGAACATCTCCAACCATAATGCACTCCACAACTCTCTAAACAAGACCCCCCTTTCTCTACTGGAAAACATAATCTCTACATAGGAATTTCATACCGGCATAAAAATATGCTGATAAACAACATGAACACAGGATCCAGACAAGACAGACAACACAGAACATATCACATATATAGCTGTCAGTTCAAGAACGTTGGTCACGTTTGTGGGTTTGTCACGCTTTGTGAGCCTGTTTGCGGCCCATGGGGCTGCATCTGCAAGCCTTGTGAAGCGAGCTGTCGACCGCGCAGGACTTAAGCTGTAATAAGCGCCAAAGGCGCTCATTGCAGGGCTCTCGATGAGCACCGTGAGGCCGCAACGGCGCACATTGAAGCGCTTGCGATGAGCACCTTTACAAAGGTAATAAATGCTACATATTTATAAATAATGTATGTATGTTTGTTTTTCTCCATAACAGGTGCAAGACTAAATAGTATCTGCATGGTAGCATTCTCTATGTCTGATTTGTGATAGCATCAACTACCCAAGTGTACTGAAGGGAATATTCATCAAAGCGAAATAGTGAATTTATGCTGGGTGTGGTGGTGTTGTGAGGGGAAAATAGATCAACGTCCAATCTTTTCTTAAGAGTGCAGTTACATGTAGAGATGCAAATGGTGTTGATTTGCCATACAGGAATGGTGGAGTAATGAATAGTCGATGAGGGAATTGTTGGTGATTTCAGTAGAAATTAGTCTGTTTACTACCTAAAGCTCCCACACTGAGATTAGTAGATTAGCACTGGAGAAGGAGAACTGGGGCAATGCAGTGACTCCGATGTGGAACTCAGTTTTAAATTCTGAAATCGAAAAAGCATAATATGACTTTGACGGATGGTAATCAAGGAAGTGCAGAGAGAGTAATGTCATTTAGAGTCCAATACCTGAGGGTAAATGGTAGAGGCATGCACATTGTGGCATGCCGCACAAATGTGCAGTAATCTGCATCCACTGTAATTGCATACTTTTGAGTTGACCCCAGATAACATAACTGTTTGCCTAGTCTGTCTTTTAAAGGTCATGAGGATGGTCGCTGATTGAGAAAGGGGTGATGGTTGAGATGTGCTTGGGTAGACTGGATTAGGGCAGAAGTTGGAGTAGTGAAGGGGAGACTGGCAATGATGACAAATTGCTGCTTTGAAGAAAGCAAAGTGGAGACAAAAGAGCTATTATTAAAGCTGCTCAGTTCATAGCAAAACTGAACTGAGAAATGGCTGCAGCAGTAAAGCACCTATGATAATCGTACTAGTGCCACTGTACTTGTTAACTAGGTCTATGACTAGATATAAATAGTCATCAAATCCTTGACTCATGTTGGGGTAGAAAGAGCACATAATATCTTGGTATATGCCGAAGCCAAGGATGAATTCTGTCATTGATAGTTTCCAGTTCAATCTTGGGTCCTTGGCTCACATGGTAACCAAGACATTGCTTTCAGATACTGCTTTGCTCTCTGAAAATGTATGTGATAGGATGAGGAGAGTAACTAAATTCAAGTCTTTCCCCTACACAATATCCCTCCTAACATGGACGGAGATAAAATGAGCCATCATGAGGATGGGTGGCATAGTACAAGGCTCACCTGATGGGTCTAGAGCTCTAGGACGCTGCTGTTGGGACGTCCAGCGAATTAACAGTAGGGGATATTTTGGCCAACATTCTCTGCATTTGAGTGAGCTGCTTGATTGGTGTCTGGACCTGCGGCTGATGGGGATTCTGTCCACTTCTCAGTAGACAATATAATTCTGCTTTTCTGGCAGATACCTCTGTCGATGAGCTCCTGGATAATTCATGGATTTGTCCACATCTGATAAGAGGAGTTACTTCTAGTGACAGAGGAAGGATGTGCTAGAAAAGATGCAGCCTTTTTTTAGACGATTTCAGCATCTGACAACGCTTGGTCTGCTATGTCGAATTTGATATGAAGAATGGAGAGGGACAACATTTGTTAATCTGGGTATACGTGAGTGAAATTAGCAACTGGTAGTCTCTATATGAGACTTGAGCGACTATAAAGCTTTGATGGTAGCCTGTGAGGCCCATGATGCTGATGGTGAGCATCTGTAAAAATGTATTGGCTAAAATGGAAATCCTGGTAGTATGGCGAAATGCTACGCAGGGAAACGAACCAAGGGAAGGTGCTAGAGATGTTGGTCTTAATTAGAGGCGTGGGTGAATGAGAGCTGCAATATACGACTGGAAATAATTAAATTAACTTGGGTTTGTGTAAGCTGATTGGTACTGGTCAAATTTATGTTGCAAGTGACTATCGCAGTGGCTTTAGTGGTAGTAAGTAGTTGGAGATCACTATGCTGGATTTTTGTGACTATTGACAAATGGCATAAGGGGTCATATGGCTGGAATGCGTCAATGATGATGCTGGAATGGATAAAGAAACCAAAAGGACCAAAGAGGAGCCGAATAAGTGGGAAACAGGGCTAGAGGAGGGGGGAATCTCCATATGTCAGAGCGGACTGGGATTGCAAAGAGGAAGAGAGAAGGAAAGAGGAGGCAGCAGGCAGACAGAAAATACTGTATATGGCAAAATGGCAGTGAGATGGGACAAATGAAGGAGAAACCGGAGAAAGCTAGTTAGACGGGAGGATGTGGGGACTTGAGTGGGAGAAGGACCTAGACAAGACCATCCAGAGGACATCTCTACCTATATTTCTCCCTCTCAAGTGCTGAGGGGGTTACCCTTTTTTTTTGCACCGGGGCCCTCTGTTTACGAGTTCTATGTATGACACTAGATTACTGCACTTCTAGCATTGTTTCAGTTTCTTTGCTTTTAATGTAGTGTGTTTGTTGTTTTAATTACAGGTTAACTATTTTGATGTTGCTGCAAAGAAGTAATTTATTCTCTTTTCTTATTAAAACTTGTAATTGGTTTACTAAATGTATTTTGTTTGGTTCAAACAACACCTGCTTTGGGTCAGTTTATTAAGTTAATCCAGGGGTCAGCAATCCATGGTGCAAAGGCAAGAACTGCACCATAAGGGATACTGAGTGGCACTCTAATGAGAAGCCACTGATTTTGGGGTTGATAGTATTAATATTATTATTGTTTATTTGTAATGCGCCAACATATTCCGCAGCGCTATTAATAAGTTAAGTTCCAGGCAACGCAAATTCAAAATTAACACATTGCAAAGAATGGAGGGCCCTGTCTTTGAGCTTGGAATCCGATGTCCGTAGTGCTTTCCCCAAAGCACCTTGCAGGGTTGAAACTTGCAGACTTACAGTGTAAAGGTTGAATGAAGGTTATTTAATAAAATGTAAATATAATGTAGGAGATTTGTTTGGAATGAAGAGAGAAGTGAAGTGCCACTTGATCAGATAGGGCGGAGTGCAAGAAATGGGGATGTGTTGATACTGATGATATGTATTTTGAAGAGTAGATGAAGTGGAGTAGTGGATTATGGAATACAGTTGATATGATGACACAAGGATTAGATGAAATATAATATGGGAAATGTATTGAGATAGGCCTGTAATAATTCTGGTTTGATTAAATGGGATTAAATTGCATCTCTGAAACCTGTGCAGGCTAAATTATCCAAATATGTTCTGTACACTGGGAATCCCAACAAGGAAAAGCAAGTACAGAGCTCAAACTAAAGGGTAAGATATTAATTTCAATACTTTTTATATAAGATTATTTAGTTTATATTCACTTTAAATATAACCTTAGTTTAATAACATATAGTTAAAGATCTTCCAAACATTAGAAGATATTACTTACACTCAATATCTTAAATAGAGTAAATGAAAGAAGATTTGGCAAACCACTTCTGAAAGGTTGCCTACCTCTGAGGTATCCATTTTTCTCCCACAGTTGGAGTAAATTTGCAGTGGAGATTATTTCTGCACATAAATGAATGTAATGTTTTTTTATTTTTGCATTTTAAACCATTGTATATTTGTAGATATGTAGGTGATACAGGCTATTTTTTTGTGCCAAATGTCTAACTGACTTGCTTTCGTACAGAAAAATAAGTTATCTTGTTTTAAAAGGACACTGCAAAGGTTCCAGTTATTGCAGAAATGAAAGTAAATAAATATTGATCTCTTTGCATGACCTTTCTTGAGTATCCAGCCATCATCTATTTATCTATACACACACATTTAAAATATAAATATAAAAAAAAAAAATATATATATATATATATATATATATATATATATATATATATATATATATATATATGTGTGTGTATATGGCCGGATCCCTCTCCTACAATGAATGGAAGCAAAATTGTGGGCGGTGCTACGGACATCTGACCTGATATGCGGGCCGGATGAGGCCTTGGGCATGGGCAAGGACACCGATGGACAAAAAGTGATGGAAGTGGTGCCTAGTGAAGGCTGATTTATGACTTATGGAAAGCCTGAGGGCTTGTCAAAAGCCACCTAATGATGAAAAAGAGCAAAAGGCCTTTCAAATCTCAATTTGGTATGAACTGGCTAAAATAGTGCTGTTTCAAAAACATGGCTCTCCAGCAATGTAAATGCTCATGGCAAAAAAAAAAAATGCCAAAAAGCAACAAATGTACAAAATTCTCCAAGCAAGAAGCTTGTGAAGCCAAACACAGGAAAGGACTGGAAAACCCCACCCTCCAGGTACAGTCTCAAAAATGAACTGAGGTGTGCAAGGAAAACGAGGGCCAGAAGTACTTATGTAGGCTGAGAGAGGGCCCCGTCCACAGAAAGAGGCAGGATGGGAGAGGGCCCCTCCCACAATCCCAGGTAACACCTGATCAGATAGATAGATGGATAAAGTGTTTGTATATATAATATATATATATATATATATATATATATATATATATATATATATATATACCAGCGACTTGCCCGTCAGAAATGACGGCATTAAAATGTTGAGCCTCGCAATGCTGTTGTTTGACACACAATGCAAGGCTATCCCCCCCTCTAACTTGCAGGCCTCGCGATGAGCCGAAGGCGCTCATTGCGAGCTTCTCCCCCCTCCACGTTACGGGCCTTGCGATGCGTAAGCGAGTAACTTTAAGAGCGTTGCAGACAAACTCTATCACCCCTATGTCTCTTTCCACCTCTCCCTCCCCTGTGTCTCTTTCCCCCTCTCTCCCTCCCCTGTGTCTCTTTGCCCCCTCTCCCTCCCGTGTCTCTTTGCCCCCCTTCGTCCTGCCCTGTTTTTTTCTTTTTCAGCGCTCATTGTGCATGCGCAAGCCCATAACTTATAACATAGCTTACCAACAAATTCACAATTACAACTATATATATATATACTAGCAAATTGCCCGTCAAAAAATGACGGCAATGAAATTGTAAGGTAGCTAATGCTGTTTAGTGTGTAATAATGAAATATATAATACATTAATAAATGAATATACTTTACCTATTTTAAAGCATTGTGTGGAAGAGCTGTGAATGTGTTTTGATGTTGCTGCAGCATTAGTGGTGTGGATCTGCTGTGTAAGCGTGCTGAATGTGTGCAGTGTAACACTGTGCGTGCGCGAGCCCAAACCGTTGTCGTGTACTTCCGCATTGGCGTGAAATGGCGAGTAATGTGTGTTATACGTTTGTATCGGAATATCCGTAGGTGTTTTGTGGTGTTTTGCGAGTTTCTTGTGGTGTTTTGCGAGTTTACAGTGCTGTAGCCTCGTTTTCGTTTTGTTCGGCGGCCATTTTTTCTCTCGCTTCGTTTTTTTTTTAGTCTCTAAACTGTTTTATTTGAAGTAAAATCGAGATGTAAGTTGTATTTTTGAGGTGCTGGGTGCTCCCTCTTGGTGTAGGTAAGTTTTTTATGTATGTGGTGTGTGTATGTATTGTGTTTTAGATTTTGTAATGTTCGCGAGTTGCGTCCGAGTGTTGCGAGTCCGTAATGTGTGTGAACGTGTGTCGTATGTTGTTTGCGAGTGTCGTAATGTGTGTGTCGTAGTGTTTGGGTTGCGACGTGAAGTTTGCGAGGGTCGCAGTTGCTGGCAAGGAGCGCCTTCGGCGCTCCATGCCAGCAACTGAGGCCCTACGGCGCTCCATGCCAGCAACTGAGACCCTCGGGCAGTGCCCTCGCTTCGCGAGGGCCTCGGCTCGCTGCGCGAGCCCGCAGCGTTAGCAACAACTCGTACGCTCACAACTATATATGTGATATATATATATATATATCTATATATATATATACAGTGGATATAAAAAGTCTACACACCCCTGTTAAAATGTCAGGTTTCTGTGCTGTAAAAAAATGACAAAGATAAATCATTTCAGAACTTTTTCCACCTTTAATGTGACCTATAAACTGTACAACTCAATTGAAAAACAAACTGAAATCTTTTAGGTAGAGGGAAGAAAAAATATAAAAATAAAATAATATGGTTGCATAAGTATGCACACCCTTAAACTAATACTTTGTTGAAGCACCTTTTGATTTTATTACAGCACTCAGTCTTTTTGGGTATGAGTCTATCAGCATGGCACATTTTGACTTGGCAAGATCTGCCCACTCTTCTTTGCAAAAACACTGCAAATCTGTCAGATTGTGAGGACATCTCCTGTGCACAGCCCTCTTCAGATCACCCCACAGATTTTCAATCGGATTCAGGTCTGGGCTCTGGCTGGGCCATTCCAAAACGTTAATTTTCTTCTGGTGAAGCCATTCCTTTGTTGATTTGGATGTATGCTTTGGGTCGTTGTCATGCTGAAAGATGAAGTTCCTCTTCATGTTCAGCTTTCTAGCAGAAGCCTGAAGGTTTTGTGCCAATATTGACTGGTATTTGGAACTGTTCATAATTCCCTCTATCTTAACTAAGGCCCCAGTTCCAGCTGAAGAAAAACAGCCCCAAAGCATGATGCTGCCACCACCATGCTTCACTGTGGGTATGGTGTTCTTTTGGTGATGTGCAGTGTCGTTTTTGCGCCAAGTATATCTTTTGGAATTATGGCCAAAAAGTTCAACCTTGGTTTCATCAGACCATAACACCTTTTCCCACATGCTTTTGGGAGACTTCAGATGTGTTTTTGCAAAATGTAGCCTGGCTTGGATGTTTTTCTTCGTAAGAAAAGGCTTTCGTCTTGCCACTCTACCCCATAGCCCAGACATATGAAGAATACAGGAGATTGTTGTCACATGTACCACACAGCTAGTACTTGCCAGATATTCCTGCAGCTCCTTTAATGTTGCTGTAGGCCTCTTGGTAGCCTCCCAGACCAGTTTTCTTCTCGTCTTTTCAACAAATTTTGGAGGGAGCTCCAGTTCATGGTAATGTCACTGTTGTGCCATATTTTCTGTGTTTCATGGTATATCTAATGCCTTGGAAATTCTTTTGTACCCTTCTCCTGACTGATACCTTTTATCAATGAGATCCCTCTGATGCTTTGGAAGCTCTCTGTGGACCATGGCTTTTGCTGTGGGATGCGACTAAGAACATTTCAGGAAAGACCAACTAGAGCAGCTGAACTTTATTTGGGGTTAATCAGAGGCACTTTAAATGATGGCAGGTGTATGCTGACTCCTATTTAACACGATATGGAATGTGATTGCTTAATTCTGAACACAGCTACATCCCCAGTTATAAGAGGGTGTGCAGACTTATGCAACCACATTTTTTTTCTTTTTCTTTCCTCTACCTAAAAGATTTCAGTTTGTTTTTCAATTGAGTTGTACAGTTTATAGGTCACATTAAAGGTGGAAAAAGTTCTGAAATTATTTATCTTTGTCTCTTTGTCATTTTTTTACAGCACAGAAACCTGGCATTTTAACAGGGGTCTGTAGACTTTTTATATCCACTGTATATGTATGTATGTGTGTGTGTATATATATATATATATATATATATATATATATATATATATATATAAATTTGTATTTAGTCACTAGCTGTTATTACTATTATTATTATTATCTCTTGTCTTTATAATTCCATGCTGTCCATGCACAAATATATTGCACATATTGTACAACATTAATTGTCGACACAGACTTAGAAGGCTGGAATAATTATTGCTGCTCTTTACAATTTCATTCAGCAATAATGATCTCAGTGATATTGTTAGTACACGGATCACACTGAGCTGTTTTGGGTAACTTGGTTGAGTTGTGTAACATAAAGGTTGCCCTTAACAAACATGGCTGCCAGCTCAGCGCTGACCCGAGGCGGAAGCAGCCTCAGAGCTTGTTTGCACTTCCCTAGACAAACATGGCCGCCAAAACACAGCACTGGCAGCAGGGATCTTTGTTTGTGTGTACAGGTCCTGACACTTGTTAGTATCGCTGGATCACGTGGATAAGTGACTGTGACTGGTACCCAAGTGTGTGCTTGTGTATTACAAAGTGCTGCTGCTGTGGTCCGCAGTACTAAGTGTTGTTGTTGAGTACCTGTCTGTTTCCATCCAGCTCTTGTTTCAGTACTTGCAGTATCCCTGCAGCCCACACACCCAGGGCATGCTCCCTCACCCACTCTGGGTACAGCTTTTCCTCTGAAAGGTAAGGATGCAAACAATAACCTGCCTTTCTTGTCTAAATGTGATTCAGCAGATGCATAACGTATCTACATTAGATTGTAAGCTCTTCAGAGGAGGGACCTCACTCCTGTTGCACTAAACTGCCTGCTGACCCACTTCTATCATTTATATTGTATTATACCTGTATTTATATTTGTATATAGCTTTGTAATTTGCTATATTTTGTAAATAGCTCTATGGAAAATGCTGGTGCTTTATAAATATTAAAAAACAATAATAATAATTATAATATTAATAAATTATATACATTAGTTTATATAATGCTGTCTAACTTTTTTTTTATATTGATTAACTTTTAACTTGTATTACTACATGACTTTTAAAGGGACTCACACTCCATAAAAGCAAACTGGATTCTTAACAATTCTCTATGCGTTGCATTAGCAAGTTTTGTTGTGATAGGGATTCCTGGCTTGTATATAATCATCTTGAGCTTTGCTCAAAGCTGTGTGTTATGGCGGGCGTTTGATTAAAGGAAGCAAGGTTTAAAATGGGGACCTATCCTGTTATGTGCTCTCAACTGGTAGCGCGCCGCCGACATCCCGATGCAGATGTCTCTAAGGGTATTCGGTTTAGGTTTAGAGGGATTAGGGAGAGGGTCGCTTACTTACGGTAACTGGTCTAGGGGGTTAAGGTTAGGTCCGGCAAGGGGTGTAGGGGGTTAGGGTCTTAGGGGTTAGGGTTCGGGTGGTAACTGCTGTAAGGAGTTAGGGTTAGGTTCAGGGGAGTATATCAGGACGCGAGGGGAGTACATCGGGACGCGAGCTCAGCACCAGGAGTGGGAACATGCAAATTAGACCACAATGCATTCTCACTATTAAATCCCAAACCACTTCATACATGCCCCTTTTTTAGACATATGCTTGCTGTATTACACAGCTTTAAGCATAGAAGAAGATGGAATATGCCCAATCCAGAAGACCTACTAATCTATGCTATACTTAAACGGTCATTTACCTCACTATAAGTGCTCTTAGATCTGTTCTATTTCAGATTCGTTTCCCGTCAGAACAGTGGGGTTGAGCTCTGTGCCACAGCACCACCTGGTGGTGGAAACATTTACTGCAGACAAAGAGCTATTCCATCCTCCGATATGGCTCATAAGGCGTGGCGACGGAAGAGGCCTTAAGCTATGAGAGGCGAGCCTGAAACCGTGGGGGGCTGAGTGCCTGCGTACATAACAGGATAGGTCCCCATTTTAAACCTTGCTGTCGACTCAGCGTCGTTCGAGTTGCGCCACGTCTGCTGTGGCACAGAGCTCAACCCCACAGGAAACCGATCTGAAATAGAAAAGGCCCGTGCTCTTCATAGTGAAAGAGCACAAGATTCTATGTTGAAATTATCTTTTTTTTTTTTTTATTACACTGAAAACAGCTAACAATCTAAGGTGTTAGGTCTGCTGTTCCATGATTAACAACATCTGCCGACCCTGAGAGGTAAAGGCTCCATAAACACAAAGATTTATAGTTTTCCTTGAACTACAGGAATGCGTCAGGGCCCTTTCCATTTTGAAATTTGCCAGCAGTGGCGCTTCTGATTTTCAGTGCCCATACCATAGAGTTAGGGTAAGGTAAACTTTTAGGGTTAGTTTAAGGGTTAGGGTAACGTTCTAAGGTTACAACTTGTGTTGTATCGGCAGTGCTGCTAAATATCTGCAGCGCCATCTAGCAGCCACTTGCCGGCACTGCAGCTGTCAGTGCTGGCGAATTTAAAACTGGCAGGACATGTTAACCCCCAAATGTACTCTTTAGCTGATTCCATGAGTTCTTTACCTGCTCAGATGAATTTGTGAAGGGTTTAAATGTCTTTCTGCTTATTCTGTTTCCACGGGAGCTGTTGCTGCTGGTCTGTCAGTGACACATGTAAACAGAGATTTAATTTATTCATTTCTCTGACAAATTCTTGTATTTAAAAAACATAATAATCTAAAAGTATTTCAACATGCATTTAGGAGATCTTTACTGCAATGTGGTCTAAATAGTGCTGCATTATGTGACCTTTTAAAGAATGAGAGTACATTATGGTCTCATTTGAACGTTATCACCCGGGTCCCCAGAGTAACCTAATTGTAGACATTTAAATGGGATCACAAACATAATATTTTATATAGTATATATATAAACCGCAAAAATGTGTTTATTTTGTTTGACCCTACCACTTCTGCTTGAATTTGTTCAACTAAGCTAGCTGTAAGGTAGTATTTTCTAACGTTATCTCTAGACAATCCGCATTCATGCTTCAAATCATGATCTCTTATTTTTACTTTTCCTCCTTAACTTTTTTTAATTCTTATGAAGGTTTTCTGTAATGTCACCTTGTTTTCTAGTTGATAAAAAGGGATTTTTTTCTAAAGCACATAGCCAAAATAACACCATTAAAGAACATTGTTGTCCTACTTTGCCTTTTCAATAACTAAACTTGATAATGGGCAAATTATTCAAGAAAACAATGAAAGGAAACCCAGCCTATACATTTTTAATTTTTATATGCAGTTTTTCTTTAATGTTGTGAAGGGAAAAAAAAAATTATATATATATATATATATATATATATATATATATATATATATATATATATATATATAAAATTATAAATAAAAACTCAAAACTCCTCATGTGACATAATTTTCTTTATCATTATTTTATCAATCATCTTAATTTTTTTTATTCCCTGTAGAAGCGGTGAAGTAATCGAAGGAAAAATGAGTAATCGAAGGAAACGTGCCCCCCCGGTCAAGCTTGACGATGAAGCAAAGAAACAGCACTGTTGGAACATGCATGAAGACCGGAGGTTTGAGGACTTTACCTTAGAAGAGGATGGAGGTGCAGATCCTGGACCTAGCACCTCCTTTTCTTTTCTTAGTCCTGAAAATAGCAAGACTGATGAAAAGCAGAGTCTTGAACTTGAAGCAGAACCTCTACGGTTCCCTCTACAAATAGAATACCATAATGAGTCTATAAACAATCTTACCCAATTGTATGTCCAACTTAACATGGTCATCTCCCCTCTTCCTGTAGAGAACAGCTGGAAGGTTCTGCTTGGAGAGTTCAGTCTTCATATTTCTCCTGGGCAGGTATTTGATAATGATCTTCAAGGATATAGGTTGACATTGACGAGAGCAGAGTCAAGATCTAATCAGCTGCTGCTACGTGTTCATGAGCAAGATGAGGAAATGGACAATGAAGCACCAAAAGAAGACTGCAGTAGTGATTCTGAAGACATTCTCTTGGTGGATTGTTCTCTTGGTGATGATTTGTTGGAAGACCTCAGGTGGCTGCAAAAGAAGAAACTTATTGGACTTTATCAGCGACCTGCAAAACCAAAAGAGCTTACGGTTAGTGCCTTAAAGTATGTTTTCAAAGATAAATGGTTGGTAACTCCAGTTCTCAAATACTGTTAAAGGATCAGTGTATTTTGGGCACAGTTGCACATATTTGAGAAGTGTGTAAGAAACTTAACAAAAACAGCAGCTATATAAAGCTTGTATCACAGAGGATTCCATATTGGCCTGCTAGTTTGTCTGTAGCTTAAGGGGAGGGTTAATATGCAGTTATCCTCACTCTTCTGTTTAGTTCTCTTAAGTGGAGTGACAACAGAATCGAATAGAGATCTAAACTCACATTTCAGCCAATTCCTTCCAGGCTGCCAATCCTGTTGGGAACAAACACTCAATTTCTCATGCCATTAAATCATATCACATATTATAATTGTTAAACTGCGAATTGTTGTCATGCTTGCAAGCCTCACTTTGCGAGGCGAGCCGTTGAGGCATAGAAACCTTCTGAGCTCGGAGCATTTAGGAGATGAGCGCTGAAGGCTCACACACACCACGGGGGGGGGGACCCCAGGACGCCTGGGAGTGAGGTTGCACGTGAATTAAACCGAATTTGCCCAGTTTCGGCATTCGAAAATCGGCTAAGCGAGAAAAAAAATGGTGGACGAAAAAAAATGAAAACGAGGCTAAAGGAGACCAAAGCCAGGCACGTACGAGTTAGCCAGGAATGTAGGAGATACAAAATATACCATTAGGACCGACGGAAAATGCTCACGAGCCAAGTAACACATAGAAAAAAAACATTTTACAACACTAACTTACAAATAATAACATTACGATGCTAAAATGCCCCTTTACCCGCCTAAACAAACTGTTTGGCCTCGCGAACGCAGCCTATTTACACTGCACACTTGCCACATTGCTGACACTTTCTCCTCAGGTAATCAACAGTCCAACTGTACATTTTCAGATGCAGAAAATTCAAAATAGATTGTTAGCTCCTCAGTATATTGATTGCTGCATATTAAATATAAATAGGTAAAGTATATTAATTTATTAATTCACTGTACTAAATCCATTTTATATTTTACACTGTCGTGATGAACGCTGAAGGTGATCATTGCAAAGCAGGAAACTTGAAGTACACAAGGAGAGCGGCTCGCAATGAGCGCCAACGGTGCTTAGCGCGGGGCTCGCAATGAGCACCGAAGGTCCTCAGAGGAACAAAAGCTTTACATTGTGTGGCAAACCACACTGCCATGTTTTCATATTTTATTGCCATCATTTTTGACTGGCGATTCGCTAGTCTGAATATAATAGGCGAAAATTTAAGGCTCTATTTATTTGTTTTAGATGTTGTAAATGCATTCTGCGCACTATTTATTAACTTTTGCAAAATAAATCCTATAAATATGACACTTGAGTTGTAATTATATTCAGAGTCCACCATTCCTGGGTACATACCATTGAGGATTGTTATTGCCTACGGATGATCTGAAAAAAAAAAAAGAAATGAAAAGGGCAATTGCTATTTTTAATGCTACTTATTTAATACTATGGAGGTCCAGGATATGGCTATTATGATAGTAACTTAACTGATGCAATACAGAACATATCGCTCCACATAAAATGTATTTTATTGTGTATATACAGAGTTAGACACAGTCTTAGACAGTGTAATACTATTAGATCTATTCACATGCACTAGGAATACTATATTCATGCCAATACTTATTTAGGCACCTTCGTGCTTACACTAATATACTATTAGGCTCTTAGTACACAATTCAATGTCACTGAACCTTCTTACCAACATTGAGTTTGATAACTGTTATATAACTACTAGCGACTAGCCCGTCAAATTACGGCAACAAAGATTTGAAGCCTCGCAATGCTATTGTTTGCCACACAATGCGAGGCTCACCCCTCCTCTAACTTGCGGGCATCGCGATGAGCGCCTTCGCATTGCACATGCGCAAGTCTGTAACTTTAAGAAAATGTGTGAGCGTTACGGACAAATTCGCAATTACGGCAACTACATATATGACTAGCGACTTGCCTGTCAAAAATGACTGCAATAAAATTTGCTATACTTGAGGGAAAAACAGACAATCTAAAAGTAAGAACGTTATTAACTTTTATTTTAGTTACACACTGTTTTTCTTTTTAAATGCATTACAGTGGTCCTTTAATGGTGGACACAGTCTTTCATTTTATCTAGTAGATTCCATTTTGCTTCAATGAGAGCACACTTGCTTTAGTTCTCTTCAAAGGTTGTCGTGTATAGCCTCTTCACAACAGGAATAAATAGAAGAGCCAGTGCTGTTAAAGGCATATCTAAGCTTCCTGGATTATGAATGAATCTGATAGAGGAGAATCAGTAGGGTATGAAAACATTATTTGCATGAAAAATACCAACATAATAACAAACTCATCCTGATGTTTGCTAAATCTCTTGAGTTTACAAGCAGTTGCTTTTGTGACACCATTGGGTATCTCTGCTAAAATTAGCATAACATTCATAATTTGTTTTGGCCAGTCACAGGCAGCTAGTAGATTTTAATACAATGTAACAATCGGTGATGGCAGTTTGTGCAGGAAGGAATCATGGGATGTGTAGTCTCCCTGTAGAAGGAAATAGCAGGAGTCAGACCTTGATCTATAGATCTCTGCTTTGAGCTGCTGCTGACTTGAAGGTTAGTGAAGGGTTAAAATCCGTACCCAAATACAGTGTTTCTATTGGGCGGTTCACAGTGCCTATATAAGTAGCTCTGGGGGTGTGGAAAACAAATTTTATTTTTAAATAAAATAAATCTGTGTGTGATTAGAATGACTCAATGTAATGCATTTTTCTGATAAAAGCAGCACGTGTTAGGGTAGAAAAAAGGTGAAAACGGAAACTTAGATATACCTTCAAGGCAACCCTCCCCCTAAGACTCCAGACTTGAAGTCCAAAATGGAAACTCCAGCAGAGCAGAGTCTGCTAAGTTTAAAATTCTCTAAAAATGATTCCATGCTAATATCTTACATAGTTGTTAATGTTTTTTATTTGCTACATATCTCACAAAAGGGACTTTTTTGACCCTGGATGATAACCAATTTGACTCCCATCTCTTTACAACGCATAGCAATGGACAAAGTTACACAGCTGTGAGTGGTACTTTCTTTCATGTGCAATTTTATTTCCTTCTGTTAATGAGTATTTTTTCTCCTTTCTTTTTCAGGTTGGAATTTATTTGTTGGAAACAATCTTGGCCAAACCAGACTTTCTTAGTGAAGGGCATGGAAGAATGAAAAAATCCTGTATTCTGGTCCAGAGACTTATGGAAAAGTTCTATAACTTTATGATTCCAGGTAAGAGGGGCAAATAAATGAATATAGTCAAGTTTGAGCAAACACTTGTAGTTTACATTTTTCTCTATTATAGATTTGTATGAATTAAAAGGAATATTTTAGCTAGGTTAAATTCACTAACTTTTGAAGAAAGCCCCTGAAAAACAGATTTTCACCTTTGGCAGCCTTCCAATTTCCTGCCCTTCTCCCTCATGAGAGGTGACGTGGAGCAGTTCTGACTTTTATATATATATATATTAGTTATGCAGGTTGAGGTAGCTATGAGTGTCCATTAATCTAGAAGAATAATCACCTCCAGGTATATGTCTCTCTTTGTTCTTGATTTTGAGTGACTCCCCTGTTTTCAGGCAGTGAATCACTGGCTTGACATACCTAGATCTTTCCAGGAGTAATTTCTGTATATTAATTATTTTTTGGGGGTCTTACTATAGATGCCATTGAAGAGAATGAAGAGGAGTCAGACAGAGAGTTGGAGAGGCAAAACATTGAAGAGCTTTATGACTATGTACGGCAGACCCACCAGCAAGAGGACCAGACCTTGCAGGACGGTGTTCAACATCCTGCTCTGATCCCTGTGCTGCGGCAATACCAGACTGAGGCTGTGAATTGGATGCTACGGAGAGAGAATGTCAGAAACGCACCTACAAATGGTATGGCTAGGAGCCTGTGTATTCTTCTACAAGTGCTTGTAAACTCTACAATCGCATTTAGTGTATACCCTTTTTTTGTTTTTCTATTTACTCTCTGGTTCCCTGTATTTATCATATTCTGAACTGAGGTTTTTTTTGCAGTCCCTTATGCTAATAGTTGTAATACAGAGAGCCTGTAAACATCCCCTTTTTAAAATAACACATTTTTTAAAATTAATTTAAAGGACCACTTATTTAGTATTTTTCAACTTAATTAATAAAAAAAATCATTAAACGTCATTAATGAGGGTATACTATTACATGTTTCCCCTTCCCCAGCTGTCTCTTTCCTGCCCCCCTCTTCCTCCCCTCTGTCTCTTCCCCCCCCCGCCTCCCTCCCCAGTGTCACTCTTCCTCCCCAGTGTCACTTTCCTGCCCCCTCATCCCTCCCCGGTGCCTCTTTCCTGCCTGACTCCCCTCCCCGGTGCCTCTTTCCTGCCTGACTCCCCTCCCCGGTGCCTCTTTCCTGCCTGACTCCCCTCCCCGGTGCCTCTTTCCTGCCTGACTCCCCTCCCCGGTGCCTCTTTCCTGCCTGACTCCCCTCCCCGGTGCCTCTTTCCTGCCTGACTCCCCTCCCCGGTGCCTCTTTCCTGCCTGACTCCCCTCCCCGGTGCCTCTTTCCTGCCTGACTCCCCTCCCCGGTGCCTCTTTCCTGCCTGACTCCCCTCCCCGGTGCCTCTTTCCTGCCTGACTCCCCTCCCCGGTGCCTCTTTCCTGCCTGACTCCCCTCCCCGGTGCCTCTTTCCTGCCTGACTCCCCTCCCCGGTGCCTCTTTCCTGCCTGACTCCCCTCCCCGGTGCCTCTTTCCTGCCTGACTCCCCTCCCCGGTGCCTCTTTCCTGCCCCCCCCCCTCTCGCTCCCCGGTGCCTCTTTCCTGCCCCCCCCCCCTCTCGCTCCCCGGTGCCTCTTTCCTGCCCCCCCCCCTCTCGCTCCCCTGTGCCTCTTTCGTGCCCCCCCCTCTCGCTCCCCTGTGCCTCGTTCCTGCCCCCCCCCCCTCTCGCTCCCCTGTGCCTCGTTCCTGCCCCCCCCCTCTCGCTCCCCTGTGCCTCGTTCCTGCCCCCCCCCCTCTCGCTCCCCTGTGCCTCGTTCCTGCCCCCCCCTCTCGCTCCTCTGTGCCTCGTTCCTGCCCCCCCTCTCGCTCCCCTGTGCCTCGTTCCTGCCCCCCCTCTCGCTCCCCTGTGCCTCGTTCCTGCCCCCCCCCCCTCGCTCCCCTGTGCCTCGTTCCTGCCCCCCCCCTCTCGCTCCCCTGTGCCTCGTTCCTGCCCCCCCCTCTCGCTCCCCTGTGCCTCGTTCCTGCCCCCCCCTCGCTCCCCTGTGCCTCGTTCCTGCCCCCCTCTCTCGCTCCCCTGTGCCTCGTTCCTGCCCCCCCTCTCGCTCCCCTGTGCCTCGTTCCTGCCCCCCCCTCTCGCTCCCCTGTGCCTCGTTCCTGCCCCCCCTCTCGCTCCCCTGTGCCTCGTTCCTGCCCCCCCCCTCGCTCCCCTGTGCCTCGTTCCTGCCCCCCCCTCTCGCTCCCCTGTGCCTCGTTCCTGCCCCCCCCCCTCTCGCTCCCCTGTGCCTCGTTCCTGCCCCCCCTCTCGCTCCCCTGTGCCTCGTTCCTGCCCCCCCCTCTCGCTCCCCTGTGCCTCGTTCCTGCCCCCCCCCTCTCGCTCCCCTGTGCCTCGTTCCTGCCCCCCCCCCTCTCGCTCCCCTGTGCCTCGTTCCTGCCCCCCCCCCTCTCGCTCCCGAGTGCCTCGTTCCTGCCCCCCCTCTCCCTCCCCTGTGCCTCGTTCCTGCCCCCCCTCTCCCTCCCCTGTGCCTCGTTCCTGCCCCCCCTCTCCCTCCCCTGTGCCTCGTTCCTGCCCCCCCTCTCCCTCCCCTGTGCCTCGTTCCTGCCCCCCCTCTCCCTCCCCTGTGCCTCTATCCCCGCTCCCTCCTTCCCCTGTGTCTCTATCCCCGCTCCCTCCTTCCCCTGTGTCTCTATCCCCGCTCCCTCCTTCCCCTGTGTCTCTATCCCCACTCTCTCTCGCTCCCCTGTGTCTCTATCCCCAGAAACTATATTTGTGATTGCCTATAAAGTAAGTAGGATAATAGTCTCTCATCTGCCACAGAAAAGGTATTAAAAATTAAGAGAGTATTGCACACCTATATTCTGTTGAGATTAGCTTTAGCCCTACACCTTTATAGATAATGGCTGTCTTTCCTCTATTTGCTTATAAAATATAATTTTAAGGTGTGTTGGAGTAATACAACCTTGTCGTTCCACCCACTGTTTAAATTAAAAAAACAATATACCTCCTGTTTATTTCAGCTTGATGAGTGAGCGCAACAGGCTTGGGTCCCATCCATGACATGTTTTAAGAGTTGGAAAACAATGGGCGAGGAAATCTCATCTTAGCTTGTCTGCTACATATTTTATTTTTAATATACCGTGCCTTGCAAAAGTATTCACCCCCCTTGGCATTTTTCGTGTTTTGTTGCCTCACAACCTGGAATTAACATGGATTGTTTGAGGATTTGCATCATTTAATTTACAGAACATGCCCACAACTTTGAAGATTATATATTTTTCTTTTATTGTACAGCAAACAACAAATAGGACAAAATAACAGAAAAAGTCAATGTGCATAACTATTCACCCCCCTAAAGTCAATACTTTGTAGAGCCACCTTTTGCGCAATCACAGCTCCAAGTCACTTTGGATAAGTCTCTATGAGCTTGCCACATCTTACCCCTGGGATTTTTGCCCATTCCTCCTTGCAAAACTGCTCCAGCTCCTTCAAGGTGGATGGTTTGCTCTTGTGAACAGCAATCTTTATGTCTGACCACAGATTTTCCATTGGATTGAGGTCTGGGCTTTGACTAGGCCATTCCAACACATTTACATGTTTCCCCTTAAACCACTCAAGTGTTGCTTTAGCAGTGTGTTTAGGGTCATTGTCCTGCTGGAAAGTGAACCTCCGTCCTAGCCTCCAATCACGCACGGAGTGGTACAGGTTTTCTGAAGAATATCCCTGTATTTAGCACCATCCATCTTTCCCACCACTCTACCCAGTTTCCCAGTCACGGCTGCTGAAAAATATACCCACAGCATGATGCTGCCACCACCATGTTTCACTGTGGGGATGGTGTTCTTTGGGTGATGTGTTGGGTTTGCGCCAGACAGAGCGTTTTCTTTGATGGCCGAAAAGTTCAATTTTAGTCTCATCAGACCAGAGCACCTTCCTCCATACATTTTGGGAGTCTCCCACGTGCCTTTTCGTAAACTCAAAACGTGCCATTTTGTTTTTTGCTGAAAGTAATGGCTTTCTTCTGGCTTCTCTGCCGTAAAGCCCAACTCTATGGAGTGTACGGCTTATTGTCTTCCTATGTACAGATACTCCAGAACTCTGCATCTCCTCCAGGGTTGCCTTGGGTCTCTGTGCTGCCTCTCTGATTAATGCCCTCCTTGCGCGGTCCGTGAGTTTTGGTGGGCGGCCATCTTTTGGCAGGTTTGCTGTTGTGCCATGTTCTTTCCATTTGGTTATGATAGATTTGAGGGTGCTCCTGGGGATCATCAAAGATTTGGATATTTTATTTATAACCTAACCCTGACTTGTACTTCTCGACAACATTGTCCCTTACTTGTTTGGAGAGTTCCTTGGTCTTCATGACAGTGTTTGGTTAGTGGTGCCTCTTGCTTAGGTGTTGTAGCCTCTGGCCTTTCAAAAAAGTGTGTATATGTAATGACAGATCATGTGACACTTAGATTGCACACAGGGGGACATCATTTTACTAATTATGTGACTTCTGAAGGTAATTGGTTGCATCAGAGCTATTTATGGGCTTCATAACAAAGGGGGTGAATACATACGCACATGCCAATTTTCTGTTTTCTATTTCTAAAAAATAGTTTTATCTATATATATTTTCTTATTTCACTTCACCAACTTAGACTATTGTGTTCTGATCCATCACATAAAATTCAGATTAACAAAACATTGAACATAAGGCTGTAATGTAACACAATAGGTAAAAAGTTATGATAGATTTGAGGGTGCTCCTGGGGATCATCAAAGATTTGGATATTTTATTTATAACCTAACCCTGACTTGTACTTCTCGACAACATTGTCCCTTACTTGTTTGGAGAGTTCCTTGGTCTTCATGACAGTGTTTGGTTAGTGGTGCCTCTTGCTTAGGTGTTGTAGCCTCTGGCCTTTCAAAAAAGTGTGTATATGTAATGACAGATCATGTGACACTTAGATTGCACACAGGGGGACATCATTTTACTAATTATGTGACTTCTGAAGGTAATTGGTTGCATCAGAGCTATTTATGGGCTTCATAACAAAGGGGGTGAATACATACGCACATGCCAATTTTCTGTTTTCTATTTCTAAAAAATAGTTTTATCTATATATATTTTCTTATTTCACTTCACCAACTTAGACTATTGTGTTCTGATCCATCACATAAAATTCAGATTAACAAAACATTGAACATAAGGCTGTAATGTAACACAATAGGTAAAAAGTCAATACTTTTGCAAGGCACTGTATACCGTATTTTTCGCCGTATAAGACGCACTTTTTCTTCCCCAAAACTGGGGGAGGAAAGTTGGTGCGTCTTATACGGCGAATATACCTTTTCAAACTGCCTCTGTCCTCTTGATCTAACCCCAGCGCTTCCTACCAGCATCGCGCCGGCCGGTGCGTCCTAGTGACGTCACACACGCAACGCTGCAGTACACGAGGAGTGCTGGTAGGAAGCGCTGGGGTGAGATCAAGATGGCAGAGATCAGAAGAAAGGTGAGGATCAGGACGGTCAGGGAGGATCAGGACGGTCAGGGAGGATCAGGACGGTCAGGGAGGATCAGGACGGTCAGGGAGGATCAGGACGGTCAGGGAGGGTCAAGGGCTCCCAAATGCTCCCAAATGCTGCAGTATGTGTATGTGTATGTGTATGTATGTGTGTATGTATGTGTGTATGTATGTGTGTGTGTGTGTATGTATGTGTGTGTATGTGTGCATGTATGTGTGTGTATATATGTATGTATATTTATGTGTGTATGTATATGTGTATATATATATATATATATATATATATATATATATATATATATATATATATATATATATATATATAGATATATATATATTTGTGTGTAATGTAGGTGTGTATCTGTGTGTAAAGTGTATTTGTGTTTGATTCAGATTTTTTTTTTCTTGTTTTCCTCCTCTAAAAACTAGGTGCGTCTTATCTGCCGGTGCGTCTTATAGGGCGAAAAATACGGTATATAATTTTACCTGCTGCATATTAGTACTTCTGTAACATATTTTAGAGATGTTTACATTATGCACATTTAAAATGTATTTTCAGTAAATGGTACATCAGGTTATTTAACTGTTTGACATACAAATTAAAAAGCTGTCAAGCAAGTCTTCACTCCGTTTCTTTGTTTTTCTTTTAGAAAACTCATTGCACTTATTGTGGCGCGAAGTCTCAACTATTGATGGAGCCAAAATCTACTATAATCCTTTCACTGGATGGTATGTATATGCAAGTCTGATTGTTTATACCTTTAATGGCAATCTGGTTATAATACCGAATTGGTCCGAATATAAGCTGCTACTTTTTTCCGATTTTTCAGTTTGCGAGTTACAGGTGCAGCTTATATTCTCGACCGTAAAAGAATGACTGCCGATTTGCGAGTTACGTGTGAGGCTTATATTCGCAAACATAAAGTTACTGCCGATTTGTGTGCTTGAGACTGCATTGTAGTAATTGAATAGCGGTTCGCGAACATAAAATTACTTCCGAATTGCTAGTGAAGGGTGCCGATTTGCGTGCTTGAGACTGTGGTATTGTAGCAATTGAATAGCGATTTACGGTTTTAGTGATTCTAACATCCTGTAAAGCCTGTAACCTGCAAAAGAAGTTACAGTACTAATTAGAAAGCCAGTTTCTTGCAATGGCTGATCACTTGGAGAGAGTCTCTTTCTCTCCAATTTTAAGGGTGCGGCTTATATTCGCGTACTATCTTTTTTCTATTTTATCCCCTTGAATTTTACAGGTGCGGCTTATATTCGGACCAATACGATATATAGCAGTTGCCATGCTATTGTACCACTATTCTCTTATATAGCCCTTTAAATGGATTTTTCAATTTTCAGTTACTTTTATTTGAAGACAATACAATATGTTTGTGTTGTGGCCATTATTATGAATATATTTGATCCTAGATTATAACATATTATAATCTTCTTATTGAGTGATAATATACAAATGTGGTAGCGACGCACTGTTGATTTCTGAAGCATATAATAATAATGGTAGCGTTATAAAAAAAAAAACACAAAGCACTCATGGAATCCGTACATAAGCAGGTGTGGCTTGGGCACAGAAAGGTGCTATCACAGACACGAATGCCTAATAACGTGTATATATGTATCCATTTTGTTTGGTGACTCTATGGACCACAGCACGCCAGGTGCATCTCTCAGTCACTGCCCCCCTGAGCCTCATCAAGTTCATCTTCATTGATTCAGTGACCTCATCTATCCATCTCCGCCTCTGTCGTCCCCTTCTTCTTGTGCCTTCAATCTTTTCCAGCATCAGAGTATTTTCTAGGAAATCCTGCTGTCTCATAATATGGCCAAAATATTTGAGCTTTAGCCTCATGATCATACCTTCTAGTGAACAGATGTCTTGATTTCCGGAAGTTTTGATTTATTGGATCTTCTTACACCACCATTCAGGGGCGTCAATTCTACGGCTCAGGTTTCTTTATTCATATGTTACTACTGGGAATACCACAGTGCGGACGTTTTGTTGATAGTTTAATAGATTTAGTTTTTACTAGCTTGTCCAAGCTTGCCATAGCTTTCCTCCCCAGAAACAAACGTCTTTTAATTTAATGACTACAGTCACTATCTGCAGAGATCTTGGATCCAAGAAAATAAAATCTGTCACTGCCTCCACTTCTTCCCTGTCTATTTGCCAGGAAGTGAGATTGCCGTTTGCCATGATATTCGTCTTTTTAACGTTGAGCAGCAGGCCATCTTTTACCCTCATCAATAAGTCCTTTAGTTCCTCATCAGTTTCAGCCATCAGAGTAGTATCATCTGCGTATCTGAGGTTGTTGATATTCCTTCCAGCAATATTGCTTCCGGCTTTGGATTCATCTAGCCCTGCCTTACGCATGATGTATTCTGCATATAAGGTGACAATATACAACCTTGTTGCACTCCTTTTCCGATCTTGAACCATTCTGTTTTCCCATATTTGGTTCTGACCGTGGCTTCTTGGTCGACATACAGATTCTTTAGGAGGAGGATGAGATGACCTGGTACTCCCATCTCTTTAAGGACATGCAACATTTTGTCAAATGCTTTAGAATAGTCTATGAAGCGGAAGTAAATGTTTTTTTGGAACTCTCTTGCTTTCTCTATTATCCGGCGGGCATTTGCAATTTGATCTCTTGTGCCTCTTCCTCGGCAGAACCCGGCTTGCACACCTGGTAGTTATGGGTCCATATATTGTTGGAGTTGAGCTTGTAGAATCTTAAGCATTACCTTGCTGGCATGTGAAATGAGTGCAATTGTTCGATAATTGGAGCACTCTTTGGCACTTCTTTTTTGGGGGATTGGGATGTAGACTGACCTTTTCCAGTCTATTGGTCATAGTTGAGTTTTCCAACTGTGTTGGCATAAGGCAAGCAACACTTACACAGCATCATCCTGTAAAATTTTGAATAGTTCAATTGGGATTCAATATATATATATATATATATATATATATAAGAGAGAGAGATTATAATAGTTGTGGATCTTACGAATGTTAGGAACATTTGTGATGTTGGTCACGCTTTGCGGCCCTCGCGCAGCAAGGCGAGCAGTTGATTAATGTCAGGGACCTCTTACAAGTAGCATGTTGCAAAATGTCACTGGTTATTATGAGAGAGGACAACTCCTGTACTTAGAAGTACACTGTCTTCATGAGCTGCAAAGGAGATAAACCAGTGATTTAGGCAGAAAAACAGAGCTTTTAATCACTTCACAAAAAAATATATACAAAAGTAAATAGGTGTATTATATTATATACCTAGTGAAATTGGAAAAAGGAAGCTTGTAGTCATCTTCTTGCCAAGCTATCAATTTTTTCTAAGTATATTTTAACCATTTCCCCTTTTAAAAAATATAAATGGTAAATACAAGTTATCATTAATACCATGATATATTTATTTTGGAAACAAATAATCTAAACCATTGCAAAAAATGGAAATCTTATGTTTTAAGGGTGTTTTGTTTATTGACAGAAATATGAAACATGGAAGAGAAAAGGTAATTTGTGTGAGTGCACTTTTTCAAACCGGTTTACTTTTATAACATTACAAGTATTCAAATATTCAGTTAAGGGGCCATGTAACCAAAACCTCTCTGTACCATAATTTGTTGGCTTGTAATTCATGTCATTAAGCTGTTACATTTTTAAAAAGCTAGAGTTGATTTAGAATTAAAATAGATCAGAATTTGACTCAAAAACAAAACTGCATAGATCATGATAATGTATCTTAGGCTCCTTGCGAATTTGAGTTGAGCTGTCAGCCAATCAAGTGAATGAAGCTATGTTGAGACAGTCTCCAAAAGAGACTAGCTGTTATAGAGTCTAGTAGCCAGTTCTCTCCCTCTCAAGGTGTGATGCAGACATGTTGTGTGATTTATACTATTATTATTATTATTATTATTATTATTTTTCTTTGTAAAGAGCCAACATATTTCATAGAGCCATACAGGGGTAAGTCTAAGTCGAAACAATATTAACAAAATGAAGGGAAAAAAAGAATGGAGAGCCCTGTCTTTAGGCTTTAAAATCATGTGTACACAGAGCTTTCACTAAAGCACATACGAATGAAAACTTGCAGACTTACAATCTAAAGGGTATGGTATAGAGGGATTATACATGTGGTGTGTATGTTAGGGCTGGAGGTGATAAGCTTCTTTAAACAGATGAGTTTTTACTGAGTGTATGAAGGATTTGAGGTCTAGTAGAGTGAGGCAAGGAGTTAAATAGAATAGGGGCAGCACAAGAAAAATCCTGAAGGCGGGAGTGAGAGGTGATAAGAGAGGATGAAAGAAACAGAGCGGAGAGCGTATTGGGGGTGTACTTCGAGATGAGAAGAGGGATATAAGAGGATGCATTACTGTTGAAGCCGTTATAGGTAAGGGTCATGATTTTAAATTTTATTCTGGAGGCTATGGGAAGACAGTGGAGTGACTGACAGAGAGGTGCTGAAGACACTGAACGTTTAGTTTGGTAGATGAGTCTAGCGGATGCATTCATTATGGGTTGGAGTGGAGACAGACTGGTAATGGGGAGGCATTTTGGCAATGATTTTTTTAGGTGAAAAAGACATGATTTTGTTAAGGATTGTATGTGAGGAGTGAAAGAGAGGGCAGGGTCCAACAGAGCCCCAAGACAACTGGCCTGGGAGGTGGGAGTGATGATGACATTGTCAACAGTTTAGATAGGTAAGGAGTGGAGGCTGTAGTAGAGCGTGGTCCACTAGCAAACATGTCAAAGACGGAGCGTCTTTGACATGTTTGCTAGTGGATGAGAGTGACTTATTGTTAATTTGTGTAGGAGGTGACTGTGCTTGGCAATGCACTGTAGAACTAATGTTTATTTTATGCCCTTACTTACAATCTATACCTGCTCTCTTCTTGTTTTATCTTGAGAACTCAATAAAAATGTTTTAAGAGAGACATCAGGTACCTGGATTTGAACCAGGAACTTTTTTACTGCAAACATATTCTCTAACCACTGAGCTGTCTGACTCACACAATGTAGAAAAATATAAACCACAACAAACCAGGTGGATTCAAACACTCTACTTCCATAAACTAAAAATACATTTAACGTAATCAGTTTAGTAGCAGTTTTAAAAAGGAAAGCTTTTTTTCAACATGCCTTTCTATCAGAAGATGGACATTTAAGTGCTTTGTTTTACAGATGCTGTGCAACACTATTAATATGTAGTCGGCATTTCATTTCTCCTTATTTAGCATAATTCAAGATCGTCCCATTGCTGGTCCTGAGTGGCCAGGGGGAATCCTGGCAGATGAGATGGGCCTCGGAAAAACAGTGGAAGTTTTATGTCTGATTCTTTGTCATCCACGGAAAGATGTAAAACAGGATGTGCTAACATTACCCGAGGTAAATAAAACCACCACTGAGATTGCAGAAACAACTTGCACAAATAATTACCTATTTTTTTTATAACTGTTAAAGAGGCGCAAACATAGTTTGAAAAAACATACAGATCTGTATAAATTAAATGTTTTTCAAATGAACTCTTCTCTTTAGGGTAAATTAGTGAACTACTTCATCCCACCTCCACCTGAAGATAACAAAAGGAAAAAGGAGACAAAAAACATGGAGTTCAAATCAAAGCAAAAGATTAATTTTCCAAGTGAGTATGGCCGAAACACGTTCATTATATTGGCATAATATAGCTCCCATCTCAAGATTGCTAGCCTAGATATTGAAGTTTTTCTGTTGCAATGAATGATTTTGGGCAATGACACAAGTAAGAAATGCTTATATTGTTTATAAGAACAACTAGTAAATAAATATAATAATATAAAAAGTAAAGTTAAATATGCAGTATTGTAGGGAACTTCAGCGCAGGAGTTAGCAGTGCTTTGGGGTAACTAATCAGATAAACTTTTTTTTTTGTGCTAAATGACATTTTTTGCAGTGTGCTAATCAATTAAAATGACACATCATTAAAGGTACACTAAAGTCTGTGTATGTGTGTGTGTGTGTATATATATATATATATATGTATATGTGTATATATGTGTATATATGTGTGTGTGTGTATATATATATATATATATATATATATATATATATATATATATATATATATATATATATATATATATATATATATATATATATATATATAGTAAATAAAAAGTACATCTGTGTTCACATCTGAATGTCTAAAGCAAGTAAAAAAAACCTGCTTCCAGCTCAGAGTTCCGGGAAAAACAGTTATTACACTGCATTCTGGGAGGTTGAGCCGGGACACACAAATGTGCCCACAAATGCCTCGCTCTTCATTCTGTAGCCATTATCAAACATGGCTTCCTTTAAGCTTATGCTGCTGTATTACACAGCTTTAATGCAAAGCCAAGGTTGGAATAAACACAAGCTGAGAATCCTATCCATGTACAGCTGTTTCAAGCTTACTGGCTATCATCAGCATGGAGCGAGATCTCATCTTGTGTTGTGGACCTTATGAGTAGGTAGTTCACCACAACAATCATTTATAATACGGTGGGCAAAAGAGTAATAGAAACCCTCCACCGTACAGTAGTGTGTGTGTGTGTGTGTGTGTGTGTATATATATATATTATTTTTAATAACTAGATCAGATAAATATTCAGTAGTTCAAATTAGTTTGCTTTAAAAATGATATATAAAAGTTGGGTTAGTGTGTGGTCAGTGTGTTTCATAAAATGTTTTCATAACTAATTCATTGGTTCGACCTGCTTCAAGGACTTAACTAAAGTGAAAATATCTAAGTTAATTCTTGATCAGTTTTAAAAATCTAAGTATGTTCACATGATTTTCCACCCTCTAACTGATGGTACTGAGCATATATAGTGACTTTTGTGGTCCTTTAAGTTATCTTAGTAGAGATTAATCACATATATAGTTATGAGCATATGAGTTGTTGCTAACGCTTGCGGGCTCGCGTAGCTAGCCCGCGGCCCTCGCGAAGTGCTCCTTGCCAGCAACTGCGACACTCGCAAACTTCACGTCGTGGCGCAAAAAACATACGAGACACGTTACCACACATTACGACCTCGCAAAAATCGTCCGCAACCCGCGAACATGAAAAAATGAAAAACACAATAAATACACACAGCACGTACATAAAAAGCTTGCCTACAGCAAGAGGAAGCACCCAGGACCTCAAAAATGCAACTTACACCTCGATTTCACTCTAAATAAAAGAGTTTAGACACTAAAGAATTCTCCAAGCGAGAGAAAAAATGGCCACCGAACAAAACGAAAACGAGGCTACAGCACTCTAAACACGCAAAACACCACAACAAACTCGCAAAACACCACAAAAGACCTACGGATATTCTGCTAAGACGCATACCACACATTACCCGTCATTTTAGAACAATGCGGAAGTACACAACTACGCTAACGGTTTGGTCTCGCGCACGCACACTGTTACACTGCACACATTCACCACGCTTACACAGCAGCTCCACACCACTAATGCTGCAGCAACATCAAAACAGATTGCCAGCTCTTCAACACAATGCTTCCTGCATATATTACTTCAAAATAGGTAAAGTATATTCATTTATTAATGTATTATTATACACCAAACAGCATTAGCTCACTTACAATTTTATTGCCGTCATTTTTTGACGAGCAATTCGCTAGTATAAATATAAAGATGGGTCAAGCTCACAAGCTCTCTTATATATGAAATCTAGAATGGAAAAAAAAAATAGGTTTGAAAACTTTGATACTGACCAAAAACATAATTAGGAAGTTTAAAACGTTATAAAGCATGTTTTTTAATTTGAAACAAATACATGTTAATGCCTCTGCAGGACTTTAGAGGGATCCATGATACTTTGGTGGACGTTCTGGAGGAAGTGCCTGAGAAACCTCAGGATTCAGGGAGCTTCCATGTATTTTCAGGCTGTTCTGGATAGATATCATTATTCTATAGTAGTAATGCCATCTCTACTCAAGCCTTCACCAGGGAGGCAATAATGTTCACTTGGGCTGTAAAGAAAGAAAATTACTTTTTCAATAATAGCTCCTTCCAGTAAGTCTTTGATAACGATAGAAATTATTGTAAACCTTAGCTCTACCATGTTAGAACGTAAAAACTGGTGGCCGTGTCATATTAAGTTACTGGAAAAATCGGTTTATAAAATCTATAAAACTGTGGATGACCAAAATGCAATTACTTTTATGCTTTTTATTATTACATTTTCAATTTCAAGAAACAGAATCCCTAAAGGACCACTGTAGTTTAAGAATAACTTCATGTTTGTGAAATCTGAAACAAGCTAAAAACAAGCTAAAAAGCATGTTTTGTAGAAATGTATAATATCTGTAGACTATGCGTATAGAAGGTTCCATCTTGTCGGGTTTGAACACTTTCTGATTACTTGGAGCCTGAGGAGACATGGTTATCTTAATGGCATATCTAAGTTTCAATGTTCACACCTTTTTTCTAATCTATCACAGGCTGCTTATATCAGAAACTATCATTATAATGATTCATTCTATACACACAGATTTATTTTATTTAAAAATAAAACTTGTTTTCCACACCCCAGAGTTGCCTACATTGGCACCTGATATCTACCAATAGAAACACTGCATTCAAATATAGATGTTAACCCTTTACTAACCGTCAAGCCAGCAGAAGCTCAATGCAGTGTTCTATAGATCAGTGTCTTACTCTTCCTGTTTCCTTCTACAGTGGAACTACACATCCCATGATTCCTTCCTGCATAAACTGCCATTAGTGATTGTTACATTGAATTAAAATGTATAGCTGCCTGTGATTGGCCAAAAAGAATTATGAATGTTATGCTAATTTTACCTGGGAATTTCTGGGGTGTTCACTCACAAAAGCTGCTACTTGCAAACTCAAGAGATTTAGCAAACATCAGTGTGAGTTTGTTAATGTTTATTTTGGTATATTTTCATGCAAATTTGTTACCATGCACTACGGACTCTCCTCTATCAGATGCATTCATAATCCAGGAAACTTAGATATGCCATTATCTGTTAGGAGTAGAGGGGTTGGGGACAAAGGGAGAGTGAAGTGGTATTTGTTATGTATCAGTAGCAGATACATCAGGACAGACTTTCTGAATAGGTATAGTGTAGAGAACAGAAGTTAAAAGAGTAATATGATAAAAAAACCTTCAAATATATACAAACAATCATGGAAGAAGTATTTTTTGAGAAAAAGAGGGAACCAAAAACAAAAAGTCATGATTTGAAGTTGAAAGATTTAGGGGTAATATGAGAAAGTACTACTTTACAGAAGAATTAGTAGATACTTGGAAAGCCTTCCAATGGTAGGGTTAAACACAGCTAATGAATCCTGCTTGGGATAAGCACAGGGCAATTGAGGCTAAATTAAGCAAAACTTTTAGGTAGACGGAATGGGCAGACCCATGGGCATTTGTGGTTCTTATCTGTCTTCAAATCTATATGTTTCTCTGTATGCAGCTTTCATCAAAGCATCATGGATACTGCAATAACAAGCAGAAACATCAGATTTGTTTTCTAATAAAAATTAGCTTTATGACATCTTCCCTGACTAATTATGCTCTGAATTAGAAATCTGGGTAAAATGTGTATGTTAAGAGCAGCAGATACACAATGGAAAAGTCTTATTTGTCGAATATGCCAAATATTGTTTTCCTCAATTTTGCAGGTCTAAGAGTTATGATACTGGCGGCCATCAAGGAAATGAGCGCAAGGAAGGGTGTTTCAATAATCGCCATCTTCAAGTACATCAGTGCCATATACAGGTACGATGTTCAGAAAAATCGGCGGCTTCTTAAGAAGACCCTTGAAAAACTAATCTCGGAGAAGATAGTGGAACAAGTCAAAGGTCATGGTCTAGCAGGGTCATTCAACCTGGGCAAGAATTACAAAGAGCAGAAGACACAGGACAAGTCCCAAAAACTGGTGAGGTCACATTGGACTTGTACAGCCCTAAACAAATGTATTTTGTATGTGTGCATTTTCTCTTATTTTAGAGACTCTAATATTTGAAACCGGAAGCATTCATTATTCATTTTATCTGTCAATCGCACCACCACCTACCAATCTTTGGCTCTTATCTCAGAGTGATGGTTGGCCATAATTGCAAATGACCTATTTGGTCTACTTGCACTGTTTTCAGTCTGAAGCCATCTGCATTTTGTAAAATGTGCAAACTCTAGGAAGTAATAACACTAATCAGACAGATTGCTTTGTGGGTTTCCTTTCATCTTAATGATTCTTGGACATTTGGTACAGTCAGACAACTGGCACATAATTCTAATGTTAGTGGCACTGACAACACAGAAGCGCATCAAGTGTCCGCTTCCTCTCACAGACATGAAGCATTAAGAATAAATCTAGATACGTTCTAAAAAATGTATATACACATTTGGTTCTCTCCACCCCGTTAGAGGATCTGCCCTGGAGGCAGTCCTAAGGATTTTTTGCCTACAATTACCACTTCATGGAAGTAGGCAAATAGACAATATTATACGGACAGCAGATAAAGGCTCCATTCAGGACAACCCCCTTTGGCAGATCCTGTCACCCCCACCTGACACCTGATAGGTGGTGGAGAGGAGCATATCTGCTGAAGACTAAAACACTACAAATCACTTGTAAGATTTGGAAGATACATTGACATTTTTAATTTTTATTTTATGCCTATCCAATTATGAAATAATCAAATGAAACCCTATTATATGAGCGCTAGAGTGGTCCATTTATTTTAAATATGCTACTGTTGAAATTGAGCTGTGATTCTACGAACATACCTATTTTATATTTGTAATATATCAAATGCAGTATAGTGGTAAGTTTAATTCTCTTCTAAACTATAGTATCACTTTGCTAAAAGAATAGCCGTAAATAAATGTTTAGATCTTGAATTCAAAATTATTATCAACAAACAAGAATATGAAAAACTGACTCTAAAATCTTGGTTTCGTGCTCAGAGAGCTTTAATAAAATATTTACTTTTTAAATTGAAAGATGGATTCCCAGTAGAGGGAAAACAGACTAAAGCTGTTCTTGGAATATTCTGCACTGGAAGCAATGTCTCTGTATTACAGTAATTTACCAAGATTACATTATAGAAGATGGTACAATTATTGTACCAAACAATCATAAAGGGGTACTAAGAAAAGAAAAATATAAATGTTTGAAAGGTTTGTGTCTAAGAGAATTATTAGGAAACAAAACATCATAAATCTAGTTTTTAAGTGTGAAAAAAAGAAAAGTGATCCCTTTGCTGGCCATGTTGGCATCCATGATGCTTTGTTGAAGCTTGTATGTATTAGAGTAGCGTTTTACATTCATGAAAGAACAGGGTTTGCTGTTTTCCTTACAACTGCCTGCCTTTGAGCATGTGGTGGAAGGGGATAGGTGCCAAATACTTAAAGGTCCAATGTTATATCAACAGTGCTCAAACTAATAGAAGTTTCTGAAGCCAGATATGGTGAAATTGTATATTTGCACATAATACCCAAAAAATAAGATTTGCCCTGAAAATGTTTTTATCCATGTAAATGTTTTGTGAAGCTACAGTGGTCCTTTAAAGTAGATGGTGCACACCGCTGTGTCCCAGCATCTTCCACACCGTCTGAGGAACTAGGCCTTGCATCTGCTATTATATTGTCCCAACAGTGTTTATTTATATTTAAAGAAACTCCACTGCTTCTAATCATTTTGCACTTTGAGGATTCTTCTTTTCATGGACATGTGTCTTTAAAGGGAATATTGCATGCCTTTTTTTTTTTAAAGAGCTAACAATTTTTTTTATTCTTTGTTTCCTTTTAAATAAAATCATTCTTGAGATATTCAGCATGTTCTCTTTGTGGTAATGTTTGCAAATTTTCTTCTGTGTTGACCAAAAATGGTCTACGTTTGTATTACTTCTCACCTCGTATGTTTAGATCATCTCTCCCACACAAATCAAAGACACGGTGTCATTACCTAGGATATTGTAATAAACAGAATAGTGCTTATATAAAGTTTTTATGCATATAATGTTGTTATTTATTTATGTTTTAGAAGACAAAAGCTGCAAAAAGAGTCCATCGCAATGTGTCTGGACTCAAAGAAGAAGAAAAAGAAGGGGAGTTTGAAACTGGCCCTAAAGGGCATGCAGCGCAGAATGAGCATGACTATTGTACACACAGTAAGGAACTTGCATTACAAAATGACCTGCAAATCCGTGACACAAGTGAAGGAAGCCAGGAGAGGACTCTAGAGCTTGGAAGCTCTGGCTTGTCCGATAACTTGTCTGTCGCCAATGATAGCTGTACAAATGACTCCAATACATCAGATGCCCAAGAAAGAGTACGTTCTCAGGAAAGCATTTGTCAGGCTAGCTCTGTCTTCCCTTTCAATAGCTCTGACTACCGCTTCGAATGCATTTGTGGAGAGTTGGGCCTTCTTGACTACAAGGCGCGAGTACAGTGCCTGAAGTGCCATCTGTGGCAACACGCACAGTGTGTGAACTATAAGCAAGAGAACCTGGGTGTCACGCCATTCTATTGTCCACATTGTCTGGTGGCCATGAAACCTGTGCCCACTGGTGCAACACTCATCATTTCTCCCAGCTCCATCTGTCACCAGTGGGTAGATGAGATCAACCGACACGTGCGATCATCCTCACTCCGTGTTATGGTGAGGACATTCAGGATTGCTTTGCAACATGCAAATTACATTCACATGTGTACGAACAGCTATTCGCATTAGCTGTAGACCTCCGTGATGAACACAACACTCATGAATGTGCAGTACATGTTACAAAAAGGCTGGTAAAAGTAGGGGCATCAATCCCCTTCTAACTACACATGAGTTATATGAATTGGCCCATGGATTGGATATGGCCTCTGGGCTACCAGTTGCACATTATTACTGTATACCAAAGCTGTCCAACTGGCAGCCTGCGGTTTGGATGTAAACAAGCTAGATAATTTGTTTGCCCCACTTAATGACAAGGAAAATCTCATCACTAATATAAGTAAAATTAAACACTTGGTACATCATATATAAATCCCCAAACGTGAAGGTATTTAATTTAAAATATATTAATTTATATTTTAGATATACATTTAGCAAATTATTATTTTAAATCTGGCCTACCAGCCCACTAGTTTATTATAATTGCACCCCCCCACACTAACAAAGTTGGAGAGCACTGCTCTATACAATTGGTTTCATTCTAATTTATTACTGTTATTCACTAGTAATATATGTGTATCCATTTTATACAGGTGTACCAAGGTGTGAAAAAACATGGCTTTCTTCAGCCTCAGATGTTAGCAGAGCAGGATGTTGTCATAACCACCTATGATGTTCTACGGACAGAGCTTAATTATGTAGACATTCCACATAGTAACAGTGACGATGGACGGAGATTTCGGAACCAGAAACGCTACATGGCCATTCCAAGTCCTCTGGTTGCAGTTGAGTGGTGGAGGATTTGTTTGGATGAAGCCCAAATGGTTGAGTGTACTACAGCAAAGGTGAGCACATCGTCGGGGATAGCTCCTCGAGATCTTCATTAGCTTTTGGAAATTTCACTCGCAGCCTCATCATAGTGAGTTGGGTTGATACAGTCCTGGTTTTGGTTTTGTATGGTAGGAGGTTTATAGTATATTTTCCTTAGTGACTGTAATTAAGGAATTAAAGGAACATTGCTGTCTCATATTTACAACGCTCTCTTTGAAGAACAAAACTTGATGATGAGGAAATATTCTTTAAAAGTGAAGTGGAATAGCAATGAATGACCAGTAATTCAGATGAATGATGAGAGTATTGCAGTATACAATGATACATTTATTTACAGTGACTTTGAACTATTGAGGACGTTGCTATCTCTTCATTCAGATTGGGTTTGGACTTAAATGGTACAAATGTTCATAACTATTAAGTAGTAAAAATATTTATTTACCCAAGTTGACCTTTTTGTGAACAAACAAAATTGGAAAACTACTGTGTTCCCCATTCTTTAGGCTGGAGCTCTTGCTCGTTTTTTGTACAGAATGAGCTACAGAATTAGAAACTTGGTTATTGGGATTGGTTAGGTCCCAATATGATAGGCCTAAGCCCTAGGGGAGTTTTTTCTTTTGTGGTATTGTAGTAGAAATTCAACACTTGGTTATATTCTTTTTCAACCAGCTATTTTTGTGTTGTTTGATTTGCTGCTAATTCCCTGGACACTGTTCACACCGGTATCTTTTAGAAGTAAAGAATGCAAAAAAGGGAGGGGATGACTGAAGAGCGCACAATCCGTTGGTGCTGGTATTCCATGGAAAATTATGGCGTGTTTATCTTGTCCTTTTCTTGTCTACCTATGGTATGTGCAAAGGGAATAATATGTATCCTGGCTCAAGAAAAGAGCACTCAGGGTTGGTAAAAAATCAGTCATTCCCTCCCACCCCTTTTTTTTTGCATGAGCTACAGAATTAACCAGGCTGTATAGACAGCCACAGGGATATCAAACAGCCTTTACCACAGTCTGAAAAAATATCCAATCTAAAGATGGTGGAAAAATTGCTAATTTCACTATCAGGTCTATTACAAAAGATCGTCTTTTTCTAATGACAAAAAAATGTATTTATACTGATCTGTAATAGTTGTAAATGCTGGACCATAAAAGCGGCCTTTGATAAAAGAAAAGCAGTAACTCTAAAAGTGCATGCATGCCATGTAAGAAATCCAAGCTGGTTACTGTTGTTATATATATATATAAAAGTTTTCTACAAAGGTTCCAACTCATCTCTCATTGTCTAAGGGTAATCTTTCCACCCTTCTGGATCTCTACCTTGTCTTGGTGAAGGGGCTTATGTACCTTAGTGGAACTGTGAGCTATACCATGTAGGGTCACTCAAGACGGGCAGGTCATTACAGAGAGGTCAGACAAATGGCAGTATCGTTGCCATGAAAACGTTATGGATTAACACAACCAGACACAAGATGTGGTCCATATAGTCACGGGGAGTCGGTCATGACTGAACAACAAATATTTCCAGAAATGTTACAAAAATAATGTTGCTTTTTTTTTGGTTTAAAGTTTATTTTTTATTGTTGCATTGCAAAGTAACAAACACAAGTTTGAATTATGTTGAAAAATGTCCAACTAATGGAATGGAGTAGGAAGAGAGAGAGAAGATGAAGAGTGACTAGGGAAGAAGGGCAGAGATAAAACGTGTAGCCTTAGGATAAAAATCCACATGTTGTAGAGAAACCATACACTGATTAGCAGTGGTGAATAACATTGGGTTGTCACAATCTCTCAACGTAGAAAAAAAACTATTACCCTAAGCAATGGCTCATCTTCGATATGAACAGGTTTTGTTTATAATTCGCAAACCCCAGTAATTACTTTTACATGACACACATCAAAAGCCAGGTTTGTAGGTGGTCAGTTGCATATTAACCCTTTAAGATTCTATCATTGCTAGGTATAAAGGACATATAATGGAAATGCTCTAAAACATTTCCGTTACTCCCACTTACGGTTTATTTCCTTCAAGTTATCTTATTACATTATCAACATGATGCCTTTTTTCCTAATAGGCTGCAGAAATGGCTCTGCGCTTGACCGGAATCAACAGATGGTGTGTAAGTGGCACCCCGGTACAGCGTGGACTAGAAGGTACGCTTGTAATGATGTCACGTACAGTATAAAAGTCTGGCTGCATGTGGCCACAAAAAGTGGCACATTTATAATCATCTGACATTATTCTGATTCAGATAAGTGGATGTGTCTCCCCTTCCATTCTCCACTTGCTGCCCATAACTCCAATAAAATGCACTTTCTTTAAAAGAACTCCTCTGCCTAACTGCCTGTTGGATTCTGGAACTACCCCTTTCTGCATGTTTACACCTATGCATACTGCCATTCTTTAGCACAAAGGTTTTATTACATTTTTGTGTTTATAATATAAACAAGAAAATGAAAATATGTATTTAACAAAGTTAGAAATAGTGAAATAGTGATTAAAGTGATATGGGAGGTTTCTGGATTTTACTAGGTATGTACCGCATTTATCGTCGTATAACACATACCTCATTTTAAAAAGGAAATTTCAGGAAAAAAAACTTAAATTTCAAATAAAGAACTTTGAAGCAAAATAAGGGTAGCTCAGAACTTTTTTTTTATTAATATTATTAACACTTTAACGTATATGCTAATGGCGTGGCGTGCATGTGACGTCACATGGGCGCCGGGTCAAGAAGGAGTGGAGGTCAGAGCAGAAGCAGGTAAATGAGGGGAAAGGGAGAGGGGCGGTATTTAGAGGGGGGTTAGGTTGAGGAGGGGGGTTTAGAATGACGAGGGGGGTTTAGAATGACGAGGGGGGGTTGAGGAGGGGGGAGGGAAAGAGACACCGCGTATAACACGCACACATCATTTGCCCCCTATTTTCAGGGAGAAAAAGTGCGTGTTATACGCCAATAAATACGGTATATGTATTTGTGTATCTATTTGCTCTTATTCGTAAATATAAGTATGTGTTACGAATTGTTTTGATATCTGGATTACATTTATAACCCTTTTAATCCCTCTTATTTTTAGCAAGAGCTTTTATATTTGTATAATCTTTAATAGAATAACCTACTGAATCATTATTCAGGATGTATAGCGCCTATAACATTCTTAAACATGTAAATTTTTGATGAGACTTGAGAATAAAATTAATTAAACAAATAAATCTAATTAAAACAAGAAACAAAATTGTAACTTTGAGTCGCTTTGGGAGAAAAGTATGTGGGTTAACACCTCTGAAACAAAGACAAACATCTGTTTATTCTATGAACAGATAAGAAGTATAAGTATGTGTTATGAATTGTTTTGATATCTGTATTACATATTTTAACCCTTTAATCCCTCTTATTTTAGCTAGAGCTTTTATATGCATGTAGTCTTTAACTGAAATATAATAACCTACTGAATCATTATTCGTGATGTATAACTCCTGTTGTCTTATGTTTAGATCTGTTTGGGTTAGTCTTGTTTCTTGGAGTTGATCCTTACTGGGTCAAACATTGGTGGGATCAGCTTTTGTACAGACCATACTGCCGGAAGGATCCACTACCGTTATATCGTCTCCTAGCCAAAATAATGTGGAGGTCAGCAAAAAAAGATGTCCTTGACCAGGTATATATTTTTCATTGTTCACATTTACTTATTTCCTCATCAGCGTACCAAGAAATTCAGTTATTGCACTGCATTCTGGGAAACTGGACAGGGACATGTAAATGAGCCCACTCTTTAATCCAATACCATTTTGTACATGGTTCCTTGTAGCATATGCCTTCTGTTTAACACAACTTTGAAGCATAGCATAATTATCATGCTTATCAATATCAATAATGCATAACAAGAGGGGGTCTAGTTATGTTAAGTATGCATCATTCATCAATATAATTATCAGTCTGGTGCTGGGAAAGTTAAATGTATATTAGTTCTCAATTAATTAACATTAAAACACATGTGCAAATAGCAGCAAAGCTTTAAACAGAAAATACAATTTAATAAATACAATTTGGCTCATTAATGGCTGCCCACCTCCCCACCTTTCTCATTGTTTTCTGTACTGCTGAAAAGAAAGTGCATTTCAACTCAGATAACATTCATTAAGCAGGCTCGGTAACCTTGAGCATGGTCACTTTGGAGATGCAGGGGGTTATAGGATTGTAACTATAACACATTATCCTATAGAGCATGCTCCAGGTTACCTACCCTGACTAATTACTGTTATCTCAGTTGAAATGTTTGTTTTCTTTTCAATAGTCACTTCTGAGCATGTGCAGGGTAAGAGTTGCATGTCAAATACTACAAGTTCCCCCTCCACTGCTCACTAGAGAAGCACATGCCCTCAGGCTTCAAGCTTTCAGGGAGCACTGAATACATCAACAATAAAATACTTTCTATAAAATAATTAAGGTTTTCCCTAAAATAATTTTATGCTCATGGCTGATTCCCCTCCAATGTTGTAGTTTTTAACTTATTTCACAAACGTAGTTTTCCTGAAACTGCAGTGGTCTATTAAGGGAAATAAGGAGTATCCATTTTAATGCGCTACCTTAGTATCATACACTCCGATATGATTATGTTTTTCAGGGACATAAATTCTTACGTTTATTCACATATACCTATCATTATATACAATTAACAAGAACAAAGTCAGAGGAGCTCAATCTGAGAACGAACAACACCAGGTAGGTTTGTCCTATAGGTCTGGTTACCTACTCGGAGAGCAGCCTCTATTAGCCACTTGTGCCCTTTACAGGGAGACATATCCAGTAGTATATCAGTCTGGTCTCGCGCAGAAGAGTAACCCAGCCCAAAAATACCAGGCAGATGTACCCTGAACAAGAGAAATGGCAAACCCCAGACATGCTTTTCTGCCTCCGTGGGCCTCATCAGTGAGTTGCAGCTGTCAAAGCCTATAAGGGTCATTTGCATAAGCAACAACAATGTGATGTGATAGGGGAATCCATATGTGGACCCCTTGATCACGGAGTCTCAGGGAGTACAGATGCACCTCACCAACGAGGCACAGGAGGCAGAAACATATGTCTGGGGTTTGCTGTTTCTCCTGTTCAGGTTAGGATTGCCTGGTATTTCAGGGCTGGATCACTCCTCTGAGTGAGACCGGACTGATATACTACAGGATATTTCTTCCTGTGAAGAGCACACATGAGCTAAAAGAGGCTGCTCTCAGAGTAGGTAACCAGACCTAAAGCGCAAACCTACTTAGGTTAATTCTCAGATCGAGCTCCTCTGACTTTGTTTTTGTTTATACATATAACAATACCTAACCGGTCATAAATACAGATAACTAAAAAAGTAGAACTGTACTGAACTGCGTTTTGTTTCTTCAGATTCAGATCCCACCACAAACAGAAGATGTCCATTGGCTTCACTTCTCTCCAGTGGAAAGACACTTCTACCACAGGCAGCACGAGGTTTGCTGCCAGGACGCACTGGCAAAACTGCGCAAGATTTCAGATTGGTCTCTCAAACTAAGCAGCTTAGACCGGAGAACAGTGTCTTCCATTTTGTATCCACTTCTCCGGCTCAGGCAAGCTTGCTGCCATCCCCAGGCTGTGCGAGGGGAATTTCTTCCACTACAGAAAAGGTAATCTAAACTTTATATTTTTATATATTTTTTACTTTTAAAGTATATGTAATGTTTTCTTTTCAAGCTGTTTTTTGTATATTTGCTGTAGAATATTTTTGTATATTGTATATTTGCCATAACCTCTTGTTCTTGCATTCCTCCTTATCTTAAAGACACCATCCTAAACTATGTCCAATTCTCTGATAGAGTTGAAGGTTTCTATCATATTCCCCCTTCCTTCTATCCCGTAATCTATACATAATCAGGTCATTGTCTTTCCTTATAAGTTCTGTCTTTTAGACCATTCACCGTTTATTGTCCTTTTCTGAACCATTTGCAATCTTTTTATCCTTTATTCCTGGACACAGTAACGGAGTGAGGTCTAACTAGGGATCTGTATATTGACATTAGTACATCTCTTATTCTACTGGTAATACCTCTATTAATACCTAATGCAATATATTAATTACCAAGTTCCTTTTCTCTCATTTGCTGTTATCATTTTTCCATTAAGTAAATATGGTACTTATGGGTTATTGTGCATATTTTTCATTTATCTGGTCCTTAATATATCATGGTTAGTGTATCAGGATTTGGACCTTCTGTACTGCCATAAATACTTGGACTTTACTGAGCAGTCTTGAATACTATGCCAGAGTATGTTCTTGCCAATGCTGATTTATCTCGTAGCACAATGACGATGGAAGAGCTTCTGACCTCACTCCAGAAGAAATGTCGCACGGAGTGTGAGGAGGCCCATCGGCAGCTTGTTTGTGCACTCAACGGCCTCGCTGGGATCCACATTATTAAAGGTGATGTGATAAGTGTAAAGCATCTCTTACAAACTGAGTTCTTGTAATGCTTTTGGAGTCTGAAAAAGCATTACATACTAATAATATATGGTGAATTCACTGCAAACAGAAAATATATTATCAGAAGGATTTGTTAGATAATTGGATCTAATTGAAATTAACACTACACAACTTCCTGCTCACAGACCTAGCTTGTATCAGGAAGTGCAAACACTGCTGTCATATATTAAATGCCATATTAAATACTACTAAAGTTTACGAAGTCAGTTTGTTTTCCAGATGTTTATTTATTTATTTTTATATAATTAAACTTGACAATTGGAAAAAAATACTTTTGGGAAGCGAGAAAATAAATAAATACAACCTCTACATTTTTAACGTATATGTGTAATTATTATTTACTACACGGTATAAAAGGTAATTAATTCAAGGATGCATGTTTGTTTTTTACAATGTAAAACATTTTGCCTATTTTCAAGGTAGTTCTTAAGAAGGCTATATTTTATATATAGGACTACAGTGATACTTGAAGTGATTGAATGGTGCACATTAATAGGCATGATATATATATATATGAATAACTGCAACACAGTGATTTAAACACAGGTGAATACCCAGAGGCAGTTGAGATGTATAGAGAAGTACTGAGATCTTCAGAGGAACACAAGGAAAAGCTTAAAACAGACTCCTTACAAGTAAGTGAAAATAATCTCGAAACTCTGTATCTAAACTACAATCTCTCTAAACACCAGTTTGATTGGCCAGGCAGACTTATTGGGAGGGAGTTGAACAAGAGAATAAATGTGGATTTCAACACTCATGTGTGCTTATTAATTTTAGTAGATGAAAGATGACTTCAGTTGTTACCCGCTGCTCATATTGTTATCTAGTTGTATGAAGATCACGGCATGCTTACTAAATATAATCACTGTCATAGCTAAGATAGACAGAAATGTGGATAATTAAATGTTTACATCCTTTAGTTAACGCTTGTGCTCCTTTTATTCTAGAGATTACATTCCACACACAACCTGATGGAGCTTCTCTCAGCAAAGCATCCAGGAATTCCTCCAACCTTGCGAGACGGCAAACTGGAAGAAGAGGTTATCATTGTTCATTTATTCTTAATAGTCATGCTTAGAAAATGCAGTAAGATTTCACTAAGAGGTATTTTTTAAGAAAATAAAGTATAATTCAAAGTTGTTTAAAGAGTACTGGATCATCAAAGTTGCTCATTAAATGTAATATATATATATATATATATATATATATATATATATATATATATATATATATCATATACACCTATGTACTATTAATTTACTGTACAGTGGACGGCTTTTGCCCACCATATTATAAATGATTGTTGTGGTGAACGTCCTACTTATAAGGTCCACAACACAGGCTGAGATCACGCTCCATGCTGATGATAGCCAGTAAGCTGGATAGGATTCTCAGCTTGTGTTTATTCCAACCTTGGCTTTGCATTAAAGCTGTGTAATACAGCAGGCATAAGCTTAAAGGAAGCCATGTTTGAAAATGGCTATGGATTGAAGAGTGAGGCATTTGTGGGCACGTTTGCATGTCCAAGCTCAACTTCCCAGAATGCAGTGTAATAACTGTTTTTCTCAGAATTCTGGGCTGGAAGCAGTTTTTTTTAACTTGCTTTAGACATTCAAATGTGAAAACAGATGGACAATTTATTTAAAAAAAAAAAAAAAAATATATATATATATATATATATATATATATATTTTTATATATATATATATATATATATATATATATATATATATATATATATATATATATATATATATAATGGACAACTGTAATATGGTCCAGACTCCGCAGACTTGTACTTTTAACTCACCCAAGGTGACACCGGTAGATCACTACCCAGTGAGTAATGAATGAAAGTGATATATGTTGAAATCCATATAAAATAATGTTAAGGCAGTTCACAAGTTATGAAGATTAGGTTTCTCTGTGACATAGAACATCCTAATGAAGTGATATATGACGTCATGAAATGTGTAGGGGAGCCGCCTCCAGTATGGTTTGACTTCTGATCTGTTGACTTTTTCATAATTAATGGGAATATCGATTCTTTTGGTACTGGCCACAATAGAGGAAATTTTGGGACCCATACATGTCCATAAACATGTTTTTACATAGCTGTTCACTTTTTATATTTTGTTTTTAATATTTGTACTGTAGCATAATGGTATTACACCATTATGGCTCTTTGCACTGTATTTTTACCCTTTTTTTTTTTAAGTAGGGCAATGGTAATTTCTATCCTTTTTGTTTTAGGCTAAACAACTTCAGCAGCATTACATGAGTAAATCAAACGCAGAAGTCTCGGAGGCTCATCAGGCTTTGCAGCCAGTGTTACAGACAATACGGGAGCTGCAGCGGAAGGTAATGGACACTTTTTTAAAGAGATTCTTTAGTCAAAATTAAATTGCTTTTGACATAAATGTTTTTTTTTTAACTAGGTGACGCCATTAAATGTATCCTCCTCAATGTAGTTATCATATAAAATGTACTCTTCACTTACTTCTAAGAAGCCCACAGAGTAACATATTTTTTATATATTATTGTCTGGTTGTTAGCAGCATAAGACACTGGTAGTTTGGAGCCCCTCCCCTGTGGGAGAGTCCTTAATACACAGCTGTATAAGATATCTGCTTTCATAAGAGATATATTAATATTAGTTAACTGTTGCCCTCTTATACTATTCTTTTGATATTAACCCAATGTGTAATATTTACATTTTATTAGCAATATGGTCAATTAAATTGATCAACAGAAAAGACATACCTTTTAGGTTATTACTGTATAAAAATTAACTTTTATGATGCACCAGGGATTTAAAAAACGAATTATTAAAATTTATATTAAAATATGAATTTTAATTGTTTGTTTTTTAAATCCCTGGTGCATAATAAAAGTTAATTTTTATACAGTAATAACCTAAAAGTTATATCTTCTCTGTTGATTAATTTAATTGATCATACTGCTAATAAGATTTCATAAGAGAGAACAGGAAGAAAGGGAGAGGCTTCAGAAGGTAAAAATATATTGCTCTGGGGCTTCTTAGAAGTAGGTAAAGTGTAAGTTTTAAATCATAATTACATTGAGGAAGTTAATTTGTACTAATTACCTTAGTTAAAATGAGCGTATAAAACAAACAAATGCCTTAAAAGTTCCTTTAAGAAGTTGTAACATGTTTTGGTGCAGCCGCACTTACTTATTACAGTAGCTCTGCTATATAACAGTTCTTGCCAAGGTGTGATTTGTTTGTAAGTTTGATGATTTTGTCATTTTCTGCATAGGACAAAAATTACTTGCCTAAATAATAATTTGCACAAGTCAAATTATTTTGGGGTTCTGTACTTGGGTTGTGTGTGATGAAAATGTAAAAGTATTTAGGCATTTTTTTGTTTTACATTATCGTTTTAATTAGATTCCTTTATTCATTTTATCCTTTTTAATGAAATTTCCATATGAAATTTGCACCACTTATCAGAAAGAAAACCCAAAGGAACAGATTATTAGCTTTAAGAGCCTCCTCCTTTCTTCCAGTTCTCCCTCATACAAGCTGCCATATTGTACAGCTATGACATTAAGCCATGTCCACAGGGGAGGGGCTGCACACTAAGGGCCTCATTCTATTAGCGGCCGCAGCCGTTGCGGGGCCGCAAGGACCGGCCGCAAGCTATTCTGCTATTCTATTCCCTTACGGCCGGGGGCTCCGGCAGGCTTGCGGCCGGTGCCTTGCTATCTCTTGCGGCCGCTTGCGCCGGAGGAAAGCCTTTGATCTAAAACGGCCGCAAGGAAATCGGCCGTAAGAAATTCCTATTTGCAATTCAATTGCTCCGGGAAACCTCTCTGCAAGGCTAAAAGCGAGCCGCAGCTTACTTGCAGGAAAGAGGTCCCGCTAGCACCAATTAAGCACATAAAATAGCCCAAATAAAGCCATCCTGCACTTTGCAGAGTCTATAAAGTGATATTCAGTGTTAGCAAAAATAGCACATAATTACCCTATACTCAAATCCGTAAAATATATTTTTTTAATATACGTAAAATATACATGTAAAAAGTCCAGAGTGCTTGGAGCACCTCAGACACACCCACGCCGCAGCCGGAAAATAAACAGTTAATTTGAACTCGGGTTTGGGCTGATGTGCAAGCTTGAGAGTGGGTTACTTTTAATCCTCATGTCCCCCAATATGATCCCTAGCATTTACAGAGCTGTACAGTGCAGGCTTGAATTTATTTTTGCGTTTTTAGATTTCTGAGCTTACGGCCGGTTCCAAGATATGCGGCCGGCCGTAAGAGGAGATCCTTGCGGGGCCGTATAATAGAATCGCGAGTTAACAGAACCCCCGCAAGGAATCGCAGCCTTACGGCCGATTTACGGCCGCTAATAGAATGAGGCCCTAAGAGTATCTCATGCTGCTCAGGCACAGCATATTTGCAGCACAAGACACTGGCAAAATGAAATTGTTTTTGACATAAATGTTTTTTTAACTAGGTTACTTAATTAAATGTAGCCTTCTCAAAATGATTGCCATAATGAATTTACTCTTCACTTACTTCTAAGAAACTCCCAGAGTAACATATATTTATATAATTAAAAATGGTTGCATAAGACACTGGCAGTATGAAGCCACTGCCATGGGGGTGTGACCATAAAAGCAAGAATTAAAGCAATATGTCAGCTCTCATAAGGAAGAGCAAGAAGAAAGGAGGAGGATTCAGAAGGTAAAATTTGTTATTCTGGGAGCTTCTTAGAAGAAATTTAAAAATAAATGTAATATCATAATTACATTGAGGAGGATACAATGAATTATTCAATCTAGATAAAACATTTATATAAAACAAAAATATTTTGCCTGAGCGGACTCTTTAAGCGAAAGGTTTCTAGGATAGTATTTAAATTCAGTCACAAAAGAGGTTAACATTCATATTATAATTAGCAAAATTACATTATTTCTTCTTTTTTTTTTTTTAATAGTCAGATTATTAAAGGACAACTGTAATGGTCAAGCTTTCATGAAGTTGTAGCAGTAAAGATCAGTGTCAACAACATTTATTTTTATTGTGTTAAAAAAGTGACACTTGGTGAACAAACTTACATTGCTGATTCTTCACAGATCCACTTCTCTTCTCCTTGGTGGCTAGACATGATCCAGACTGCAATCCAATATGCCATTGATGAGGAGCTTGTCCAGCGTGTGCACAATGAAATCACCAGCAACTACAAGCAGCAGACGAACAAGCTCTCTATGGCAGACAAGTGAGATAGGAAATATAATAGTCGGTCTTAACTTTCCCAACAAATCTTTGTAAACGCAAAATATAAGAATAACTGCAAGAGTGGGAGAAGATGCTGCCTTTTATCAGAAGCTGAAGTGATACAATAAGGGAAATAAAGCATCCATTAGATTGTTAGTTTGCCAGTTTTCAGTCTTGAAAAAAACTCTGCACGCAAAATGTTAAGCTCAAAGACAGGGCCCTCCATTTTTTTGCAATGTGTTAAAATAGTTTCTTGCCTTGTACTTAACCCCTATATAGTGCTACATTATATGTTGGCACTCTACAAATAAAGGATAATAATAATTGTATCCAGTATATAGGCCATGGGCTTGTAAGGCAAACATAATATTAGCGGACCACTGTAGAATGGGGAAAAAAGTAATATGTTATTGAAGTATGAGTAATACATTAACAATAATTAAAATGAGCATCTTTGTAAGCTGTGGACCTAAAAGCATCTTTAAGTAGGATGGAATGTTTGTGTCTTCCACACTTCCTGCTCACTTGGAGACTGGCTGTTAATTTGTATTATCTAATTAAAGAGTGAATGGAAGGAGGGTTGTTGGTTCATTGGTGGATTCAGATAAGATTTCAGCACAGGACAGCTACCCCCATCACGCTCATACTCTCTGTAGAGGTAGCTTGCAAGTATACCTGCTTGCCCTGTTCTGTAAATGCCCTCTGCCTTGTACAGAAAATATGACTATAATTGCTCCCATACAGTTGTATAATCTGCTCTCCTTTAATGGGTTCATTCCCACTGTTGGACATAAAAAGGGCAGCAGTAACTGTATCACTACTATTATTTATCTCCACCCATGTAAATTACATCAGGGGCGGGCACGTTCTGTACTGGAGAGCCCCACACAGGCCAGGATTTGAGGGTATCCCTGCTACGCACAGGTAAGTGAATCACTTCTTCAGTCATCCTTTGACTGACATGTGCACAGAAAGGATATCCTCAAATACAGGCCTGTGTGGGGCTCTCCAGGACTGGATTTGCCCATCCCTGAATTAGATGATCGTAATTGCTGTACTGAAGAATATTTGTAAATCTATTTATTTGATCTCCCTGACCCAATTTCTTCTTTGTGCTCTTCCCAATCTCAAACACTCCCGCTTTCCTAAACCACAATAACATCATAATTAGTTATGACATACACCAAAAATTAAATGCAGTTTATAATAGGAGCTTAGAGTAATGATAGTAAAAACTTAAAACCACATTTGCCCCCTCAAAAGGGTTTTAAATGTGTACTCCCTTACTTACAGTAAATTTGTTCTCATCTAGGAATAATCAATCACAGAGCCTCTGCCTATCTCATTCTCCTCCCTCCTAGTGTGTCATAATCTGCTGTATTGTTTACTTCTAAGAGTGGACGGCACTGCTTTGCTTCTGCTCTGTGCTAATAGTACATAATGTCCTTAAAGAGTAATTAATCCCTTAATTACTATTTAAATTGTTCTGTAATATGTTCCAGATTCCGGGATTGCAGAGGCCTTCAGTACGTGCTCACCACACAGATGGAAGAGCTGAAGAAATGTCAAAAACTTGTAAGAGAGGCTGTGAAGAGTTTGGAAGGAACTCCATCCCAAGAGGCTATTCAGGCTGCAACCATGTGCCACCTTCGGCCTGCCCGACTTAATCTAAATAAGTAAGATTAGCAATGTCTTATATTATTTAACTTTCCACAAAGAGTGCTTGAAAAATAGCTGATCCTATTGTTTATTTTCAAGCAGCGGTTAGTTGTTCACTTGATGATCACTAGTATGGCATACGTTATGATTCATATGGAGGAAAGCCCTTATAAATTATAAAAACAATATAACAAAGCATCAGAGATCTCTTTTGATGTCCGTATGTTTACATAAATAATACAAAAAGTAATGTCAAAACACTATTTGTTCCAAAAAACTGAAAGAATATTGCAAAAGTGATAGACACGGTATACCTTATCTAACAGGTTAAATAAGAGACTACAACATTTAGTTTGATTAATGTGGTAATCAAAATGATGATCTAAATGCAGTGTGCTGGATAGAGACAGATATGTGTAGAGAGACTGATAGGTAGATATGTAACAGATCTATATATATATCAATAGACAGGCATAGGTTCCATGGTTACACCCTTCTGTCAAAATGTAAGTCTCCAAGTATGCTTATGGACAGAGGGCTTATGCACTGGGCTTGCACCTTAAAGGACACCTATATGGACAAAGTAAATGTTTTTTCCGTTTTTAAACTGCTGCTGGGATGACAGAATTATAGGCATTTTATTTTGAGGTTTATATTTGAATCCCACCCTTCCCCACTGTATATATAATTTGGCTGCACCAGTTGGTGCACTGGAAACTGCTGTGCAGGGTTAATGTTGTTATAATTTAGATTACTCATAGCTAATTGGATTTAACCTACAATGTACCAGTTCAAATGCAAGGAACTGATTTCTATCTCTAATATTTTTGATTGGATTCACAGGATAATAAAACAAAGAAGCGATAACCTGTGTAAGACTAGTATTGACTCTACAGCGCTGTGTCAGTCAGTCACTCATTCCTCTGGTACATCTTCAGAATATATCACTTTTCATCACTTGGCACATAATAAATTACACAAGGTGCCTGCATGACTGAAGCTGGACACAATGAACATAGAGGCTTAACCACATATCGTTCTCTACCTACAAAATGCCTATAACGAAATCATTTCCTGTTCAGTTATAAACATTTAAACAACTTTTCGGTATGATTTTCATTCATGTGATTGATGCAATCTATTTCCCAGTGTTTCATTCAACACCATATCATTTTTTTATTTTGAATTTGAATTTGATTGCATTATTTGAGATGCAGTATTTATATTTAAATTATCTTTCTGGGTTCATTAAGATAGCAGCTTTGTAATTCAAGATCATATGTATAGGTGCTCAATTAGAGGGGGTTATCGTGCCCATAGAACAAACCTATTAAGGTTATTTAATTATCTGAGAGGGAGAAATATCCTGTAGTATATCAGTCTGGTCCCACTCACTAGACTGATCCAGCCTTGAAATACCAGGCAATTCTACCCTGAACAGGAGAAACCACAAACCCCAGACATATATTTCAGCTTCTCTTGGGCCTCGTCAGTGAGGTGTGGCTGTGCCTTAGGGAGTCCAGCTACACCCTACTGATGAGCTCCAACTATGGCTGAAAGGTACATCTGTGGTTTGCTGTTTTACCTGCTCATGGTAGAATTGCCTGGTATTTCAGGGCTGGGTCACTCTACTAAGTGAGACCAGACTGATATACTACAGGAGATTTCTCCCTGTGAAGGGCACAAGTGAGCTAAAAGAGGTTGCTCTCAGTGTGTGTTATGTCCATAGAACTATCCTATTAAGGTTAGTTCATTCTCTGATTGAGCACCTCTGACTTTGTTGTAACTTTGTAATTCCAAATACTGGTTTTCCTAAGAAATGTTTAGTGTATATACAGGAAATAACAAACTATGGAAATTTTATAAAGAAGGAACAGCCATAACCGCTTTTTCTTTGATTATAACACATTTTAAAAGGTCACTTTTCCTGTAAGATGTTGATTAAGGATAGAAGTGGGTTTAATAACCACCTTTCTATTTATTTTTTTCTACCACAGCTGTGTCTTCTGTAAAGCTGATGAATTATTCACAGATTATGAGTCAAAGTTGTTCTCCCACACGTAAGTACAGACATCACATAAAACGGGTTCAAATTGCATAAAAATCATTTTTTTAAACGACAAAAGAACATCCTAGCATGGCTCTTAATACTAATTAGTAATGCTTTATAACCACATCCTTTTATTTATTCATATTTGTTTGAGCTTGTAAATTCATGTATTGCTTAATATGTTAATGACACTAGATGTTACCACAACACTAGATCATGAATTTATTGATGCAAGTGCTGCAGTTTGTTTTTTTGGTGGTAAAAATCAAGCTAGTCAGCCTAATAGCAATCGCTATTGGAAGGAGTATTTGTTTGACAGGTTTTTACCAGCAAGATATTGCTCCTTTAAACACTGCTACCATCATTACTGCACATTCTGGGAACATAGCAAACAAAGGCGGCGATGAGACAATAATATGTGCTGTAGCAGACAGCATAGACTAGATCACTTATTTACTTATACAAATAAATCACAATACTGCCACTACAATAAGCAAGGAATTATGGTAGCTATTTTGATGCATCTTGGAGAGGTATCTGTAATTGGTAATATTGAACACCAGTTTGCTCTAATTTTCAGGCATGACAAAATAATGTAGAATCATATATTAATTATATATTTGTTTGGATCAACCGTGAGCTGTAGCTACCAACTGGATGGACTAAATGTTCCCCTAAGGTCTGCTGTAAACTTGCTTTGCACAAAAGCTTGTTTTTTTAATGTCAGAGAAGAAGCTTCAAAACTGATCTAAGCAACCAATGTCTTTTTTTTATAGATATGATTTTACATTTGACTACTAAGGGACTGGAAAAGCTGGAGTTATCTTGTACCCCACTTCTATCTAGCTGAGTGTCATCTGTCCGATTGTATGAAAAAAAATACCCAAACTTTTTAACTTGTCGTAGTTTGTGCAAAGTAACCTTTTTGAGATTTTACAAGATTTCTTGTTTTACAGCCTCTAATTAATTCTTTGTAATCTGTTCAGTGTAAAAGGACAGACCGCCATATTTGAGGAGATGATAGAAGAGGAAGAAGGCCTCGTGGATGATCGTTTGCCTACAACAAGCCGAGGTCTGTGGGCTGCCAGTGAGATGGAGCGGTCCCTAAAAGCTATATTATCATTCGCCCGAACACACCGCATGGATACAAAGCTGATAGATGAAGGTGCCACCTTCCTGGAACTATTTGATGCTTGGAAAAAAGAATATAAGGTGAATTTGGAAATGTATCATATTGTTTAAAGTGTCAGAGTAAACACACTGGTATACTAAATATAGATTCATTATTGACATTATGTATTAAATGGTGAAGTGTTGGCGATCTCTGGGGGTGTCAAATGAAGGTCTCTTAGGATAACACAGGAATGGTGAGGTTCTTCAAGACGTGAAGGTATCCTCAAACACCTCACCCTTTAGTACATATGGCTTTGTGTCTTGTCACTATTAAGAGTCCATCCATCATGCTTCCAAGTTGCTCACCTTAAGGACCCTGAATCAGTATTCCCAAGGATACTGATCTGCACCATAATGACGACCAGTCAAAGTCAAGTGGAGAAGCTGTATACACTTTTACATGTTATGCTCTTTCCATTGTTTTAGATATTGTTTTTAAATGATGCAGTGTTGGCTTTTATAACCCTCAATATGTCTGATTATTTTGGTTTTATATTGAGCTTCTGGGATGAATAATCTGCAAGTTCTAAGTTTATGAATGGACCATACAAGCCCTCTCTCTGTACACCTTCACTGTAATACAAATCAAAAATGTTTTTGTATTGTTAAGTATGTAGAAAGTGAGAATTGCAATCATAGCCCCTTTCTCCTGCAGAACATGCTCATAATATTATGTTCTGCAGTTAAAGGACTCTCTCTATTGGTACAGGAATCCATTATTTGTTTGTTACATCACTTCCTCAGAGCTGAATCATAAGTATGTGTGTTTTGTCTATTGGTGAATAGATGGGTGGCGAATGAGGGAACAGAGAGCCATTGTTAAGATAATTGGATAAGGCTGAACTAGATACAACGCAACTTTATAAAGTTTAAAAAAAAAAAAATTCATTGTGCGATGGAACTTAATGATAAACTAAATTTAGCTTGTAAAGCACTTTCACTGACCCTTTAAGATAAATGGTTTCTTAAAGCTAAACAACCACGTTTTATACACTACTGAAGACAAGGTTAACACAGTGTGAGACTTATCTTTTAGTTTGTATCTTCTTCAGTTACTTCATGAGTATTGGATGGTCCTGAGAGATCACGTTTCGGCTATTGATGAACTTGCTATGGCAACTGAGAGGCTAAGGGTCAGACTTCCTGATGAGCCAAAACCAAACCCACCGGTTCTTCACATCATTGAACCTCATGAGGTAAGAATCTTTCTAAGCACATGGATTCTTGTTACAAAATATCCTGTAAGTTATTTATTACTGTGATGAGATTATCTTAAATTGACACAGTAAACTTCAAATTCAATACAGGAATGCAATGTACATATATAATTTGAGTGGAAGCAATAGATAATTTGGCTTCAAAATTGGCTATTTTAATCATAATGTCCTTGAGAACACCACCCTCCCTCCTTATGACTTTATCTCACATGATTATCTTCCACAATGTATGTGGTATGGCCTAAGAGCATGCCCAGTTGAATAAATGATACTAGTCACAGATATTTAAATGACAAAGCCTTATCATAATTCTTGTTATACCAATTGTCATAAAAACAGCTGGATGAATAAGAATAGTGAAACTTTTATATGCATGAACTGTGTGGGCAGACCTTTAAGGACTGTTTGGCAGGTATGATTAAGCGAAAACCTAACTTTTAAGCACTTGTTAATAAAATGAAGTATAAATAAGCAAACAAACACCTGTAGGTAGTTTATTTTAATACTAGTGACTTGCCTATCAAAAATGACGGCCATAAAATTTGAACCCTGGCAATGCTGTCTGCTACACTATGCGAGGCTCTCCCCCTGCGCCTCGCAATAAGCGCCTTCTACGCTTATTGCGAGCCTCCCCCCCCCCCCCTCAACTTTATGGGCTTTGCCGCTCATTGCAGGCCTCGGCCAACCCACAACATTTATGCCCCTCACTGAGCGTCTTTGTCGCTCATTGCGAGTCTCAGCCTTTGGTGCTCGTCGCAAGCCCCGGAATGAGCGGCCTTGCCGCTTATTGCAGGCCTCGGCCGACCCGCAACTTTCGTGCCCCACAATGAACACCTTTTGCACTCTTTGTGAGTCTTTCCCCCCTCTACTTTCCAAGCCTCGCAATGAGCTCATTTGCTGCTCATTGCGAGCCCTGCAATGAGTGGTTCTGCCGCTCATTGGAGGCGGCGGCCAACCCGCAACTTTCGGTCCTTGCATTGAGCCCCTCTCCCCACTCTCTCTCACCCCTGTGTCTCTTTTCCCCCCTCTCCCTTCCCTGTTTCTGTTTCACTCTCTCTTCCTCATGTGTCTCTTTGCCCCCTCTCCACCCTGTTTTTTTTCCCCTCATCTCCCTCCCCTGTGTCTCTCCCCCCCCCCCCTCTCTAACCCCTGTGTCTCTTTGCCTCCCACTCCCTCCCCTGTGTCTTTCTCCCCCCTCCTCTGTGCTCCTGTTTCCATTTACGGGTGTGAAACCATTTGCAGGCTTTTGAAATTGATCATTTTTTCCTATCCCGAAATGTGTTTCCAATTTAACATGCTTGAAAAAAATTATAACTTTATGGCCGCCATTTTTTTCCTTGCCTATCTGTTCTGAGACCACCAAAAAAACGCCAATGAAATAGCAAATTAGCTTGCAACCTCACTTACAGGCTCCCTGCCTTCTCCCCCTGTGCTGTGTGTAAGTTCATTTTCTAATTAATTGGCGTCTTTTGGCGGTCTCCCAACAGTTTCCGAGTTACAGGCTTTAAAAAAAAATGGCTGCGTTTCAGGCCTCACGATGAGCGCCAAAGGCTTACAGCACTCATTGCGGGCCTCATGACGAGCGCGTTCGGCCTCTTTCCCCTCCTCTACTACTGTAAGGGGGTCTCGCAACCCATAACTTTTAACATAGCGTTACCGACAAACTCGCAATTACCACAACTATTATATGTGATATAAAACAGGGAATCTTCCATATACCTTTACGACCTATATAAAGGTATACTTTTTTTCATTATAAAAATATTTTTACCAAGACTTTTTCATATAATTACCATTAAGTTCCATTTAGTGACCTCAAATTTGTTCATGTATACAATTCCTGTTAATCTTTTTTCTATTTCAGATGTATTACTTGTCTTCTTTTGACCAGTTTTTAGTAAAACCCTATTTACATGCCATAACATAAATGAAAACTTAGAAATTATGTATACATTTATGAAGTTAAATAAATTCAGCTGTTAATTCTTTTTATTATGTGCAAAAAGTTGTAAATCACATAAAAAAAAATATCTCCAAAATTTTCCAAAACAGATACAGCAACTTACCATCCAGACCACACTATCTGCCATATTGAACAGTCCGATTTATATTGAGACATATGCCATTTATACTGAGGTTTATATGCTTTATACACAGAAGATTTGGAAGCATGTATCCACATGTTTAACCAGTTTCCATTGGAATTCAGTCAATGGTTACAATCTAGGTATAATTTGTCTGCATACATAGGTACTTTTTCATTTCAAATACCCTATTGCTTTAGGTTTGCATTGCAGAAAAAAACAAAACCCAACTACTTTTAAAGAAAGTTTTAATTCAGTAAAAAGAGGTGGGAATAAACAGAACAAACTATATTAGTGTCATCATCAGCAATAATATATTCCCAGTATATTTTCATTTGTATTTTTAATTAATTGGCATGTTTAACTGCTCACAAATCATCTTTAAATGTAATTGCTTTTTAGTAATATACTTTTTATATTGCCTAGCATAAAACACTGTTGATGTGGTAATCACCTTTATTATTTTATTATTGATGATGATGATAATATATTTTATTTATAAGGTGGGAACATTTTTCACAGAGCTTTACAAAATGGAAAAATACATTATATGCAGAGAGTATGTGCATGGATATAGGAGCCAAAATAATCCTGGGGTGTGGGTGGACCTCGTGCTATATAAAGACCATATAACCACTTCTCTACACATACACCCCCTCCTCCAGTTCCTACACCCATGAGTATGTGACAATTCACAGTACAGTTAACATATTAATGCAGAAGGTGTGAGGATCCTGCTGCTGGGAGCTTACCTGTTTATATTGTCCGTTATTACGTGTTTGTGCATAAATATATACTTATTTATTTTATTGAATATCATTCTGGTGTGAACTACTCTAGGAGAAATGAATAATTATCTTTCATACTGTTTTTATTAAGACATGGCGCTATCATACTTTGTATATTATAATTATCTAAAGAGATCGTGGCACGATTATACCTTATGTGCTATAATTATCTGATATATGTGTTGGTTCTGCAGGTGGAACAAAACCGCGTGAAGCTGCTAAATGACAAAGCCGTTGCTAAGTCACAGTTGCAGAAGAAACTTGGACAGCTCCTCTATCTTACTAATTTGGAAAAGGTATCACTGTTTTTTTATTTGGTATAAGTGTCGTGTGTGTCTATCTCAAGCCTTGGACAGGGGTATTCATTAGGTGGACCTTGGCTCTAATCAGGACCTCCAGCCCCTTTCTTCCAGACCTCTGTTACTTTATTACATTTATTAATTTGCTTAAATAAGCTATTCAGTTACTTGCTGTACTTTTCTTAATACCCCTACTGTGTAAACATCCTTTACATGTCCTACTGCATGCCATTATATTAAAATATTTGTATGTGTATAGATTAAGGCAATATGGATTCTGTTTTTTGACTTCCTTTTCATCAACACATTCGGACCTTGGTGATTTTGTGTTGAAAAATAACTGACTACCCATGCCGTAGGTGTTCACACAATAGAAGCCGCTTGAATACAGAGAATTTGTCATGAAGACTGGAGACCCTCCAAGCACAGTAGTGTGATGATAATATTATCTATAACAAATAATTCATTACAAAAGCATTTAGAATATAAGCTATGGTAGCCCCGTGAGTTTATATTGTTTACCATACACTACATGGATGTTCTAAAGCAGAAGGAGAATTGTGGTCTGTGGACCCCCAGTGGTCAGTGAGTATCACTCAGGTGGTCTATAGAACAAGAAAAATGCTTAAGGCGGTGTCAAGATACAATTTGTATTTCTTAAAGGAGCACCGTGCACTCCAACATATCAATAGTAAGTTATAGTTACAAACCAGACAGAAAAAATAATTAGGTGGTCCTCTCAGCAATATTCACATGGTTCACCAAGACCCTCAGCAGTTTTATACTGTGACAAATATATTTCACTAATACAAGCTTATCATGGACTTAGCATTCATCATGCTGTATGGTATAGTTTAGACCAGTACCAAATGTTTTGAGGGCTATAGGGTGGGTCACTCATTGGCAAAAGTCTTCCAAGATTACAAGGACAGAGAACTGCATTACACCACAATAAGACCATGGTAGCAGTATATTGAAAGAACATAGGACATTTTTCTGAATATAAAATGCTGCCACTGTTTTATTGAGCATATTCAAGAGCTACATATTTGAAAGAATGACAGATTATGATGCCTGGTTATTAATTAATTAAATATTAGTCAATTCTCTCTCCCCTGTGTCTCCCCCCCCCCCTCTCTAACCCCTGTGTCTCTTTGCCTCCCACTCCCTCCCCTGTGTCTCTCTCCCCCCCTCTCTAACCCCTGTGTCTCTTTGCCTCCCACTCCCTCCCCTGTGTCTCTTTCCACCCTCTCCCTCCTAGGTTATGTGGTAAGGTTTGTTCCATCTTATGAAATTGCTTTATTTCACATATTTCCAAGAAACTTAACATATAACCAGAAAGCATTGTTTGTTCAGATCTTCTCTGTAATTAAACTAATGATAGCTAATCTCTGGAAATCTAGCTTTGTACCACAAATTTCAACAATACTTGAGAAAAATAGGGAGCTAGAAAAAGATTTAGCAAACCTAGAAATAACAATATTGCTTAAAAAGAATTGGGTCATTTGGGATACTCATAATGTCCCTCTACCCCTAAAATCATGCAAGGAACTTGAAAACTGCCATAATATATGTGTTTTTTTGTTGTGGTTGAATGTATATTTGTGTTGTTAATTTTTTAATTGTATTGTTATTTTGTATGAAGAAAGTATAAATAAATATATATATACTAGCGACTTGCCCGTCAAAAATGACGGCAATAAAAACTAAAGCCTGGCAATGCTGTTTGCCACACAATGTAAGCCTCTCCCCCTCTACTTTACTGGCCTTGTGATGAGCGCCTTTGGCGCTCATCACAGGCCTTGCAATGAGCCCCTTTGGAGCTCATTGCGAGTCTCTCCCTCTGTCTACTTCCTCCCTCGTGTCTTATTTTCCCCCTCCTCTCCCTCCCTTGTGTCTCCTTCCACCTCGTCTACCTCCTTTGTATCTCCTGCCCCCCTGTGTTTTTACCTCCCTCTCCCTCCCGTGTCTCTAAACCCCTCCCCTGTGTCTCTTTCCCCCCTTCTCCCTCCCATGCATCTCTTCCCCCCCCTGTGTCTCCCCCAACCCTCCCCTGTGTCTGTTCCCCCCTGGCCTGTGTCTCTTTCCCCCTCCCCCTGTGTCTGTTACGGCCTTCCTCGTGTCTCCATTTCCCTCCCTTGTGTATCTTCCCCCCTGCACTCTCTCCCCTGTGTCTCTTCCCCCTCCTCTCACTCCCCTGTGTCTCTTCCCCCTCCTCTTTCTGTGCCTCTTCCTCCCTGTCTCTTCCCCCTCACCCTCTGTGTCTCTCCCCACTCTGTGTCTTCCACCCTCTCCCTCTGTGCCTCTTCCCCCGCCTCTCTCTGTGTGTCTCGCCACTGTGTCTCTTCACCCCTTCCTCTGTTCCCCCCCCCCCTCTGTGCCTCTTTCCCCCTCTCTCTGTACCTCTTCCCCCCTTTCCCTCTGTGTCTCTTCCCCCCTTTCCCTCTGTGTCTCTTCCTTCCTCACCCTCTGTATCTCTCCCCCCTGTGTCTCTTCCCCCCTCTCCCTCTGTGCCTCTTCCCCCCTCTCCCTCTGTGCCTGTTCCCCCCTGGCCTGTGTCTCTTTCCCCCTTCCCCCTGTGTCTGTTCGCCTCTTCCCCCCCCATTTCCCTCCCATGTGTATCTTCCCCCTGTTCTCCCTCCCGTGTGTCTTTTCCCCCTCCTCTACCTCCCCTGTGTCTCTTTCCCACCTATCCCTCTGTGTCTCTTCCCCACTCTCCCTCTGTGTCTCTTCCCCACTCTCCCTCTGTGCCTCTTCCCCACTCTCCCTCTGTGCCGTGCCTCTCCCCCCCTCTTCCCCCCTCTCCCTCTGTGCCTCTCCCCCCCCCCTCTTCCCCACTCTCCCTCCCCTCTTCCCCACTCTCCCTCTGTGCCTCTACCCCCCCTCTTCCCCACTCTTGCGGCTCGCGCCGCGCTGCGCAAGGCGCAGCAGTTTATCATTGTCAAACTGCGATTCGTCTGAAGCGTGACGACGAATCGCAGTTAGACAATTATAATATGTGATAAATAAATATATATATATGTATATATATATATATATATATATATATATATATATATATATATATATATATATACATATATATATATATATACATACATACATACACATTTATATATATGGCTACGGAATGAAGAGCATTTGTGTCCATATTTGTGTGTCCCAGCTCAACTTCCCAGAATGCAGTGTAATAACTGTTTTTCTCGGAACTCTGAGCTGGAAGCAGGTTTTTTAACTTGCTTTAGACATTCAGATGTGAACACAGATGTAATTTTTATTTACTGTACTACTGTATGGTGGAGGCCTTCTATCGCTCTTTTGCCCACCATATTATAAATGATTGTTGTGGTGAACTTCCTACTCATAAGGTCCACAACACAGGCTGAGATCCCGCCCCATGCTGATGATAGCCAGTAAGCTTGAAACAGCTGTACATGGATTGGATACTCAGCCTTGTTTATTCCAACCTTGGCTTTGCATTAAAGCTGTGTAATAATACAGCATGCATAAGCTTAAAGGAAGCCATGTTTGATAATGGCTACGGAATGAAGAGCGAGGCATTTGTGGCCATATTTGTGTGTCCCGGCTCAACTTCCCAGAATGCAGTGTAATAACTGTTTTTCTCGGAACTCTGAGCTGGAAGATGGTTTTTTAACTTGCTTTAGACATTCAGAGGTTAAGAGATGCACTTTTTTATTATATATATATATATATATATATATATATATATATATATATATATATATATATATATATATATATACATACATACATACACATACACACACACACACACACACACACACACACACACACACACACACACACACACACACACACACACACACACACACACACACACACACACACACACACACACACACACACACACACACACACACACACACACACACACACACACTGTGTTGATGTTGCCGGAGCATTAGTGGTGTGGAGCTGCTGTGTAAGCATGCTGAATGTGTGCACTGTGTGGTATGAATATACGTAGGTCGTTTGTGGCGTTTTGCGAGTTTCTTGTGGCGTTTTGCGAGTTTCTTGTGGTGTTTTGCGAGTTTAGAGTGCTGTAGCCTCGTTTTCGTTTTGTTCGGCGGCCATTTTTTCTCTCACTTACAGTTTTTTTTAGTCTCTAAACTCTTTTATTTTGAGTAAAATGAAGGTCTAAGTTGCATTTTTGAGGTCGTGGGTGCTCCCTCTTGGTGTAGGTAAGGTTTTTATGCATGTGCTGTGTGTATGTATTGTGTTTTAGATTTTGTAATGTTCGCGAGTTGCGTCCGAGTGTTGCGAGGCCGTAATGTGTGTGAACTTGTGTCGTATGTTGTTTGCGAGTGTCGTAATGTGTGTGTCGTGCTCTTTGGGTTGCGACGTGAACTTTGCGAGGTCCTCAGGTGCTGGCATGGAGCGCCTACGGCTCTCCATGCCAGCAACTGAGGCCCTCGTTCCGCGAGGGTCCTTAGTTGCTGGCAAGGAGCGCCTTCGGCGCTCCATGCCAGCAACTGAGACCCTCGCCCAGTGCCCTCGCTTCGCGAGGGCCTTGGCTCGCTACGCGAGCCCACAGCGTTAGCAACAACTCGTACGGTCACAACTATTTATGTGATACATATATATATTATAGAACAGCTTTGAATTTATTTTAGATGTCACTCAACTCAAGAGATCATCCCACCAGACCAACATTGTTATCAGTACATAAATACTTTATGGTTGATGAATGGAATAATGGCTTCCTTCTCCATTTGGATTCTGGGTCTCAGTCTGTAAACAGTCACACTTTGATAACTCAGAGTCCATATGCAAATTAAAGCCATTAACCCACCAACAAGTGAATTAGATATTGATAACAAGGACAGCCTGATGGGCGGATCTTTATAGCTTAGTGACAGCCAAAATCTAGTAAATTAAAAACAGTTTTTCTATTATTAACGGGCATGTTTATTTTTAATAACTTCAAATACTCAAATTTGTAGTGGTACCTTATTATCCTACCATCATTTGGACTTCTGCTGTGGCAGAATTTTCAACCATATAAATACAATAGATACTAGTTTGATTTGCTTTATTTGCCGAATACCAAACTGGTCTATCCTTGCAACATTATACTTTTATGAACTTTTAATAAAAACATGTGCTATACAGTAATTATTTATTGTTGCAGTCCCAGGATAAAACCACTGGTGGAGTGAATCCAGAGCCATGTCCAATCTGCGCACGTAACCTAGGAAAGCAGGTAATGTCCCTGGATTATCTGTACTTCATGCTGTAAAGGAACATTTTTTGTATACTGTATTTAAAAAAACATGACTTAAACAAGTTAGTTTTTATCTTAATGAATAATGAGCAGTAAAAAAATTAATGTTACAGTGGGACTATGGAAATACTTTTTATACAATATTTGACCTTTGGAAACTATTGTTTGCTTATACTGTTATCACCCATTAACAAACATAGCTAATTACCGTAGCTTAAATGGACACTGTGAAGGAGGCATATTTTGTAATGTATCATAATCTTACTAAGGCACCATCTTAAAGAGCCATTTGCCTCACTTTAAGTTCTCTTCATGGTGTGAAAGCGCACAAGACAGTATAATAAAATTACACTAATAACAGCAACAACAAAAAAATCTAAAGTTTAAATTTGTTTACATAACAAAGTGTATCCTGCCTACTGCCTGTTGCATGCGTAAAAACAGATGCAGAGCTGCACGGTGAAGACACGGTGAAGTTTTTCGCTGCACTCAAGACTGAAAAGTTAACCCATAACTGATTCCAGCATTCCATGCTCTGCACAGATGGATTTAAGGGTTAACCTTTTGTTTTCTTTTGATCACTACACAGAGCTGTAGCTGTGGGTCTGGGAGTGGGCACAGATTTTGTTTATTTGATTTCTTTGTGAATAATGCACGTGATTCAAAAATACAAAAGGTACTTCAACATGGATTCATGAGATCTTTATTGTGATATGGTCCAAATTGTCCTGAAATAAGTGACCCTTTAATAATAGCCTTTGGTTATCATTTGGTTAAATGTAATTGTAATTACTGAAATGTTCTTAGTATTGTTTTGCTTCATTCAAGGTATCCATGTATGGCTTTTTGACCTTTTACTGCCCCTCTCTCCCTCATTTTTTTAATTGAAGTGTTTTACCCTAAAGAAATCATTGCACTAGGAAAATAATGTCTCTCTGCACTGTAATACTGCTGGGTAGTGCCGGCAGCCAGTGACCTTGCATAGGGAAGGTGTAGGAAAAGGTCAAATGGCCAAAAATAAATACCTATTCTAGATCAAAAAAAAAAAAAAAAAAAAGGAATGATATTGAAATTTTACCAAATTTTATTCAAAGACTTTTAACATGATACATTACAGTGATTATGCTACATTTCATAATGTGCCTGCTTTACATTGTCCCTTGAAATTGCTTTATCTGCGCATATCACCACATAACTAAATGGCAGTAGAACTGAGTAGCACTGTTCTTGAAGTAAGTGCTGTTCTAATTACCGAGATTGAGTAGCACAGTTCTTGAAGTAAGTGCTGTTCTAATTATCGAGATTGATTAGCACTGTTCTTGAAGTAAGTGCTGTTCTAATTACCGAGATTGAGTAGCACTGTTCTTGAAGTAAGTGCTGTTCTAATTACCGAGATTGGGTAGCACTGTTCTTGAAGTAAGTGCTGTTCTAATTACTGAGATTGAGTAGCACTGTTCTTGAAGTAAGTGCTGTTCTAATTACTGAGATTGAGTAGCACTGTTCTTGAAGTAAGTGCTGTTCTAATTATCGAGATTGAGTAGCACTGTTCTTTTTTTTTTTCCTGACTGTCTGTGACCTAATGGATTCTAACACACCAGGACATCTTTATGTCCATAGTCATACTGATCCACTTGGTATTCATGGCAGAGATACTGGAGTGGGTTGCCAGTTCCTTCGCCAGTGGGCCACAGCATGTAGCTCCTGGTATTCCCCAGTGATCTCCCATCTAAGTACTGACCAGGCCCAACCCTGCATGGCTTCGGGGTGGTATGATCTCTTGGATCCCTGACTGGAATAGAACCTAGGTTTCAGCAGGGAAGGCACCGAATCCTAACCACTGGACCACCAGGGAACCCTAGCACTTTACAGCTATTTAACTTTTGAAATTCAAGAATCACAAGCATTTTACTTAATTGATGTTTTGTTCAGCTTGATTCTCACAACTTGGAAACTAATCATTCATACCTACTCTGTGACTTCCTCCCTAGTGGGCGGTGCTGACCTGTGGACATTGCTTCTGTAATGAATGTGTGGCTATCATCATAGAACAATACAGCGTGGGCACACGTAGAAGTGCAATCAAATGTGCCATCTGTAGGCAGACCACTGCGCACAAAGAGATCTCCTATGTCTTTACCACCGAGGCAGCAAACCTGGAGAAGGACATTCCTGTAAAGGTGAGCTGTATGTTTATCATAGGTCTAAAAAGTCATTAAAGCCGGGCCCTCAGGCTTTATAGCAATTATTGGCAATAATCACACATTAGAATGAGATATCAGACAATGCTTGTTGAGTGAATCAGAAAAATGGGGACTTCAGTTCAAGAAAATGAAGTTTCTTTTTCGATATCATTCACCTGATAAAGTACTTGTTAATATAGTTTTCAGTTATCTAATGTATGGGACTTCCACGTGGTCCTTTTCAAGGTATGAATAAGATTGTTTTTGTCACCCATTAGAAATATTTCAAAATCCATAAAAATCCTAGTTGTAATATACAGAATGGGTGGTAGATAATTTGAAGAACCTCCCAGAAGATGTGGTAGGAACAAATACAGAATAATGCCTGGGATATGCATAATACTATCTAAGATTTTATTAAACCATTATTTTTAGGTTGAAACAAAATTAGCATTAGTATGTTTCTGTGGGCTGACATGTCTCTATGGTAAAATTAATTACTGTATATACTTAAGTATAAGCCGAACTGAGTATAAACCAAGGCACCTATTTTACCACAAAATACTGGGAAAAATGAGTGACTCGAGTATAAGCCGAGGGTGGGAAATGTGCTGTCCCCTGTGTCCCTCTTGTGCCCTCTGTGTTCCCCTCTTGTGTGCCCTTTTCTTGTGTCCCCCCTCTCTCTCCCCTGTGTCTCTTTCCCCTCCACTATCCCCTGTGTCTCTTCCCCCTCTCTCTCCCCTGTGTCTCTTCCACCCTCTCCCTTCCCTGTGTCTCTTCCCCCCTCCCTTATCACCCTCCTCAACCCCCCTCCTCATCCTTCCTCCCCATCCTCCCCTCACTTTACCCCTCTAAATACCTCCCCCTCTCCCTTTCCCCTCACTTACCTCCATCTGCAGCTGTTCCTCCGCTCCTTCCTGCAGCAGGTGGAGGTAAGTGAGGGGAAAGGGAGAGGGGGAGGTATTTAGAGGGGTAAAGTGAGGAGGGGGGTTTAGGATGAGGAGGGCGGGAGGGAAAGAGACACGGGGGGGTTAGAGAGACACGGGGGAGGGGTTAGAGAGTCACGGGGGGCAGAGTGACTCGAGTATAAGCCGAGGGGGGCCTTTTTAGCCTTAAAAAAAGGGTTGAAAAACTTGCCTTATACTCTAGTATATACGGTAGCGTAAATGTTTTGTGCCTGATATGTAACCTGATGGATTAGAGCTGTAGCTGGGGAGTATGCATAAGATTTTTGTTGTTCAGTCGTGTCTAACTCTGTGACCATATGGGCCACAGCATGCCAGGCACATCTCTCAGCCACTGCCTCTCTGAGCTCCATAAGGCTCATGTCCATTGCTTTAGTGACTTCATCCATCTATCCATCTCTGCCATCCTCTTCTTTTTGTGCATAAGATACATTGTGTTATTTATTTACTCATGTTTACTAATCCCCTAAAATCCATAGAAAAAGTTTGGATTTATTTTAGTTAAATGTAATTATAATTTCCTAAATGTTGTTAGTATTTTTTTTGCTCCATTCGAGGTATCCATGTTTGGCTCTTTGGCCTTTTACTGCCCCTCCCTCACTGTATGTTCTTGAACCTTGAAGTATTTTATCCTAAAGAAAACATTACACTAGGGAAATAATGTCTCTGTGTATATCTTCACAATGGGAATGTGGCATATATAACCCTCAGTCTTCTCATTAGCGGTCATTGAATGTTCATTCATTTACAATAAACACACCTTGGTGAGACAGAAGCTGGCTCCATGAAGACAACGCATGACTGCAGCAAAGCATAATTGCACATAAAATTGAGAAATGTAAATGCCGGGGCTTGATCTACAAAATCTTTATTTTTGACTCCTAAATATTCCTCCTGTAAAATCATCCTGGCCTGGTCATTCCCAGGCATTAGGTTTAGCATGACACCTCTATCAGTTATAACTCCCCTGTATTATTCATCAGGGGGTTTAATGAAATAGATGTTATTTGATCTGGATGCACAGTTGGATCCAATAGCTGGCTTTAGTATCAAAATGTCTCCATATTAAACTATCAAGAAGGCAACAATTTCTTTTTTTCAATCTTGTAATGCTTTGCACCACTGCTGCTGTTTAGATTTAGTTTTTTTAATCAGACTGGATTCTCTGCTAGGGTAATTTAATACTTTATTGGACCAAACACCTAGGTTTAGTTGCATGCCATAACCGTTTCTGATGGAGGTGAGATAGCCGACTGGGGTCTTGTAGTTAATTTGTGCTTTCTACAACTTAAAAAAAGAGCTTTCCATTAAAAAAAAATACTGTAACAAATATAGAAGTTCCTGGGATTATGAATGCATCTGATAGAGGAAAAACAGTAGTGTATGAAAACATTTTGTGCATGAAAAAACACCAAAATGACCATAAATAAACTTACCCAAGAGTTTGCAAACTTTCTTCAGTTTTCTGGCAGTTGATTTTGAGAAAAAATGCCCCTGAAAAATCCTAGTTAAATTTAGCATAAAGTGTAAAAGTTGTTTTGGCCAATCAGAGGCAGATACAACAGTCTCTGCAGCAAAGCATCATGTGATTTATAAATATACAGCCATATTAAATTGCGATTCAGTAAAGTTAAAAGGGCTCTATATAAGCACACAGCATATTTTTTTACAGAAGTTTTTAGTTAGTGAACTTCTATTCAAAAGGAAGGTCTTCACTAACTAAAAACTTCTGTAAAAAAATATGCTGTGTGCTTAAATAGAGCCCTTTTAAATTTCCAGAATCGCAATTTAATATGGCTGATAATTTTTAAAATCTATGCAGATTTCACTGTGTTTTATATAACCCAGTTAATCTTCACACAGTCCTAGCTAAGGGCATTGTGAAACTTCCTTTCCCTGGCAGTATCTGGTAGGAGGAGATAAGCAGATTTGCTTGAGGGGAAAAGTGAACAAGTAGTGGTCCTGGGTAATATAAAACTAATAATGTATGTTTTTAATAACATTTTAAAAAATGGACCCCGGAGGTATCAGTGCTACTTTAATGCTATTATGTGTGGGAGAGGGGAGTTTACATTTCTGGAGAAGAATGCTAGCATTTATTGATGCATGGGGGAAGGGGTTGGTGTTAAATTCAGTAAGATCCAATAATCTAACAGATCCTCCTCACTTCTCCCTCAACTACTAATAGATAAAAAAATAAATCCCTCTTGCTTCAGTTCTCAGGAAGTCATGAAACAGACAATATTATTTTTTCTATATATATACACAGTCTTTAAGCATTCTGATATTCTCCAATAATGTTTATGTTCATGGTTTCCCTTTCTCTAATCTAACACATACAGCTTATATCAGAAACACACATTACATGGAGTCATTCTATACACATACAGATTTATTTTATTTACAAATAAACTTGTTTCCCACACCCCCAGAGCTGCTTACCATAGGCACAGTGTACCTACTAATAGAAACGTTGCATTCAAATACAGATTTTAACACTTTACTAACCTTCAAGCCAGCAGCAGCACAGTGCAGTGATGTACAGATCAGTGCCTGACTCCTCGTACTTCCTTCGGCAGGGGGACTACACATCCCATGATTCCTTCCTTCACAAACTGCCATCATTGATTGTTACATTGTATGAAAATGTTTACCTACCTGTGTTTGGCCAAAACAAATTATGAATATTATGCTACTTTTATCAGGGATTTTCAGGGTTGTCAACTCATAAAAGCGGCTGCTTGCAAACTCAAGAGATTTAGCAAACATCAGGGTGAGTTTGTTAATGTTTATTTTTGTATTTCTTCATGCAAAAAAAATGTCTGCATACACTACTGATTCTGCTCTATCAGATGCATTCATAATCCAGGAAACTTTGATATACCTTTTACTATATTTTCCCCTCTACTTTCCAAGGGGAGCCATTCCACCAAAGTTGAAGCTGTGGTCAGAACACTCATGAAAATCCAGCACCGAGATCCAGGAGCCAAAGCATTGGTTTTCTCAACGGTAAGAACGTCTGTGAGCATTTACATTTAAGTAAATAATTACATTTTAAAGGGACTCTATAGAATTTTTTTTATATGATAATCAGATACCCTTTAAAAGTAAACCATCAGTCCTCTAAACAACTGATATACCCTTAGATTGTAAGTTTGTGAGTTTTCAATCTTGCATGGTGCTCAAAACACCAGTGTGTAAGTATTGATATTGTTTTTGCCTTGAACTTACCCATGTATAGCTCTATGGAATATGTTGGCGCGTTTTGCAAATGGGCTATAATCTCTAAAGACAGGAACAGCTAGTTTTATTTTCATATGATAGCACATGGGAATGAATTCCTTAGTAATTATGAATGTGTTTAGGATTGCAGTTGTTTTTATACTCAATGTAGAAGCCGGCTGCACTCTGATTATTTGTGAACTTTATTTTTTTCAGTGGCAAGATGTGCTGGATATTATTGCAAAAGCTCTGCAAGACAACAACTTGATATTTTCACAGATAAACGGGATCCAGAGGTTTCAGGTACAATCAAGTTATTCTCTGATATTTGTGTGTCTGTCCTAACATGCAGACCGAGCATTCAATAGCAATGGGTAGATCTGATTCTCAGCATGCATAAGTGCAGTTTTTATGTTTCTGGGATTCAGTTATATTACAGAATCACTGAAGTGTTCTAATTATAGTATTCTCTCATGAAGAACTTCAATTGATAATGAGTAAAATGTTTTTAGAAAGGTTAAATCATATATACAGTTTCTATTTTTTAACTGTTGCATTCAGCTTTGCTTTAAAGAACCACTGACGGAACCAAAACGGAACTATTTCTAAGATTTTAGACAGAACAGAGCTTTTAAGCACTTCTTGATAAAATAAAGTAAACAAAAGTAAATATATATATATGTATATTATATTCCTAGTGAAATCCAGAAATCTTCTGTCACGGACCCCTTTTCCTGTTCCTGGATCTTAGCCCATTGAGCCAGACTGCTTGGCTCCAGTCACTGGACTATGTGCATACGCACCTCCATTGTATTGTAATCTATTTTATCCCATTGTTTGCCAGATATGATGTACTCTATTTGAGGTCTGCAGCAGGACTGCCCTGGTAAGCATGCCATGTTTAAGGTCAAACTCTGTGTGAACGAAGGTGAGGAAACAGACGTGGAGTAATCAACAGACATGGAGTCTCAAATTGCTTCACTTGTGTATTCACACAGTGTTTGACCTAAAACATAGCCTTGGGGGGTCCTGAGGAAAGGTTTGGGAACCAATGCTCTATCGTACTTGATTTGGTGGTATAATTACATGTTTCTAAACAGATTTTATCACCATAAAAAAAAAATGACTACATTTTTTAATTACACAGTTTGAACCGCAATAGGATAAAATGCAAACATTTACAATTTTACATCGATATCTTCATAAATCCTCAATGTGAAGTAATATTTCGGCCTCTTCCTTTTTTTTTTTTTTTTTTTTTTTTTATATAATACAATATGCCAGAATACATATTTTTGCTTCACAGAATATAACACACACACACACACACATATATATAATATACTAGGAAATTTCCCATTAAAAATTGCGGGAATAAAATTGTAAATCTGGCAATGCTGTTTGCCACACAATGTGAGGATGTTGACCGTCTGCGCAACTTCAGCGCTCATTGCGAATCCAGTGCTGAGCTCCTTCGGCGCTCATTGCATGGCTTGTAATGAGCGCCTTTGGCTCTTATTGCGAGTCTCTCCACGGTGTACTTCAACTTTCCTGCTTTGCAATGATCACCTTTTGGCGCTCATTGTAAGCCTCTCCCCCTGTGTACTTTATAGGCCTCGCACTCGAGCCTCCCCCCGCATAGTTTAGGGGCCTCGTGATTAGTGTTACTGCCTTAGGTTGAATGATACTGCCTTCGGCCTCATTTTCATTCTGTTACATTTTTTCGGCAGCCATTTTTTCACCCCGCTTCGTTGATTTTCGATCATTAAAGACAATATATGCCTCAAATTAACTTGCAACCTCGCTCACAAACTCCCTGACTCTCTCCCTGTGCTGTGTTTGAGTGTGTAAATATATTTGAGGCATATTTGTGTGTTTTTGCAGGCTTTTCCAGTTCGGCCGTTAAAGTTGTATTTTTGCGAGCCCCGCAGTCCATCATACGGGCCGTAATTTTGCATCCATCGCTAAGTCCAGGGGCCTCGCAATGAGGCCTCATTGCAGCTAAGTCCCACGGGTCTCAGGATGAGCACCAGCTAAGTCCCTTGTGACCACCCCTGCAATGAGTGCCTTTGTCCCGCATGCCTCAACTGCAATACAATCTGAAGCCTGGCAATGCTATTTGCCACACAATGCAAGGCTCTCCCATCTCTAACTTGCGGGCCTCGGCAAACCCGCATTGCAGGCCTTGGCAAACCTGCAACTTCCGAGCCTCGCAATGAGCACCTTTGGCGCTCCTAGCGAGCCTACCCCACCCCTCTACTTTACATGCCTCGCGATGAGCGGGTTCACCTCTCAATGCTGGCCGCAGCATGCCTCTTGTCTCTTCCGCCCCCTGGGTATCTTTCCCCCCCCCCCCACTCCCTGCCCTGTCTCTCTTTGACCCCCCTCTCACAGCTTTGAAAACATTTGCGGGCTTGGCAGCGGTTAAACCTGTAACTTATTTTAAATCATAAATCGCTATTGCTCCAAGCCTTGCGAAGAGGAACATTTTTTTACAGGTTTAACGCCGCCATTTTATTTTAAGGCTGTAACTTGGCAGGTGTTGGGAGGCCGCCAAAAGACGCCAATTGAATAGCAAATTAGCTTTCAACCTCACTTATGGACTCCCTGCCTCAGGAGGAGACAGGGAGCCCATAAGTGAGGTTGGTAGTGCCTTTGGCGCTCATCGCGAGCCCCGCAATGAGCGCCTCTGGCGCTCATTGCAGTTCTCTGCAAACCCATAACTTTCGGGCATTCGTGCTCATCGCGAGGCACGCAATAAGCGCCTTCGACGCTCATTGCACATGCGCAAGCCTGTAATTTTTAACATAGCTTGACCGTCAGACTTGCAATTAAGACAACTATATTTGTGACTAGCGACTTGCCCATCAAAAAAATGACTGTTAATAAAATTTTAAGCCATGGCAATGCTGTTTGCCACACAATGTGAATTTTTGTACTGTGAGGACCTTCGGCGCTTATTTCGAGCCTCTCCTCTGGTGTACTTTTGCTCCTCTGAGTAGCTTCTGCGCTCATCACAAAGACAGATACATATGTCTATATGTTTGTAAAAAATAAGCAATTAATTAATTAATATATTTTACCTAATTATAATTAATATATCCATCAATCAATAGGCAGAAGTGCTAGCAATCTTTTTTCATTTTCTCCTCTGAGCAGCCTCTGCGCTCATCACAAAGACAGATACATAGGTCTGCATTTTTGTAAATAGTAATCAATTAGTTATTTAATGAATTAATATACTTTACCTATTTGTAATTAATATATCCATCAATCAATAGGCTGAAGAGCTAACAATCTTTCTTCATTTTCCCGCAAAATGTAATGTGCTGGCCTGTTGAGATTTTTTTATGAATGTCCCAACTATGCATTAGAAGTAGGCTGTGTGCGCGAGGGCAAACCGTTGGTTTATTTGTGTAAAGCGGTAATGTAGATGCGTAATGTTGTGATGTGCAAGTTCGGAGTGTAAAGTAGCGTTGTTTGTGTATGTGCTGCGCGGTTCGTGAGTATTTGGCGTCCTTAATAGTACTGTATTTTGTCACTCGTACGTTCCTGTGTGAAAGTGGTACACCGTTGGTGGTGTGTTGCGCGGTCCAGGGTTGTGTAGCCTTGTTTTCAATTTTTGGGCCACCATTTTATTTTCTCGCTTAACCGATTTTCGAGTGGCGAAACTCTTTAAAATCGACATAAATTTGTATTCCACCTCCCCTCGTTTTGTGTGTGATGTTTTTGTTGTTTTTCGTGTATTGTAATTTTCGGGGTACAGCCGTTAACTTCGTATTTTTCCTACCTCATATGTGTCGCGCGTTCGTCATCTGCTTGCAGCCTAACAGCCTTATTGAATTGTGAATGGGGCAATTGATTATGGCTGTATATATGCACAAAGGATATTTTTTTTTACAGAAGTATTTAGTTAGTGAACTTCTGTGCAAAAGCAAGGTCTTCAGTAACTAAAAACTTCTTAAAAAAAGATGCTATGTGCTTATATAGAGCCCTATTCAATTGTGCGAATGGCAATTTAATAAGTCAGGCAGTGAGCGCTGTTGGCGCTCATCGGCCAAGTGCTGTGAGTTGTAGAGCCTTAACGGCTCGCCTCGCTATTGGAGGCTCGCAGGCGATGAGCGCCTTTGATGCTCATCGCCTAAGTGCTCCAAGTTAACGGCTCGCCTTGATCCAAAGTCGTATGCACCACGCAAAGCGTGAAGACGTCTCGTAGTTAGACAATTTATAATTTGTGATGTGTGTGTGTATATATATATATGTATGTAGATGTTGACAACTTACATTTATTATATTTCAGGAAAACCTTTCAGCATTTAAGTATGATCCCAAAATCAACATTTTGCTGCTTCCACTACACACTGGATCCAACGGACTCAACATAATTGAGGCTACTCATGTGTTGTTAGTAGAACCCATTCTGAACCCAGCACATGAACTTCAGGCTATTGGTCGGGTTCATCGAATTGGCCAAACAAAGTAAGTCCTACAAAAAAGTAAAAACAAAGAGGTACTTGTTGAGTACCTTAGCCACATAACTGCATGTATTGAGGGTATTAACATAAAGTACAGTGCCTTGCAAATGTATTCACCCCTCTTGATTTTTTACTTATTTTGTTACATTACAGCCTTAAGTGTTTTGTTAAATCTGAATTTTTATGTGATGGATCAGAACACAATAGTCTAAGTTGGTGAAGTGAAATGAGAAAAATATATACATACAACTATTTTTTTACAAAATAGAAAACAGAAAATTGGCATGTACGTATGTATTCACCCCCTTTGTTATGAAGCCCATAAAAAGCTCTGGTGCAACCAATTACCTTCAGAAGTCACATAATTAAATGATGTCCACCTATGTGCAATTTAAGTGTCACATGATCTGTCATTACATATACACACCTTTTTTGGGGAAAAAAGCAAGAGGCACCACTAACCAAACACTGCCATGAAGATCAAGGAACTCTCCAAACAAGTAAGGGACAATGTTGTTGAGAAGTACAAGTCAGGGTTAGGTTAGAAAAAAAAAAATATACAAATCTTTGATGATCACCAGGAGCACCATCATATCTATCATAACCAAATGGAAAGAACATGGCACAACAGCAAACCTGCCAAGAGACGGCCGCCCACCAAAAATCAGGGACCAGGCAAGGAGGGCATTAATCAGAGAGGCAGCACAGAGGCCTAAAGTAACACTGGAGGAGCTGCAGAGTTTCACAGCAGAGACTGGAGTATCTGCCATAAAGCCCAATTCTATGGAGCATACAGCTTATTGTTGCACTATGTACAGTGGCCAGAAGAAAGCCATTACTTCAGCAAAAAACAAAATGGCACGTTTTAAGTTTGCGAAAAGGCATGTGGGAGACTCCCAAAATGTATGGAGGAAGGTGCTCAGGTCTGATGAGGCAAAAAATGCAATTTTTTGGCCATCAAAAAAAAAGCTATGTCTGGCACAAACCCAACACATCATATCACCCAAAGAACACCATCCCCACAGTGAAACACGGTGGTAGCAGCATCATGCTGTGGGATGTTTTTCAGCAGCCGGGACTGGGAAACTGGTCAGAGTTGAGGGAAAGATGGATGGTGCTAAATACAGGGATATACTTGAGCAAAACCTGTACCACTCTGCGTGTGATTTGAGGCTAGGACGGAGGTTCACCACCAGCAGGACAATGACCCGAAAAACACACTGCTAAAGCAACACTTGAGTGGTTTAAGTGGAAACAAGTAAATGTGTTGGAATGGCCTAGTCAAAGCCCAGACCTAAATCCAATAGAAAATCTGTGGTCAGACTTAAAGATTGCTTTTCACAAGCGCAAACCATCCAACTTGAAGGAGCTGGAGCAGTTTTGCAAGGAGGAATGGGTAAAAATCCCAGTGTTAAGATGTGGCAAGCTCATAGAGACTTATCCAAAGCGACTTGGAGCTGTGATTGCCGCAAAAGGTGCCTCTACAAAGTATTGACTTTAGGGGGATGAATAGTTATGCACATTGACTTTTTATGTTATTTTGTCCTATTTGTTGTTTGCTTCACAATAAAAAACAAAAAAAACCTTCAAAGTTGTGGGCATGTTCTGTAAATTAAATCAAATCCTCAAACAATCCATGTTAATTCCAGGTTGTGAGGCAACAAAACAAGAAAAATGCCAAGGGGGGTGAATACTTTTGCAAGGCACTGTATATTGTGCTACTGAATATTTTGGCTATTTTTGTAAATGTAGTTTGGAAAGTATCTTACTTTTATGATTATATTCATCAGCAGGAAAGCAGTATACATTCAACTATGGTAAACAGACTCTTTGGGCATTTGTTAATTTAAATGTATCCTCCTTAATTATATTTTCATATAACTTCAATTCCTTTTAAGAACCCAAAATACTAAGGCCTCCATTCAATTGAGCAAATGTTAGTTACTGGAGCCCATAATGTAGCCCATAAAATAATTTGCTATTCAATTGGCATCTTTTAGCGAACGATTTGCATGTTACAGGATGAAATTCCCTGCGATTGTCAAAAACGTAACTCTGACCCATCTAAGACTTTGATTTTTCAATCACAAATCGCTATTCAATTGCAATAATTCCTCAAGCCGCAATTGTTTTCACACCTGTAAATGGCAAATGTATAAGATAATCCTACAAGTACCAGATAGAACTCGCAAGGGAGTTAAACACCTGATTGTAGCACTGTAAATGCCACTAAAAAAATCAATACTGCATTTTAAAAGATGTGGAAAGCGATAAAAGACAGAAATCTCGCAAATCTGCACTTTTTAATTTATGTTTTATATCAATCTCAGTAATCAAGGAGTCAATACATACATCTATACACGAACAGCCTTATTAAATTGCGATTCGGTAAATTTAAAAGGGCTCTATTTAAGCACATAGCATATTTTTTTTACAGAAGTTTTTAGTTAGTGAGGACCTTGCTTTTGGATAGAAGTTCACTAACTAAAAACTTCTGTAAAAAAAAATATACTGTCTGCTTAAATAGAGCCCTTTTAAATTTACCAAATCGCAATTTAATAAGGCTGTAATTGATTGACGTTTAACCTCCATGTTTTACTGACGTCATGATGACGGTCTCATTTACTATTGGCTGTTTCTACATCGGTCGTTACATACTTACTTAATTGTTCATGATCATGCTCTGAAAAGATACCTATGGGTGCATGGTTTACGGTTTAGGCTTTCAGCCAGGTAGCAGCGTCCTTGTTCAATTAAATCTCTCTCTAACTGTTGGAAATTTCAAGCCTGCAGACTTACAGCCGGTATGAAGTCAACTGCGGGCTTGCAATTGAATGGAGGCCTAAGTCTGTCTGCTTCTGGCACCACATTCTTTCTTCCTGTTTACACCCATGCATGTAGCCATCCTTCACATGTGCTGTGAAGGGCTTTCTTCTTTTTCAAGAAACTATTTTTTCAAAATGAGGAGGCAAATGTAAATATACGCATTGTTTCCATTCTATACCAGCAATTATATATTTTAAAGTGGATAGAAGGAACAAACACACTATTAACTGGCATATAGCCAGGCCTTTTGTAATGTAAATTTAATTATTTATATAATAGTGTACATATTTAACATGGATGAAACATAATTGTGCTTATATCTCTTTTTTTTTTTTTTTTTTACCAAACAAACGAAAACATTTCAACAGTTAAAACAAATTGCCAAAATATAAAAAAATATATATTTAATGTGAGATTCTATCTTTATTTATTGGTTACATTTAAATAGATAAATATAGATTACTTTGTTAGACTCATTTTTTACAGTTTTAAATTATTGATGAGTGTTTATTCCATTTGAAAGTATTTACATATTTCAGGATAATGTATAATTATTTGTTTTTCTTTTATTATTTTAAATAAATAAAATATAAGTAGGGTAAAAAGAACTTCATTGCAATGCTGAAAGTTTTTTAAAAGTAATAATATGTGGATAGTTGTTTCAGTTTATTAAAGGGCCACTGAACTCACTTCGAAGTGCTCTTTGTGCCATGAAAGAGCACACCATTGTATGTTAAAATTATCTTTTTTTTTTTTTTATTACGTGAATAACAGCTAAAAAATCTAAAGTTTTAAATCTCTCCATTTACATAAAAGTCTATCCTGCCCACTGGTTGTTGCATGAGTAATAACAGATTTTTCACGTGCTGTGAGTCTGTATGGGGAAGGCTATGATGGATAGCAGCTTTTCCCTGGACTCTGGTCAGTGCAGTGTAACCCATTGCTGACCTGTTTAACCCATAGCTGACCTGTTTAGGTGAGTCCAGCATTGTTGAGGGTAATTTTTTTTTGTTTTGTTATGATTACTACACAGAGTTGCATGGCCCATGTAACTAACCCCCTGTATTAGTCTGAGTTGCTCTAATTCCAAAGAGGCAAGAGAGCAGAAACTGGAATTATTTGCCATAAGAAACAAATAGAACCGGTTCCCTTCAAACTGGAAATGTAAGCAGTCTGACAAAAACCTTACCATTTACTTGAATGGAGAACACACCTCTGCAACCTAATTGGTTACAGTAATGCGGCAGCCTGTAAACACAGATTTCATTAGATTTGCTTTCTCGTTGAAAAATGCACATATTTAAAAAATTCTAAAAGTATTTCAACATGCTTTTTGAAAATCTTTACTGTGATGTGGTCCAAATTGTGCATACTTAGTTGGCCCTTTAATGATCTTTTCTTTTTGCATTGTCTCCAGGTCTACTATAGTTCACCGCTTCTTAATAAAAGCAACAATTGAAGAAAGGATGCAGACGATGTTAAAAACTGCAGAAAGGAGGTAACCCTTGCCAAATGTTTAATGTTCCAATGCTAATATGTGCTCCTAAATAAAATGTGGTGTTTGTTGACATTTAAGCATTTAGTTTTTAACATAAAAATGGTATAATCTTGGTATGCCGGTTAATCTTCAGTGTTAGGTATATCTTGGAGTGATGGGTCACACACCTTAAGACTACTGTAATTTCCTAACAAAATTTATGTTTTTAGACTCACATTTTTCAAATATGTATAATTTATTTATTTGTACAATGGTGCTTTTAGTAGTGCCAAGGTTTAGCCATTATTAAAGGGATACAGAACTATAAAAAAAAACATTTTATAATGCTTTTAAGCTCTCATAGATTTAACTTACAACTATTTAAAACACAGCATTGAACAAGGCAGGGTTGCTACCACCTCCCCTACCTTTTTAATCTCTGAACCTCATCATCAGATCCTTTAAACATAACAGAGTCAGCTCTCCATGGCTAAATTGGGAAGACTTTTGGAGTTTCCAGCATAAAAGACCACTGTAGTTCAAGAAAAAAAGTGAAGTACTTGCCGAACTAACAATATTAGCAGCTAAAATATTTTTGGACAAATCTGAATTTCCAAAGGCTCCGTTTGAGTTTTGGAATCCCTTTTGTGCTTTATTACATTGCATCATTATGTTACATCAATACGTGATAGTAATTTTGTAAACATATTAACATCCAATCACCTTGAAAAAATAGTGTTACGTAAGTTGATACTCTTCTTTGAATAAGGAAAACCTTACTTGACCTATGAGATGTGCCTTTAGACTTGACTTTGGTGCATTTGAATACTTACAGATGGATATCATTGCTTAAAAAATGTAATTTTAATTCCTAATCTTCTATTTTTGTATTTTTTTAGTCACACCACCACATCTCTGAAGCAGTCTGAAGCATCCGTCCTTACTGTAGCTGACCTGGCAGACCTATTTACAGAAGAGAGAGAAGAACTAGAATAATCTGTGATTGATAATTCTTACATAAAGGGAGTCGGTAGTCATTTTATTTTTTAGAGCATATGCCTGTAATCATAAATCTGAACAGGAGAAGATAAAAAAAAAAGGTTTTAGAACATGTCTGTTGCATATCCTTAACTGGAAACATGGGTAAGATGCAACACCAAGTCATATCAAAACGGTCATCCCCAATTTCTCCAATCGGGAACATATCCTGGGATATTTATTACCCACAATTATTTCCTTTCTCATTCTGTGTACACACAAACATTTCTTAATTACTTATTACTGATTCATATTAAATGCTGGTGGCTCCTTAGTTAGCAGCTTAGCGGAATGAAACCAAGACCACATGAAGTCTTTAAGTTTTTATTTTTATTAATATTTTGCTTTAGACTTTTCAGTAAGTAAGATTTTTTTTTTTAGAATATATTCCAAAACTTCTTTTTGGGAAATACCTGAAAACAAAATTTCTAATATTATGAATTATATATAAAACTAGCGACTTGCCCGTCAAAAATGACGGCATAATATTTTTAAGCCTCGCAATACTGTCATTTGCAACACATTGCGAGCCTCGCTATACATGGCTTCTCTTTCCTTCCCTTGTTCTGTATTCTCTCCTTCTCTGTGAGCCTTGCGATGAGCGCCTTCAGCACCCATTGCAGGCCTCGTAACGAGCGCCCATTAAGGGCCTCCCGTCACAAATGACTGGATAATATTTCAGTTTTCTTGTAATATGTATTTTTGCTGTTGTAAAATCTACCATTTTGGAGTTTCTGCTGTTCAGCGTCCTGACATAGGAGATGTTGAATACAGAGGAAATTTATATCTGTACAATGGGAATGTGTCATTTAAAACTACCAGTGTTTTCAAAATGACTAATGGAAACACATTGGTTTGCAATGACCCAAGCTCCTGAGAAATCAGCAGACAGAATCAAATGGGAAAATAAAATGGACTCCCTCATATAAGATTAATTTCATATTAACGTTAAAAATGTAAAGATTAGCTATTTACTTTTCAAAAACATTGCATGTTATCAAGCTTATGTATTCAAAAGGCAATATAGAAAATAGTCCTTTAAAATGTACATCTCTTATTCAGGATTCTGATTACATTTATATGCTGTAACAGGTTAGAAATAAATTAAAAAAAAGAAACAATTACAGAATTCCTTTATTGTATAAACATACATTCCGGAATAATCTGATAATTCCTTAGGATTTAACAATCCTGTACGATTTTGTGAGAAGAGCATATTGGACAAAGCTATTCATTTCTACAGAACTAATTGTTGGATGTTGTAAAAAAACACTTCTGTGCTGCTTCTAACGTTTTAGCAATACTCTCACACTTTTTGTATACCCTTCCATGTTTATAGTGTGACTATTAGGTTAAAATGTTGGACCTTTCCTGTTTTGTCCCAACCAGCAGTGGCGTGCATCGTCCGTTATGTGGCACAACTGTGGCTCGTTGTGATTTTATTTAATTTGTTCTTAGCGTTAGAATTATGCTTATTGTTTAGGGTTCCGCGTTAGAATTATGCTTATTGTTTAGGGTTCCGCGTTAGAATTATGCTTATTGTTTAGGGTTCCGCGTTAGAATTATGCTTATTGTTTAGGGTTCCGGTAGTGGCAGATGAAAAGCTTTACACAGTAAAATAGTAGCGTGCATATTTTAGAATGTAAAGCTTATCGTCTGCCACTAATCTAACCATAAACCCATCCCCTAAGTCTAACCCTAACTCTAGCCCTCATTCTAAGAAGAAGTTGACAAAGTCCTGGCACACCACCGTCGCACCACCTACTGGCCACTGCTGGCAGAGACAAATAGGAAAGATCCACAAAGTCTTCTCATAAACTCACAAGGGCTCTGTGTTAGAGAGTAGTATCATCCAGTTATATGTATTTATTGTACACCAAATGTGCATTAAGAAGCAGTGTTTGTGCTCTTTAGGTATATATACTGGCACGCCGTCTTTAGTTGTGCCACCTTATAGACGCAGACAATTGGGCTGTACAGAAATAAGTGCTGCACTAGAAGCAATCACGCGCAATAGCGCGCTCCTTCCAGCTTCCCTTCTCTCTGTCTATTAGAGACATCCCTTAAACCCCTATAATAAAATCCCTACACTAACTATACTAAACTACTACACTACCTATACCAAACCCTCTGTCCCTTGCCTGTACTCTCTCCCTTCTTCTACCAGCTTCCTCTCTGTCTCCCTCCTCCCATCCACATTTTTTACGTACCCCATCCCAGGGGCAATACTGCGCCCCGACATTTGCATGTTACATCTGCGTGTTACTGCTCCTCACCAGGCCCGTGAGATGGGGTAAGTAAAACAGGCAGGGGACAGAGGGTTTAGTATAGGTAGTGTAGTATTTTTAGTATTATTTAGTGTATGGGTTTTAATATAGGCAGTGTAGGGGTTTTATTATAGGGGTTTAAGGGATGTCTCTAATAGACAGAGAGAAGGGAAGCTGGTAGGAGCACGCTATTGCGCCTGAGCACTTCTAGTGCAGCGCTCATTTCTGTACAGCCCAATTGTCTGGGCAACTTCCGCACGTGCACTAAAGTCGTGCTACCATATATACTGGCTCACGTGGAACAGTGTTGCCATGGAAACCTGAGTAAAAGCTATAAGAAACAATGTGGTTAATGGATTTCACATGAACACTAATTATGGTTCTAAGCAAGATTCAGCCATTTTGAAACGTAAATTCTCATTTACTGACTGAAAGCAGATCCTGAACCATGAATTCTACACCTTTATTTATATTCTATTATACATACTACTTACACATAGTTTAGGTATTCTGTTTGTCATTGTTGGAACTACTACTTGGCTTTTAACTGACCCCTCAAGACCTCTATCTTGTGAAGGATTTATCTGCAACACGGGCTCACTCGTGCACACTGCTGTCTATTTCACTTGCGGTGAGATTATGGTCACCAGTTAGATTATGCGGTCACCTGATATACATTGGAGGAAGAGTGCCCGCACCTGTAATGTAGATAAATCTGCATATCAGGCCTATAGAACAAACCTATTAACGTTTGTTAGTTCTCAGACTGAGTACTTCTGACATTGTTTCTTTATAAATCTGTAATGCCAGCATTAACAAGGTGGAGGCCTTTTTATCAAGGGAGTTCTGTTAATACCAAAATGGCTGCACCCATAGTGGAAATTAGGAAGTCTAACAGCACTATTACATTTGAAGCCCGTAGCAGTATTGGCACACCCTCAAAGGCTGCGGGATTGAAAATCGGCTGCGTTACAGAGATATTTAATTAGACCATACCGTGAGTTACGGGCTTGAGACGCAAACCCGTAAATTATTTTTGCGCACGTTGGATGTGCGGCCGTGAACATGAATAATTAGTCAAACCGTAGTTACGGGTTTAGATGGAGGTAATGGCAAGCGAGATCGTCATCATTATGTCACTGAAAGTGGAGCCATACGGGCTTCAATTACGAGTTTCGATCGGACCCTCATTCCAGAAATAATGCAATATTAATAAATCAGTAACTATGATATTCTAGTCCATGCGACTTCCATTATATGTATTAACACATTGATTGCCGGGATCGATATAACACGGAAATTAAATTTGCGAGTTTGAGAATGTTGTGCTATTAATTTTTATATCTAACGTCACTTTCCCTTTCATTATAAGTACAGTAGTGTGTGTATATTTGCATTTACAGTGCCACGGATAGAATTGTAACCCCCTTGCGGGTCCTCTCTAGTACCCTTTGGCTTTTTGGCTCCATTTGAGGGTTACGGACTTGAACGCCAGTGAATTTGTTGCAATTTATGTGCTTCGTCCTTACCCCGCAAGTCGTTGGCGGGTTGCTTTAAGGGTCCAATTTAATAGCCGCAAGTGTTGCGGCTACGATTTTACACGTTGAGGGAATTTAATAGAGCTGTAAGCCATGATAAATACTGTTCTCCTTTATTTTAATACTTTATTGTTAAAAAAAAATGTTTTAAAGAGGAATTTTGATTAAATTGTCATTTTTTATGACATAAACTGTCATTTTAGTTTACAGTAACAGTCATACAATGTATAGTTTCATATAGCTGTGTTAGTCCTATAATGGAGTAACAAGGCAAGTGAATTTTGTTTTACGTAAAGATACGTTTTTTCCAGGCAATCAATATGTCTCCAGTTTTTAAGGCCTGACAAAGGAGAAAATACATCTTAAAAGCTTTTAGAGCTTTTACAGTAAATCCCTTCCCTACACTACTATTTTGTTCTAAAGATGTGAGTGTAAGTTGAAAACCTGTGTAAAGCAAAGAATGCATAGAGCGACATGGAAAGAATTGCTCTTGGGGGCTTGCCCTCTGCCAGCCAATGAGATCCTCAGTCTAAAGGAGCTTGTTCGTTTCAATGACAGATTTTACTTAAAAACTTTTAATGAAAAAAACTACTTTTTGTAATGTTTAAAACATGCTCTTTTAAATACTTGAACAAAAAAAAACACACTTGTGTTCCTTGTCCCTTTTTAAATGCAACATATTTAAAGGAACCCAATCACGGGAAAACCTGGTCCAAAAACATAGCAAACCCAATAGAGTATGTTTCAACAATATCTTCTGTGCTTAAAAGATTGCAAGTAAAACATCTGCTGTACCTGAATTCGATTGCTAAAAAACAATGCATGGAGTCCGACATCTTGCAACAGGGGCCTCCCCCCATTGGGCATCCAGAAAAGCTAAAAATGATAATAAAACGCACCTTTCAGCTCCAGTCTTGCCCAAACATGTCACTCAAGCAAGTGCTGGGGAGGTGTCCCTGGAGCCGATCCCCACATTTACATATTGAACTGAAGGATGACATCCACAATCTTTACATTCAAACTCATCAGAATGGAAGGCATCTGGAGCATGGTGTAACGGGACAAATATACAAAGTTGGGCATGTTGATGTGATTGGGTCTCTTTAAATACATATAGATGCATAGAACAGATATAATAACGCAAATTTACAGTGCAATTTATTTATTTGTGGCTAGTTTTGCTGAGGTTTATGACACTTGATCTTTTCTGTCTGTTTTATATACGTATTTGTCCTGTATTCTGTACTTAGAATTAATCCAAAAACATATGAAACCGTGTAAGTTGGGAATTTACTATAGGCCATAATTATTGTTTTGCACATGAAAGCACGCATAAATTATACAAAATATTTCACAGAAACTGATAAAGTTACCAGCATAAATCTATGATTTAAATATTTCTCCAAAATATACAATATACTGTTAATATTTTTATCAACAAAAGAGAATGAAAATTATAAATGTGCCATGAAGTTAAAACGGAAAAGGATTATTTTAATATTGGTTTATCTAATCGTGAGTTTTACTTTGTGATGATAAAAATAAATGGCTTGGTGTGTTTTCAAAGTTAAACTGACAAGGAGAGGCTGCTCCCTGGTAAGGTGAGAGCTCTCCACTTTCACATTGTAGTGATCTCACAACATTTTGCTGAATAGACTCCATAGAGTAACATAAGAATTGGAGAGGTCTCCTCCGTCTTGAGACTTCTTGCATTAGTGTATACAACTTATTTTGATTTGGAAGTGATGCATTTCAGATAGACTTCCATAGACATATGAGTCAAAATAAATGTATTTATTATGGACATTAGTTGGAGTGCATTTCTCAATTGTGTCCTTCAAAAATCAATATCAATGCTGTTTGATTAGAACCACTGTAGTTAAGAAAATAAAATATTGAAGTACGGTATGTTACGAACATAGCAGCTGTGTAAACCATGAACATTTTTAGAAAAATAATTTTAGTATACTTGCCTAGTGTATAGAGCCTACCATAACAGTAATCCTTCCGGTTCAGTGCATGAGTGGGGTGGGTATAGGGTAGGGAATTCTTTGCTTTTTGCTGATTTGTTTCTTTGCAAGTGCAGGAGAAGGGGTAGGAGAAAAATACTAATAGATGAACTTGAATAAGGTCACATCCTCAATAGAAAAGCCTGATAACATGGAACATTCTGTCAATAAGTAAAGTCTCTAAGAATGATTTTATGCCTAATTCTAAATATTGTTAATTTATCTGGATATAAGCCTGAGTTGATCATAACACTGGGAATTTACAAAGTCTGGTTTTCAGGATATCTCTTAAGCAGGAAAATGTTTTCAGGATATCTCTTAAGCAGGAGAAGATCATATATATATATATATATATATATATATATATAATTTGTTCCCCAAAACATCTCTCAAGGTTGATCCAATTCTTTATAATTTATTATGAACGAGTATGTATATTTTCCTTCATCTATACTGGGTTACTTGGATATATTTCAATTCTAATCGGCAACATTTTGTGCAATCTAAAAATGTCCTTTTTTGTTTAAATTATTGAAATTAAGTGTTATGCACCATGAAATTACTAAAATGGTTTTCTATTGTTATACAGTTTGTTACTTCACGATGTTTTTCCTAATCTACAGTTTTCATTTAGATACTTTTCCCAGATCAAGTTGTTCTTTGATTGCAGAAATATGTTTTTCCATGTTAATATGAAAACCTGATCATAACATGGGCCAGATGTAAAAACTAAAACGCTACAGAACCTCTCTGTTCTTATATTATTATGTAAGACATTTCCCAAGAGCTTTACAACACTTCACTCTTTAGTAGATAAGGCCCTCTGTATTATATATAGTATTTCACACAATGAAAAGTAATGTTTCTCTGAATGTTTCTTTTATTTTTACTACTGGTAATGTGTGCAGCTTACAGAGAACAATCAATCTTGTATTCAGTTTTTGTATCATATTTTAAACCTATTGATGGGTAGTTTTTCTGTTTTGTATGAACTGTAGAATATGCAGAAAATCTAGATTTGGACAAATATTTGAGAGATTATTGAAAATGAAGAAAGGGAATAAGCCAAGTGGTGTCTATTTTTCACATCCGTCTCCTAATGGGCTATAACTATTTGTACTCACTCTGCACATAACAGATCTTTAAATAATACTGTATTTGTATGTAATTTGCACTGTTATATAGTTACAAGGTTTTAATAAATGGACAATAACTTAAATGCATTGTCTTGACTCTTAATACTGCATTATTTTTCTTTTCAAACTTTGGAATTTCAAACTTGTCAAATTTTCTAAATTTTTCTAATAATTAATTTTAGATTTGTGGACAAATGCCTTTATAACAGTGCTCAATGTCAGGCTGCAGTTGCAAGGCAAGTAAAATCTTAGCATGTGTTGAGGGCTATAGAAGCAAGGGAAGCAAATATAATTCTGCCGCTCTATACATTTTTAGTACAACCTCATTTGGAATATGAATTTTGGGTACCCCTTCAAAAATGTCCTTGTAGAGTTGGAAAGGGAACGGTAACAAAACTAATTTAGGGAAATGGAGGCACTGACTTACTGAGTACGACAACCAAATTAAGCTTTTTTTCTCCCCCTCTACTGGCCTCGTGATGAGCGTCTTTGGCGCTCATCACAAACCTTGCAAAGAGCGTCTTTGGTGCTTATTGCAAACCTCTCCCCCCTCTACTTGACGGGATACTCTCATTGCGAGCCTCTCCCCCCTCTACTTTACTGGCTTCCCCCCCCTACCCTGTGTCTCTCCCCCTCCTCTCCCTCCCCTGTGTCTCTCTCCCCCCCAACTCTCACTCCCCTGTGTCTCCCCCCTCCCTTCTCTGTGTCTCCTCACTCCTTCCCTGTGTGTCTCTTCTTCCCGTCTGTTTTCCTCTTCTGGACGCGTGCACCGACGTATTCCGTACCGCTGTACATAAGTTAAGTTCAGACAAAGATAAATACTAATTAACATATAGCAAAGCAAGGAGGGCCCTGTCTTTGAGCTAGGAATCCAATGTCCATGGTGAATTCCCAAAGTACTTAAAATAGAAACTCGCAGACTTACAATCTAAGGTATAGTGAGTGGTGAAAGAGGGAGAGAGGGGTGATAAGCGTGTTAGGGTGGAAAGTGATACGCTTCTTTAAAGAGATGCGTTTTAAGTGAGGTTTTAAATGTTTTGAGGCAAGAGGATAATCTGATGGCGCGAGACCAGGAGTTCCAGACAGTAGGGGCAGCACTAGAAAAGTCCTGGAGGCGGGAGTGAGAGGAAGTCACAAGAGTTGCAGAAAGAAGAAGGTCATTAGCAGAACGAAGTGGACGGATGGGGGAGTATTTGGAGATGGGAGCAGAGATGTATGGTGGAGCATTATTGTTGAGGGCTTTGTAAATTAGGGTCATGATTTTAAATTTTATTCTTGAGGCTAAGGGAAGCCAGTGAAGTGATTGACAAAGAGGTGATGCTGACACTGAACGTTATGTTCAGAAGATGAATCTAGCAGAGGCATTCATAATGTATTGAAGTAGAGATAGTAGGGTGGTGGGTAGGACAACAAGAAGCGAGTTGCAGTAGTCTAGTCGAGAGATGATGAGAGAGTGTATTAGGATTTTAGTTATGTCTTGTGTAAGATAGTGACAAATTCTGGAGATGTTTTTTAGATGGAGAAGACGAGATTTAGTTAGTGATTGTATGTGAGGGATGAAAGAGCAGGGTCCAGATGAACTCCAAGACAACGGGCTTGGGAGGTGGGGGTGATGATGTCGTTGTTGACAGTGAGAGAGATGTGAGGAATGAACGCTGTGTGAGAGGGAGGGAAGATTAGGAGTTCAGTTTTAGACATGTTGAGTTTCAGATGGTGGGTGGACATCCAAGAGGATATACTAGATAGGCAGTTGGAGACATGTGTTAGAAGAGAGGGGGATAGATCTGGTGCGGAGAGGTAGATTTGGTTGTTGTCTGCATAGAGATGATAATGAAGCCCAAAAGGGTACCAAGTGAGGATGTGTAGATGGAGAAGAGGAGGGGACCTAGGACTGATCCTTGGGGTACACCAACAGACAGGGGGTGAGGAGAAGAGGTGTCGGAGAAGGAGATACTGAACAATCAATTTTGTAGGTATGATGAGAACCATGAGAGAGCAGTGTCTCGAATACCGAGGGAGAAGAGGATATGGAGTAGAAGTGGATGGTCGACAGTGTCAAATGCAGCAGAGAGAGAGCTAGAAGAAGAAATATTGAAAAGTCACCAGATGGTTCCATGTTACAGCGACTTCAAAAAGTAGCTATAAATGGAGACATTTGACCCCAGTCGTTTGCCGTTTATTTCCTGCCCATCTTTCCATGGAAACTCATCGGTCTTGAGAAAACACCACCCAGTGAAACCGTCCATCAGGCTTCCCTGCTCTGACTGAGAAATTCAGCATGGAACCGATCAATTAAATAGAACCCTTAATAAATACATTAGAGAAATTGTAGATCATGTGTTGATAGCCGAATGAGATGTTTTGAAATCTGCAGGAGCTGCTGCTTTAGGGAAAGCACCATGGACACTGGATTCCAAACTCATTCTAAAGAGATACAGGGGAGGATGATGAGGGAGGTGGGAGGATGATGAGGGAGGGGGGATGAGACACAGGGGAGGATGATGATGGAGGGGGTAAAGAGATACAGGGGAGGATGATGAGGGAGGGGTAAAGAGATACAGGGGAGGATGATGAGGAAGGGAAGAAAGAGACACAGGGCAGGATGATGAGGGAGGGGGGAAGAGACACAGGGGAAGATGATGAGGAAGGGGGGAAAGAGACACAAGGGAGGATGATGAGGGAGGGGGGAAGAGACACAGGGGAAAATTATGAGGGAGGGGGAAAAGAGACACAGGGGAGGATGATGAGGGAGGGGTAAAGAGATACAGGGGAGGGTGATGAGGAAGGGGTGAAAGAGACACAGGGCAGGATGATGAGGGAGGGGGAAAGAGACACGGGAAGATGATGAAGAAGGGGGGAAAGAGACACAGGGGAGGATGATGAGGGAGGGGGGATGAGACACAGGGGAGGGTGATGAGGAAGGGGGCAAAGAGACACAGGGGAGGCTGATGAGGGAGGGGGTAAAGAGATACAGGGGAGGATGATGAGGGGGGATGAGACAGGGGAGGATGAAGAGGGAGGGGGTAAAGAGATACAGGGGAGGATGATGAGGAAGGGAAGAAAGAGACACAGGGGAGGATGATGAGGGAGGGGGTAAAGAGATACAGGGGAGGATGATGATGGAGAAGAGGTTTTAGGTTATTTATGCCCTTTATGGATTAAAACCAGACTCTGCATCAACTATGTAATTTTCCGTGGGAGTTTTGCCATGGATCCCCCTCCGGCATGCCACAGTCCAGGTGCTAGTCCCCTTAAAACAACTTTTCCATCACTATTGGGGCCAGAAAGAGTCCCTGTGGGTTTTAAAATCCGCCTGCCCATTGAAGTCTATGGCGGTTCGCCGGGTTCGCCGGTTCGCGAACATTTGCAGCGGTTCACGTTCGCGGTTCGCGAACCGAAAAATTTATGTTCGCGACATCACTACCCAACACAATCGAAGGGGAAGAGACTCCAGCACAGATTGGCAATGGTAGTAGCAAAACGTCTAAGCAAAATCGGGATAAAAGTATAGCCATTCACTGGCACCACCGGCAACTTCGGGGGATACTCAAGGCTAACTACAGTACTGCTACTGGCAACAAGACTCAGCAAGACCAGTATGAAAAGTATAGCCATTCACTAGCACCACTGGCAACTACACTTACAAATTTTGGACAAAAGTTCATGCTACTAACCAGGTCATTTCAGCACCATTAGAGACCAGACAGTTGGAGTACTTAAAGCAGTTGGGCTGGTTTCTACAGAGGGGAGCTTTTATGTTCTCTTCTCTTAGGGAATTTCAACTGTGATGAGAGTTTGTAATCTCGCCACTGGCGTGGCACTGGATGCGATGTGAGACATCCGTTAAACCATCTATTATCTACTAGAGACACCAGCGGGATCATTACACAATAATAACAATTACACAGCTCTGTCTTATATAAATGAGTCTGACACACTCCCAGAGTCTATGAAAAAGAGGAAAACATGAGAAAAAAATGGATCTAAAACGAATATCTCTTATCTCGAGACAGCTTATCTGTACTGTATGAAGGAATAGGTTCTCTTCAATATGGGACAGTTGGAAGGATCAGAACATCTCCGCCTGAGCGTTTTTGCATTGTTCCGCAGACCATTTCCATATACAGTTGAAAGTAAGTAACTGAAAAACTGTGGTTAGAGAAAGCCAAGACTTACTTATATCAGATAAGAAGACGACGTTCTAGGAGACACAACCCTTAGGCTCTGTAATATTCACAACTTCCTTGCACGTATGGGCAGATCCAGTGCGGGGAGGCACAGGATAATACATGTGAGCCACACTTGCAGCACTGATGGAAATCAACAACAGAACTTTGAAATAATAAATCAAAAGTGATCCAGGCCTACACTGATTGATTCTAGAGTCATTGGACTCTACATGGTACGTTTACCTCACACTCACACATTTAATGTTATGCTTTGGTTTGGAGTAATGCTGTTGAATTTGGTTTTTGAACTCACAATATTGTGGACATGCTTAGGAAGTCCATATTTGGTGGCATATTCTGTTTCCCAGTGAGCTTTCTCCCACTTATGGAGTCAGTTTGAAGATGAGGTTCAGCATTTGATTATTTTTATTTTTAGGTTTGCAATGCTTGTAATAACCTAGTGTTTGTTTATTTGGTTGACCCTTCGTGTCAAAGGGCAGAATATTGTAGGTATTGCAGGGTATTTTAGAGGGTATTGTTTCAAAACCTCTTGCTTTAAAATGTCATATTGAGTATATCAAACCCAGAATGCAGCTAGTCATTCTGGCACAAATCATATTGTTCTGCACTTCCTACTAAAATATAACTTTTTTCATGTAACTAATTTCCATATCCTGGCCGATAGTCCGATATGATGACATCACTATGACTGAAATGTGTTATTCTATTGTGTATTATACAAAAAATATTTGTACGACACCCCCATGTTTTTACTAATTCTTATTGAATTTTAATAATTATCCACATTTTACAGAAATCCAGGTATTATATTTTTTTGTATTGGTAGACTGCATGTTTGAATCTTTTTGCATAGGATTTACCTTTGCATTCTCTGAGCTGGTTTGTTTGAATTAAAGAGTTGTTTTAGAACCTGGAATATTGATTGCTTTTGTGAGTGATTTGAGCCGGTAGAGAGTATCTGTATTGGATTTCCACAACATCAGCAGCCTCATTGTATACTGTATAATACTAGCATCTACCATGCTTATTGCTGTTGAGTGTATATCATACAGTGAACACTATGATGAAGTTGTCCTTGTTTTTTTCTTTAATAAAACCATTGAACCAACAACAAAATGCATGTTGTGTGGGGTTGTTAGTATCTATTTAAAATGGTATTTTAAGAATAGAAAAATAAAGTTATTAAAAGTGGCAGAAAAAGAAAACTGAGACACAGATTAAAATGGAAAGTGGATAAGATATTGATTTGTTAAACTATACACGATAATGACCAAACTGTTTAAAAAATAATAGAGTCCTTTATTTATTATATTTTGTTTACAGTAATGCTACTGGAGAACCTTATTTATTTATTTTTTATTTCTTAAAATATTTTGGCAATTATCAAGTATAGGTATTTAAAAGACCATATAGAAATAATGGACTCTATTACCACAAAAACGATTTGTTGTTTTTAAAGTGATTCTTAGAAAAACAAAACAAAAAAAACTATGCATTGTTACAGCCATTTGGTTCTAAAGTGAATTATTCATGCTCCTTGTTTTCTAACCCTTAGTGCAAATAAGAGGCTCAGAATACTGATTAGCTGCATACTAATAGTCTGCTTGTGTGTCTCCGTGTCTGTAAGGTAGATTCCCAAACCCACACTTATCAAGCATTCCGAGACACAAAATAGCATACTGAGCCAGGTATACTGAACATAAATGAGCTGCATCATCGATGTGGAATATCTCAGGAATGATTTACTACAGAGAAAAACAGCTTGTATAGATAATGTTTTTTTTTTAATTGAAGCAAATTGCTGGTGGGGTGACTATGATCCTTTAAAGTGCCTTTTTGTGCATCAGCATGCAGCCAATAAGCATGAGATCCCTGATAAGTGTTCTATGTAACAGGACATAGACCCAAAAATGGCTGCTAATGAGGGCACTGAATAATTTTTAGATCCTGAAAACATCAACCTGGATCTAGTGAGAGGCTTTTCTTTAATAGTATATTTGACCTTCTGATACCTCTAATATTGAGGTGATGCCTACATCCCACCATCACTCCCTTCCCACTTGGAGAACTGGCGTGGACATCTGCATCTCTTTTCTTAAAGAAGAGGTAAAAAAAAATGCAGAGAGGTCTCAGACTCCTCCACCAAGCCCACCGCCTTTGCCAGTGGGGGCTGGTTAAATAAATGCAAAATGGGTCTCCTTGGAAAAAAGAAGTGGAGCAAGCACATGCATTTAACTTGTGACTTAGACATGGTGCAAGTTTATAGCATCATTTTAGTTTTTAATACAATTATGGTTCCTCTGTTTTTAAATGTTTTGCTTAAAGGGAAAAGGGACTCTGTTACCCCAAAATGAAATGTTTTTTTGGGGGGCTTATTCTTAAAGAGCATGAAAAACTGGCTTAATGTTGGGTTATTCATTTTTTTCTAACATGAATCAGTCCTGAGAAACTCCATTTTGTCATTGCTCTATTTATATGCACATGCTCACACATATTAATTACCTGCTTTTATGTACTAACTTGGAAATTGCCCGTCAAAAATGACGGGAGTAAAATTGTAAGGCTAGCAATGCTGTTTGCCACACAATGTGAGGCTATGGGCCCTCTAAGCAGCTTCAGTGCTTATTGTAAGCCTCTCCCCCTGTGTAGTTTATAGGCCTTGCACTTGAGTGTTACTGTATTGGGTTGTGTTAGTGTCTTGGGTTAAGTGTTAGTGGCTTGAGTTAAATGTTAGTGGCTTGGATGAAGTGTTACTGGCTTCTATTAAGTGCTACTGCTTAGGGCTATTTTTTACGTCCCTCTGGCTAGTTTTACGTCCTTGGGCCTAGTTTTAATCGCTTTGCTTTTTTTCGGCAGCCATTTTTTAAATTTAAAAGAGAAAATTGGCTTTTGCGTATGTATTCACCCCCTTTGTTATGAAGCCCATAAAAAGCTCTGGTGCGACCAATTACCTTCAGAAGTCACATAATTAGTGAAATGATGTCCACCTGTGTGCAATCGAAGTGTCACATGATCTGTCATTACATATACACACCCACACACACAAGTAAGGGACAATGTTGTTGAGAAGTACAAGTCAGGGTTAGGTTATACAAATATATTCAAATATTTGATGATCCCCAGGAGCACCATCAAATCTATCATAACCAAATGGAAAGAACATGGCACAACAGCAAACCTGCCAAGAAACGTCCGCCACACCAAAACTCACGGACTGGGCAAGGAGGGAATTAAGCAGAGAGGAAGCACTTAAGGTAACCCTGGAGGAGCTGCAGAGTTCCACAGCAGAGACTGGAGTATCTGTACATAGGACGACAATAAGCTGTACGCTCCATAGAGTTGGGCTTTATGGCAGAGTGGCCAGAAGAAAGCCATTACTTCCAGCAAAAAACAAAATGGCACATTTTGAGTTTGCGAAAAGGCATGTGGAAGACTCCCAAAATGTATGGCGGAAGGTGCTCTGGTTTGATGAGACTAACATTTAATTTTTTGGCCATCAAAGAAAACGCTATGTCTGGCGCAAACCCAACACATCACATGACCCTGTTTTTCAGCAGCTGGGACTGGGAAACTGGTCAGCGTTGAGAGAAAGATGGATGGTGCTAGATACAGGGATACTCTTGAGCAAAACCTGTACCCCTCTGTGCGTGATTTGTGGCTAGGATGGAGGTTCAACTACCAGCAGGACAATGACCCCAAACACACTGCTAAAGCAACACTTGAGTGGTTTAAGGGGAAACATGTAAATGTGTTGGAATGGCCTAGACAAAATCCAGACCTTAATCCAATAGAAAATCTGTGGTCAGACGTAAAGATTGCTGTTCACAAGCGCAAACCATCCAACCTGAAGGAACTGGAGCAGTTTTACAAGGAGGAATGGGCAAAAATCCCAGTGGTAAGATGTGGCAAGCTCATAGAGACTTATCCAAAGTGACTTGGAGCTGTGATTGCCGTAAAAGGTGGCTCTACAATGTATTGACTTTAGTGGGGTGAATAGTTATGCATATTGACCTTTTCTGTTATTTTGTCCTATTTGTCGTTTGCTCCACACACAAAAAAAAAAAAACATCTTTAAGGTTGTGGGCATGTTCTGTAAATTAAATGATGCAAATCTTCAAACAATCCATCTTAATTCCAGGTTGTGAGGCAACAAAACACAAAAAATGCAAAGGCACTGTAGAATTTGCACTAGAACTATATAACAATAGGCAATAGAGCTCCAGCATAAGCTCAATCCTCCTAAATCAACCTAGTATAATTAGGTCAATGGAGATTGTTTGAGATACCACACTGTTGTCATAATGATGATTGAGCTTTAGCACATCCATATATCTTTTTCCACAATTCAAATTGCCTGGAAACTTCAACTTTGTATATCGAAATGATTTCACTATCGTAACTGCTTTTGTGTTTTTTTAGTTTATTTAGGCCAGGATTTTCAATAAATAGTAGACACAAACCATTGCAGGACATTTAGTTTAGTTTTACTGTAAAAAAGTGAACATGGTAAATATTTAACATTATCGTGGCGGAAAAATGTTTCAACAACAACATAGCAGTTTGGAATTCATGGAACACGGAAAAATAAGCCAAAGCCGTTCTGACAAATAAAAGACATTAAAGCGAGGGCGGCAGTTGATGGCATGGAGTGCCGAAGGCGCTCCTTGCCAGCAACTAAGGTGGAGGCTCTACGGCCTCACATGCGGTTACAAACCCCCACACAAGTGGCACTACCACGGACTTACGCTAAAAAAATACGAGACGCAAAAATACCACCTTAACGGAAAAAATACGACCTTTAACGGCAGAACCGCGCGCACAAACAAACATTAAAAACACAATAAATACCCCCCAAAAAACATAAAAAGCTTACCTACAGCAAGGGGGGGCACCCAGGACCTCTGCAAGGGAAGTTACACCTCCATTTAAGTCCAAATTCCCGAGTTCAGACACACGAAAATCCTCTAAGCAAGAGAAAAAAATCGCCGCCGAAAAAAACGGGGCTCAAAGACCCAGGGCCGCCCAGCTACGTACAACTTAGCCATGAAGGGATCCGAGATAAGCTCGGAAACCCGCATTAACCCCACATTAACCATCGCAGTGGGGGTCCCAATCGCATGCGATCGGGGACCCCCGCTGCAATGAAAATTCTAAATTCCCGCGTTAAGGGGTCTTTAAAGGACCGTAAAGGTCCTTGAAGGGCCCGTTATAAAAAATATATATTTACTATCACGCATGGGGCTCTTTACAGAGCCCCATCAACCATTAATTAACCCTGTCACTCATGGGGGTCAATACAGACCCCCATAAGCCATTCATTAACCCCATCACTCATGGGGGTCAATATAGACCCCCATAAGCCCTTAATTAACCTAGTCACTCATAGGGGTCAATACAGACCCACATAAGCCCTTCATTAACCCCGTCACTCATGGGGGTCAATATAGACCCCCATAAGCCATTCATTAACCCGGTCACTCATGGGGGTCAATATAGACCCCCATAAGCCATTCATTAACCCGGTCACTCATGGGGGTCAATATAGACCCCCATAAGCCCTTTATTAACCCTGTCACTCATGGGGGTCAATACAGACCCCCATAAGCACTTAATTAACCCTTTCACTCATGGGGGTCAATATAGACCCCCATAAGCCCTTAATTAACCCCCTCACTCATGGGGGTCAATACAGACCCCCATAAACCCCTAATTAACCCTGTCACTCATGGGGGTCCATACCCACCCTCATAAGCCTCTATTTAACCCCATCAGTTCCATAAGGGTATATTAAGACCATTATGGGCCTGTTACAACCCAACATTAACCATATTTACAACCCAACATTAACCACACACACTCCTCAAGGACCATCAAGACACTAAGTATAAACAATACACTGCACTATACAACCCCAATAAAACATTAAATATCAACTAAACACCCTCTACACTAACCTATTAACACCTACACTACCTACCTACCCCCTAATAACCCCCCACCATTCTAATTAAGGAAAATAAAAAAAATAAAGTTACAAAAAATAAAAAATCTATATTACATAAAATAAAAAAAACTAAATCACAAAAAATAAAAAAATGTACATTACAGAAAATAAAAAAAATACATTACAAGCCCCCCCCCCACTACAGAAAATAAATAAAAATTACACACCTGAAAAGGAAATACATACAATACAAATACATACAATACAAATAAAATGAAATACAATACAATACACCCCTATCTAATATACAATACATCATATCTATCTAATATACATCCCCCAATCTATCTAAATAAATACCACAATCTAATATACAGTACATGCTATGCTATCTATATAAAACACATACCCTTAGCTAACATACAAAAAATGCTATCTATACATAAAATAATCAAATTCTAAGCTAAAATAAAATAATTAAGACCACTTACCTTTGCAGATGTCCCTTCAGATCAGCCACCTAGGGAAAAAAAATAAAAAATGAGTGCAACACATTTACAGTAATTAAATAAACATTCTAAATATTCGAAACATTCTAAATATTCTACTCACCTTTCCAGCATGTCCCCGTCCTTCTTCTTTTATTCTTCTCCCTGTTAAAAAAAAAACATAGCATTAGTACACATACATTAGCATAAAAACAAAATAAAATACACATAATCTACATTGTACTTACCTCCCCCCGTTATAACATCTAACCAATATTGCTCTGGACTTGATATACATTAGAGGGTGGAATGTTTTTTTTTACAATTTTAAAATTGACCAAGAATTGACTGAAATATGGTCATTTTACAGTAGTTTAGCCCTTGAAGTCGTCCCACAATGAACCTGCATAAATAATATAAAAATAACTGTTACACATTGTATTATAAATTTAGACTATATTTAAGAGGTGAGTCTGGTGATAGTTTGCATTAGAGATTGTATTTTCATTGGTAAGTCATAATTCGATTCTCCTGCCTTCTGCTTGTTTTTTTTGTTTAACTATTGTACTATAAAAATAAAATATATTAGTCAATTAAAAAATAAAAACAAGTGCAAGACATAGATGTAGGAGCAATGACTTACTACTGAAACCATTTTATGAAACCACTGAGTTTTAAACCATGAAGAAAAAAAAGCGTCTTGATTGGGAATTGAACACAGAACATTTTCCACCACAGACAGCAACATTTGCTCATTGCCACAAACTCTGGTGCTTAATCACTTAACACTGTCTAATTCAAGGATTCTATACCTATAATCTAATATATATATATATAATCTATAATTAATATTCATTATGTTCCGTGCGGTACAGAGCTCATTACTCATTCAGGCAGAGGCAACACACTGAAATAGACTGATTGCAATTGATCATAACTCCATGAGTTCTGCATCAATTTTAAACATTTACACTTTGTCCTTTTCTGCTCACAAAGGACACTAGGGGGAATCAGTCACCAATACACTGTGTAGGGGAAAAAACATTCAAGGAACACTATGGACATTTGTTCTCTATATGGTAATTTGAATAACAAAATGTAATATATGGTGACATATTTGTCGTTAAATAAAAAATAAACACAGCAACCACATGTTTAGCTTTTATATGTTGTTATTCTATAATGCATGCTTCTTTACTGGACATTCTTACAGCTTCTCTGTCAGCATTATGTGTTCTTGCTAATTAATGAGAATTTCATTGGTTCTAATGTATCCGCTAGCAGTTGTGTATTGATACAAGCTTCTGGTGTATTCTAAGACTCTTGCTACCACAGGAAGTAGCTCACAGGAAACTAAAACGTTTTATTAACATCCTAGTGACTGGCCCGTCAAAAATGACGCAATAAAATTTGAAGCCTCACAAAGCTGTTTGCCATACAATGCAAGGCTCTCCCCTTCTCTAACTTCTGCTCTCAACGCGGGCCTCGCAAGGAGCTCCTTCGACACTAAGTGCGAGCCTCCCCTCTCTACTTTATGGTCCTTTTTCCCACTCATTGCAGGCCGCAGCATGCGTTGCGCCCATGCGCAAGCCTAAAAATTTAGCTCTCATTGCGGGCCTCGGCATGCTCACTCATTGCAGGTCGCGGCAAGGCTGTAACTCTGCATCTGTTGGGAGGTCGCCAAAAAACTCCAATTGAATAGCAAATTCGCTTTCAACCTCACTTATGGACTTCCTGCCAATTTTCTATTCTATTCTAATTCAATTGGCCTGTTTTGGCTGCCTCCCAATGGCTTCCAAGTTACAAGCTTGAAAAAAATGGTGGCTTTAAACCCGTAACTTTTTTCAAGCCAACAAGGCTTGGAGCTATAACGATCTTGCAGTTTTTTTTTTGTTTTTTTTTAAAACCTGTAACTCTGAATCCGTTCATCGCCTCTTGCTAGCCTCGCGATGAACGTCTTTGGCGCTCATTGCAAGCCTTCCCCCCATCTATGTTTTGGGCCTTGCGGCCTTCAGCTCTCAGCACGGGTGTCGCAATGAGCGCCTTTGGCAATTACCACAAATATTATATGTGATGTTCAGTGTGTCAGGCAATATAAGTAACTGTAAGACGGACATAAACATTTTTTGGGAAAAGTCTCAATTTATGAACACTTTACTGATGAATACTGCTGTGTTTGTTACATCACATTCTGAGAGCTGGATCATGTGGTGGTGTGTTTGTAGTTATCAGTGGAGGGAGTGATTGTGGAGGAGGGACCAGGCAGAAGCCCAGAGCCTTTGTTTAATAACTGGATAATATTGAAATTAACACCACACACCTTCAACACACACACAAACAGGTGCACAGGTGAGTCAACCAGGATGGCTGAAGAAGCTAATGACATACCTGTGCATGGCAGGGATATCCTCAAATTCAGGCCTGTGTGTAGCCCTCCAGGACTGAACTTGCCCACCTCAGCTCTAGGGTCTGGCAGAAACATCAAATTAAAAACTAGTTGCATTACTTTTTCCTAGATTAATTATGCTCTTAGTCAGACTTAAAGTTTTTAAACATGTTTATGTTTTCATTATAAGTGATGAACATGTACATAGTAAAATGGAGGTCGATGAGAATATCGGTAGTGGATTCGAATGACATATACATTGTGTCACTTATTTATACATATCATGTAGCAAGGCTACCATTCTAATCACATTAAACAAACACTGTATGTGCAAATGTAGGTTTTTAGGCTGCCACATGAAGTGTTCCCTTACGGTTCACTGCAGAAAAAACATGGTTATGTAATGAATCCCCTGCACTAAAGATTAGAGGGGAGAGCTCCTACTAACACAGAGCTGCTTCTAGTCATAATTTCAGGGTGAATCTGTAAGTGGGTTTCTGGCACTGTAACCTAATCCATGGCTATATTCTGAATCCTAAACAAAAAAAAGAGTCCAGGTGCTCATCTGAGAATGAACAACACCTAAGTAGGTTTGTCCTATAGGCCCGGTCATCTCCTTAGAGAGCAGCCTCTTTTAGTCACTTGTGCCCTTCTCAGGGATAAATATCCTGTAGTATATACGTCTGGTCTCACTCAAAAGAGTGATTCAGCCTCGAAATATCAGGCAATTCTAACAGGAAGAGGAGAAACAGCAAACCCTAGACATATGTTTCATCCTCTGTGGGCCTCATCAGTGAGGTGCAGCTGCACTCCCTAAGTTACAGTGAGCAAGGAGTCCACGCCTGTTTCACAAAAGCTAAAAGAGGCTGCTCTCTGAGTAGGTAACCGGACCTATAGAACAAACCTACTTGGGTGTTGTTCGTTCTAGGATGAGACGATCTGACTTTTATTTTGTTGTTGCTTAGATTCTGTATCCTGTCCGACTGCAGGGTGCAGATGTGGGTATTAAGTCTAGTTTGCAGTCGCTACCCAAAATCTTTAGCAGTGGTGAAAACACTTCACTGCAGGAAAAAATAGGCCTTCTAAACCTAAACTTGTTTTATTTTTTAAATTGTATGCTGCTTACCTATGCTCCCGGCTTGGATGGGACTATGTTCCTTCCCACCCTCTTGACCAACGATCTTGGCGCAGCTTCTATATTCAGTTTCTATATTAAAGCATGTACTGATCTTATGTTCATCCATGTTGTTTGTTTAAAAAAGTATTGCATTTTAGATTTTGCTTGTTTAGGTAAGATAGGCAATATCAATTCCCATACATTATATAATTTTTCTCCTTCTCCCTAAAACCTGCCCTAGATAAGGTCCTTTCCAAATCAAGAAATGGGTAACTGCCCTCTTCCACATTTATAAATTGGGAATGTTTCTGGCCCCAACAGCAATATCACTGTTACATACTCTGTTGCAAGGAGTAGGATATCAGAAAGGGAAAATGTGAGAGGCAAAATGGTCCCTATACTGAGCAATATGAGTAAAAAAGGTAAGCCCAAATATGTCATAGGTTTTACTAAAATGTTTATAAGTATTGAAAAGATTAATTTTTTATTCATAGTGAAAAAAGAGCCAGAATTCAATGGTCTTTTAAATAGAAAAAAAATGAAAAAAAATAAAAACATTAATTTTATGGCTTGTGCCCTTTGCAGAAAGAAATATACTATAGCATATCAGTATGGTCTTACTAAAAAAAGTGACCCTGCCCCAAAATACCGGGTAGAATTGCCTGGAACAGGAGAAACAGCAAACCCCAGATGTACATTTCGGCCCCTCCGGGGCCTCATGAGGGGGGTGTAGGAAGAGTGAAAGAAGAGAGAGCAAAAGTTGGCCTGCAGCTCAATGTTAGAAAGATGAAGATTATGGCAGTGGAGGCAGTGACAGATTTTATTTTCCTGGGCTTCAAGATCTCTTCAGATGGTGACTGCAGCCATGAAATTAAAATACATTTGCTTCTGGACAAGTTATTAAAGAGTAAATATATTACACTATCAAAGGTTTGCATAGTTCAAACTAAAGTATTCCCAGTAGTAACATACAGATATGAGCGCTGGACCATAGAGAAGTCTTAGCGCTGTAGAATTGACGCCTTTTAATTGTGGAATTGGAGAAAACTGCTTAGAGTCCCTTGGACTGCAAGAAGATCCAATCAATCAATACTACAGAAAATCATGCCAAACTGTTCACTGGAAGGTTTGATCAAATATTTTGGCCATATCATGAGAAGACAGGATTCCCTAGAAAAGACTCTGATGCTAGAAAATATTGAAGGTATGAGGTTATTGAAGCAATGAATATAAGTTTGAGACAGTTTAGAGGGCCAGTGGTTGATAGATTTTCCTGGTGTGGTCCATAGCATTATGGAGAATTGGATAATACTGAACCACTAAACAACAAAAACATGTCCTTCGAGTTGGCAAATGATTTATTTAGATGCCAATTAATATTACAATTATTATTCACTGATTGTTAAAAATGCAATACTAAACTTAATTGAAACACTATGTTGAGCTGTTCTTCACTCCTTATGAAATCATCAGGTATCCTACAGCAGCTCTGGCTAGGAGGCAGTGCAAAATTTTAAATGAGCACAATATTTTTCATTGGTTAGAAACTTGCGGTGTTACATTTTTTACCCTTTGTAACAGTTTCTCGGCTCTGGCTGTAAAGCATCCGAAGAGCACTGTATACCTAACCTTGTCCTTTAACTTGCCATGGCTGTCCCCTTTTCAATATCTAGTAATGGACACAGTTCAGACTGCTTATTTCTACCTTGATAAAACAATACGTTGCATAAATAAATCAATTTCCTGCCTCGGACAGACAAAATAAACAATTAAAATGCAAATAAATTTAATTAAAACCTTCTATAAGGCATGATTAAATTAAATGCATATGTACTGGCAGTGCATCCTGCAGCAGTCATTATATAAGCAGTGCTAAATGGACACATAAAGTCCATTTATTTTGTAGAGCAACTTTGGGGAAAAGGGCAAATGTGAAAATAAATAAATAAAAACAGACTAGCATTCTTTTGTGGTTGGTTGTATCTAAGAGAACCTGCTTCACAGCATGTAGTCCATATTCTTGTTGCTATTGTTATATTTTTAACAAGTTATTAATACCATAATGGGTTCAATTACCACTCTGGTGGTCCAGTGGTTAGGATTCAGTGCTTTCACTGCTTCAACCTGGGTTCAGTTCCAGTCAGGGAACCAAAAGGTCATACCACCCTGAAGCCAAGCAGCGTTGGGCCTGGTCAGTACTTGAATGGGAGACCACCTATGAATACCAGGAGCTGTATGCTGTGGCCCACTGCAAAAGGAACTGGCAACCCACTACAGTATCACTGCCATGAATACCAAGTGGATTAGCATGGTGTGTTACGGTTGTCGGACACAACTGAACAAAGCAAAACTCACAATGCCATAATGTCTAGTGCAACATGTTTTTAAAAAAAGCAATAAACACATAAGCTATAGCGAATTGGTTGTAATTAGAAGCTGCATGAACTTCAAGATGTTGTTACAAGATAGATGAAGGATGGTTATCAATAACAAAATTATCAAAAGAAAATATTGAAAATGGCTTCTTTCTATGCCCTCATCCTAAAATTACATCCACACAAAATTTTATTTACATATAACTAAGTGTATGGAAAAAAATCTGCAGCCCAAACCATTTGAAAATACCTTCAACCCACAATCTTTGTTCCCAACTGTTAAACATGGTGGAGAACCTGTAATGGCATGGTATGGGCTACCATCTTGTGGGACTCATTAGATCTGATGATCGATTTGCATGATTGTATACTAGACAAGGAATATGAGACAATTTTACAGTACCAGGTGCACCCTGTTGTCCAGACATTGTTCCTTCATGATTTTCCCATATTCCAGGATGATAATGCCCGCATGAACCCTGCTAAATAAATTCAAGAGAAGTTTCACAAAGACCAGGATGAAGCCAAACACTTTTCATGTTCTCTACAGTTCTGGATTCATGCACGCAGGATGCTTTTCAGCTCTCTCTCATGGTTCCAGGTTCTGATTTCTATTGCTACATATCTGCAAGCCTATTACATGCATTTTTTAGCCCTTTTCCTATCTACAAGGGTTTTATTATCACTGGCTTTCTCCTTACATTACTTTGTTACAAGGTAAGCTTTCTGCTCATTGCGGCTTTCTGGACCCTTTTTTCTGTCAACAAGGGCATTACTACCACTGGCTTCTCATCACGTTGCCAGGATCCATGCCGCAAATGGCGGCCTCACTTTACGTTACTGCTGCAAACGTCAGTGTCACCCCTTAAATCCACGCTGCTCACGGCAGCTTTACTCTCCATGTCACACACGGTGGCCTCACTTTACGTAGCTGCTGCAAACGGCAGCTTCGCCTCTTACTTTCACTGCTCACGGCAGCCTCACTCTCAATGCCGCACACGGTGGCCTCACTTTACATTACTGCGGCAAACATCAGTGTCTCCTCTCACGTTTATGCTGCACACAGCAGCCTCACTTTAAGTTACTGCTGCATTCAACAGCTTCTCCACTTACATTAACTCTGCTCACAGCAGCATCACTCTCCATGTCGCTGCAAACGCCAGCTTCTCTCATTATATTCACGCTGCTCACGGCAGCCTCACTTACTGGCTTCTCATCATATTTTCCCAGGTTAAGCTTTATGCTTATTGCTGCCTTTTGCCCTTTCCTGTCTGCAAGGGTATTGTTGTTAAACATCTCTGCTTTCCTTAACCTTGCAATGTTGATATGTCGGTTTGCTGCTTTCCTTAACTTTGCATCGTTAATGTCAGATTTCCTTCTATGCTGTTTCAGTCTGTAAGGGCATCCCCATTGCTGTAGAGCTATGGTTCCTAAAAGTAAGTATTCATGCTCTACTTTACGCTTTCTTTTCATATACCGGCCCCAAATCCACCAAATTGTCTTCATCAGTATCTGAGGTCATGCTTTGTCCTTTTTAGGCATATTTTGTGGATTTCAGGCTAAATCTACTAACATTCAACCTTTCAATAGCTTTCTATAGGTCCAAATCAACCTTCTCTCTACAACTCCTAACCCGGTGTTCGTCCAAATCAGCCTTCGAAGGCCTCGTTTTTTCATTATGTGTCATAAACCTCTCTCCTCTCCCCTCTCTCCTCTACTTTACTCGGCTCTTGGCCCTCTAAGCAGGCCATGTAGGGCGTAGCTACAGGGCAATGTCACAGCTACATGATGTAAGGGGGCCTCATTCACCGAACACACTCCCATTTCAAGTATTTTTTATTGTCATACATCAGCTTACACTTGACTACCACTGGTTAGCTCCCAGGCATGCCCATTTGGCCATTTGGCCACTCGTCATCGTAGGAGAAGGACCCTCCCACAATCACCAGATAATTTCATTATCTGGATTATATATATATATTTTATACATATATATATATATATATATATATATATATATATATATATATATATATATATATATATATATATACTGTTTATATATATATATATATATATATATATATACAGTGTGTGTGTGTGTGTGTGTGGGGGGGGGAGTATTTGATCCCCTGCTGATTGTGAACGTTTGTCCACTGACAAAGAGATGATCAGTCTATAATTGTAATGGTAGGTGTATTTTAACAGTGAGAGACAGAACAACAACAAAAAACAAGAAAAATGCATGTCAAAAAAGTTATAAATTGATTTTCAGGTCAATGAGGGAAATAAGTATTTAACCCCTTTGTCTTAGTACTTGGTGGAAAACCCTTGTTGGCAATCACAGAGGTCAGACATTTCTTGTAGTTGGCCACCAGGTTTGCACACATCTCAGGAGGGATTTTGTCCCACTCCTCTTTGCAGATACTCTACAAGTCATTAAGGTTTTGAGGCTGATGTTTGGCAACTCAAACCTTCAGCTCCCTCCACAGATTTTCTATGGGATTAATGTCTGGATACTGGCTAGGCCACTCCAGGACCTTAATGTGCTTCTTCTTGAGCCACTCCTTTGTTGCCTTGGCTGTGTGTTTTGTGTCATTGTCATGCTGGAATACCCATCCACGACCCATTTTAATGCCCTGGCTGAGGGAAGGAGGTTCTCACCCAAGATTTGACGGTACATGGCCGCGTCCATCGTCCCTTTGATGCGGTGCAGTTTTCCTGTACCCTTAGCAGAAAAACACCCCCAAAGCATAATGTTTTCACCTCCATGTTTGATGGGGGGATGGTGTTCTTGGGGTCATGGGCAGCATTCCTCCTCCTCCAAACACAGTGAGTTGATGCCAAAGAGCTTGATTTTGGTCTCATCTGACCACAACACTTTCACACAGTTCTCCTCTGAATCATTCAGATGTTTATTGGCAAACTTCAGACAGGCCTGTACATGTGCTTTCTTGCGCAGGGGGACCTTGCGGGCGCTGCAGGATTTCAGTCCTACACAGCATAGTGTGTTACCAATTGTTTTCTTGCATACAAGTTGGTGCCTCACAACAGCTAAATCCTACTAAACAAAATAGAGGGATGAAACAAAGCAGACTTACAGTCTTATAAGACCTAACCACATAATATGGGGGTGTACTCTAACTATAGTACATAAATATGGGCTGTTTTAAACCAGTAAATATATCACCCCAAATAGGACATATTTTGTATCAGTTTTAAGCTACAGCCTAAACGGGCTAAGTCTCAACAGAGAAAGCAGGGGAGAAAGAGTATACTATCACTCTTCTAGTTCTAAAAAAGAGAAAAGGAAAAAGCAAGGAGACTTACAGTTTGGGAACCACCTCACTCTTGTAGGTCATTGCCATCCAACCACCTAAATATGTACAAAAATTATTGGAAAGAGAGGCTGGTACTTCTACAGTGATGAGGAGCTCCCTCTGCTCCTAGTGACCAGGAAACATGTCCTCAGATGCAGACCCCGACGTATGATTTGTCGTGCTGACGTCATCAGGGGGGCGGCGGTTTGAGTGAAAAGCGCCTGGTCACTTAAGTAGCTCAGTAAAAGCTCAGTAAGAGGTATCGAGCTGAGATTAGGAGCACTCTCTTAAAATGAGTGCCAACCAATCAGATTCAAAACTCTCCACCATGGCCAAGAAGAAAGAGCTGTCCAATAATGCCAGGGACAAGATTGTGGATCTACACAAGATCAAGCATCTTGGTAAGAAGGTGACAGCAGTTGGTGCAATTATTCGCAAATTGAAGAAACACAAGATAACTGCCAGTCTTCCTCGGTCTGATGCTCCATGCAAGATCTCACCTTGTGGAGTTTCAATGATCATGAGAACGGTGAGGAATTAGCCCAGAACTACACAGGAGGATCTTGTTAATGATCTCAAGGCAGCTGGGACCATAGTCACCAAGAAAACAATTAGTAACACACTACGCTGCAAAGGATTGAAAGAAGCACATGTACAGACCCGTCTGAAGTTTGCCAATGAGCATCTGAATGATTCAGAGGTGTTGTGGTCAGATGAGACCAAAATCAAGCTCTTTGGCATCAACTCAACTCACTCTGTTTGGAGGAGGAGGTAATGCTGCTGATTACCCCAAGAACACCATCCCCACCGTCAAACATGGAGGTGGAAACATTATGCTTTGGGGGTGTTTTTCTGCTAAGGGGACAGGACAACTGCACCGCATCAAAGGGACTGTGTACTGTCAAATCTTGGGTGAGAACCTCCTTCCCTCAGCCAGGGCATTGAAAATTGGGCCATGGATGGGTATTCCAGCATGACAATGACCCAAAACACACAGCCAAGGCAACAAAGGAGTGGCTCAAGAAGAAGCACATTAAGGTCCTGGAGTGGCATATCCACTCTCCAGACCTTAATCCCATAGAAAATCTGTGGAGGGAGCTGAAAGTTCGAGTTGCAAAACATTAGCCTTGAAACCTTAATGACTTGGGACCTCATTCTATTATCGGCCGTAAAACGGCAGCAAGGCTGCGATTCCTTGCGGGGGTTCCGTTACCTCGCAATTCTATTAAACGGCCCGGCAAGGATCTCCTCTTACGGACGGCCGTATATCTTGCAACCGGCCGTAAGCTCTGAAAACTTTATAGTGAAAAATAAATTCAAGACAGCACTGTAAAGCTCTGTAAATGCTAGGGATCATATTGGGGGACATGAGGATTAATAGTAACCCACTCTCAAGCTTGCACATCAGCCCAAATCCGAGTTTACATTAACTGTTTATTTTCCGGCCGCAGCGTGGCCGGGTCTGAGGTGCTCCAAGCTCTCTGGACTTTTTACATGGATATTTGACATATATAAAAAAAAAAATATTTATGGATTTGAGTATAGGGGAATGTTGTGCTATTTTTGCTAACACCTACAATCACTTTATAGTCTCCTCAGAGTGCAGGATGCCTTTATTTTGGCTTTATAATGTGCTCAATTGGTGCTAGCGGGACCTTTTTCCTGCAAGTAAGCTGCGGCTCCCTTTTAGCCTTGCAGAGAGGGTTCCCGGAGCAATAGAATAGCAACCGGGGCTTTCTTGCTGCCGTTTTAGATGAAAGGCTTTCCTCCGGCGCGAGCGGCCGCAAGGCATAGCAAGGCGCCGGCCGCAAGCCTGCCGGAATCCCCGGCCGGAGGGGAATAGAATAGCAGAAAAGCTTGCGGACGGTCCTTGCGGCCCCGCATCTCCTACGGCCGGTAATAGAATGAGGCCCTTGGAGAGGATCTACAAAGAGGAGTGGGACAAAATTCCACCTGAGATGTGTGCAAACCTGGTAGCCAACAAAAAGAAAAATCTGACCTCTGTGATTGCCAACAAGGGTTTTGCCACCAAGTACTAAGTCGAAGGGGTCAAATTCTCATTTCCCTCATTGACCTGCAAATCAATTTATAACTTTTTTTTACATGCCTGTTTTCTTGTTTTTTTGTTGTTGTTATTCTGCCTCTCACTGTTAAAATACACCTTCCATTAAAATTATAGACTGATTACTTATTTGTCAGTGGACAAACACTCAAAATCAACAGGGAATCAAATACTCCCCCCCCCCCCTGTATATATATATATATATATATAAAACCAGGTTGTTACCTGGGATTGTGGGAGGGGCCCTCTCTTTCCTTGAGTGAGTAATGTGTCTCTTTCTCAATCAGCTCACTTTTTTTCTGTTTTTAACTTTGTCCTAAGGCTAAGGTCAATAATTTTCTGAATGCCTTGCGTGAGAATGTTTTGGCTTTACTTTCTAGCATGCAGAGAGAACAGAGTGCATTAGCCAGCAAACAAGTAAATACATATATCTTAATGATGTAACACACTTCAGATCTTTGAACATATCTCTAAAATGGGTTTATGTCCATGTCGTAAAATGCTGCTAATGTTCATTTTATTACATATTTCACAAGTATGTATTTTTTTGTTCTGGGAGTGTTCTGGCCTCTAATCTTAAAAAACCTTGTTATTTATTCGATGGTAAAGAAATGCATATACAATGTATCAGTTTAAGATTGTAGTTTTACACAAATATCACAAAAAATAGCACAGCTCCACTACATATATTATATACAGTGCCTTGCAAAAGTATTCACCCCCCTTGTCATTTTTATTGTTTTGTTCCCTCACAACCTGGAATTAACATGGATTGTTTGAGGATTTGCATCATTTAATTTACAGAAGATGCCCACAACTTTAAAGATGTTTATTTTATTTTATTGTGAAGCAAGCAACAAATAGGACAACATAACAGAAAAAGTCAATGTGCACAACTATTCACCCCCCTAAAGTCAATACTTTGTAGAGCCACCTTTTTGAGGCAATCACAGCTTCAAGTTGCTTTGGATAAGTCTCTATGAGTTTGCCACATCTTACCACTGGGATTTTTTCCCATTCCTCCTTGCAAATCTGCTCCAGCTCGTTTAAGTTGGATGGTTTGCGCTTGTGAACATCAATCTTTAAGTCTGACCACATATTTTCTATTGGATTGAGGTCTGGGCTTTGACTAGGCCATTCCAACACATTTACATGTTTCCCCTTAAACCACTCAAGTGTTGCTTTAGCAGTGTGTTTGGGGTCATTGTCCTGCTGGTAGTTGAACCTCCATCCTAGCCACAAATCACGCACAGAGGGGTACAGGTTTTTCTCAAGAATATCCCTGTATTTAGCACCATCCATCTTTCCCTCAACACTGACCAGTTTCCAAGTCCCGGCTACTGAAAAACATCCCCACAGCATGATGCTGCCACCACCATGTTTCACTGTGGGGATGGTGTTCTTTGGGTGATGTGATGTGTTGGGTTTGCGCCAGACATAGCGTTTTCTTTGATGGCTGAAAAGTTCAATTTTAGTCTCATCAGACCAGAGCACCTTCCTCCATACATTTTGGGAGTCTCCCACATGCCTTTTCGCAAACTCAAAACGTGCCATTTTGTTTTTTGCTTAAAGTAATGTTTTTCTTCTGGCCACTCTGCCATAAAGCCCAACTCTATGGAGTATACAGCTTATTGTCGTCCTATGTACAGATACTCCAGTCCCTGCTGTGGAACTCTGAAGCTCCTCCAGGGTTACCTTAGGTCTATGTGCTGCCTCTCTGATTAATGCCCTCCTTGCCTGGTCCGTGAGTTTTGCTGGGCGGCCGTCTCTTGGCAGGTTTGCTGTTGTGCCATGTTCTTCCCATTTGGTTATGGGAAGAACATGGCACATTATCTTCTGGGGATCATCAAAGATTTGGATATTTTTTTATAACCTAACCCTGACTTGTACTTCTCCTCAACAACATTGTCCCTTACTTGTTTGGGGAGTTACTTGGTCTTCACGGCAGTGTTTGGTTAGTGGTGCCTCTTGTTTAGGTGTTGCAACCTCTGGGGCCTTTCAAAAAATGTGTGTATATGTAATGACAGATGATGTGACACTTAGATTGCACACAGGTGGACATCAATTCCGTATTTATGTGACTTCTGAAGGTAATCGGTTGCACCAGAGCTTTTTATGGGCTTCATAACAAAGGGGGTGAATACATATGCACATGCCAATTTTCTGTTTTCTATTTCTAAAAGCTAGTTTTATGTATAGATTTTTCTAATTTCACTTCACCAACTTAGACTATTGTTTTCTGATCCATCACATGAAATTCAGATTAACAAAACATTGTGCTTAAGGCTGTAATGTGACAAAATAGGTAAAAAGTCAAGGGGGTGAATACTTTTGCAAGGCACTGTACAACTTCTTTAGATTCTGTGTATCCTAAAAAGTTTCAGTATCTGGCACTCAAGGGGTTAAAAGAATGGCTTGGCAGGTTTGTGTGCCAGGTGCTAACCAATAAGAACTTCATACTTTGCCTAATGTTTATCAGGCACTGCACACGCACACACACACATATATACACATAAACATCACATACAAAACATAATACATACAAAAACTAGAGCACTGTAGTCCACAATGATATCCTTCCTGTTGAAAATACACCTCACTAAGAGTGACAAGCCTGTTCTAGAAAATAAGAAAAATTCACAAGAAATTTCTGATAATAACATATTATAGTTGTCATAATTGCGAGCTGTCGTCACGCAATGTTAAAAATTATGGGCTTGCGCATGTGCGATGAGCACGAAAGGCGCTCATTGAGCTCCTCACGATGAGCACCGTAGGCGCTCATCGTGAGGCCTGCACAACACAGTATCCTTGGCTGTGCCACCCCCGGCAGGCGCATGCAAGAATGGTGAGGGGATCCGGTGGGGGGGGGGGGGGAGAGGCTGAGGGGATCCAGATGGGGGGGGGGGGGGGGCTGAAGGGATCCGGAGAGGGGGGGAAGGCTGAGGGGATCCAGAGGTGGGGAAGGCTGAGGGTATCCAGGGGGGAGGTAAGGCTGAGGGGATCCAGACGGGGGGAAGGCTGAGGGGATCCAGAGGGGGAGGCTGAGGGGATCCGGAGAGGGAGGAGAAGGCTGAGGGGATCCGGAGGGGGGGGGGGGAGGCTGAGTTGATTCGGAGGGGGGAGGCTAAAGGGATCCGGAGGGGGTCCTGGAGATGCCGAGAGGGGAGGGAGAGAGACAGGGGAGGGAGAGAGGGGGCAAAGAGAGACAGGGCAGTGAGAGAGGAGGCAAAGAGAGACAGTGGAGGGAGAGAGAGGGGGGGATACAAAAACATTTTTAAACTCCATCATGCTGTCATTTTTGACGGGCAAGTCGCTAGTGAGTTAGAAAACCCAAGTCCATATTAAGTCCTGTATTTTTTGTGTTGAAGAATGTGATCATCTTTATTTCAAATAGTTTTCTTGTTGCAGCTTTCTCTTTAGATTTTCCACATTATATACCTAATAAAGAACTGAGTAATCACAAAATTGAAATTGACACTACACCCATCCACCCCACATGGCCCAGAAGCAGATACCTTACTTTAGTAAATACAACTACTGCTCTCCAGAAATGTATACACCCCTCCCACACACACAACGGCCACCAGTGTATCATGGATGCACCCAGAGTCCAGATGAGTCATCACAACATACTTTTGTCCAACTAAAAATTAGCTATATGACTTTTTCCTGCTTAGTTATGCTTAGACTCATCATGTGTTTCCAACATGTATTTTTGTCATTTAATTTGTACATAATTTTCACCATTCCATACAGTATAGGGCACTAAATTGTACAATGAATAATAATAAAAGTGTTAAATAATTAGTGAAGACTTACTTTTAAAATAAACTGTTTTGAAATAGTTTTCTTGATAAAGTGGCAAATATTTTTGGAAAGTAAGCCAAAAACAAACAAACAATCTTTACTTTATTACCTATTCTTCCAGTGGTGGAGCTAGAGAATGGAGGGCCATGATGCAAAAAAATTAATAAAATTCAAGCAGCAGGTAGTAAAAATCATTTTGCGCTGTTCCCACCCTTGTATAAATTCACTCAGTGCCCCTCCATAAGTCCCTTCCCATAACGGCTCGTCTCCCCAATAACCCTTTTCATTATAGCACCCCTCCCAAGACCCCATTCCATAGCTGCTTCAGTAAGACTAATAGGGTTCTCATTATATTTTAAAGACAAACTAAGAATCAGGTAAAAAAAAACTTAGAGTAAAGAATAATGGAATATAAATGTTAAGTAAAATATTTAATGGTTGTATTTGTTTTTTGTTTAGAACCATTTTGCCCATTTTCAGGTTATTCAAAAGCACATTTAGATAAAATGGCATGACAGCAACTTAACCATATTCCTTCGTTTCGCTGAGTCTCTCATTGTAAGATTGATCTTGTAGGCTTCAGACTTGTATAACTGTTACTTCTGTGACTCCTGCCTCGAGCACCTGGAGATTGTGATATAACATGCAAGGTATTTTTTTTGCTTCCTTGCGTGAGTAAACTGACCCTAAGTCACCTAACCAGATTTTTCTTTCTATTGTTACATTTGCCCTAAGAGTCATCCCTTCATGTTATATGAATGGTTTGCATGAAAATAGTTTTTTTTTTTTTACAGCAAGTAAGTAAAATAAAAAAATAAAAAAATCAATCTTTAAGAATAATTAAAACTTTGGTTTGCGTTTTATGTCTAACAAAATATAAGAATAGTTACTTTAAGTATTTTATAAATTTGTATTTATTAGCTAAGAACAATAGGAGGTAAATGCACTAATTAGTCATTGGTCATTAATACAATTCCTATTCATGATAAAAAAAATACTGTATTAAACATTTATACGTAACCTTGTATGCTTGCAGTTGAGCTACTTGTCTCCATCTTTTATGAGGGGTGTACGGGTCTTAAATGGTCTGATGTAGGGGGCAAGGAAATAATAGCTCATTTATGCACTGATAAATGCACACACATGTTAATAAATATCAATATATCAACATCAAATATAATTTCCATGAAGTATATATATATATATATATATATATATATATCAGTATATAAATAATCAACCTTTACCAAGTTTAAAAAAATGCCATGGCAAGATAAGTGTATATCCACTTGCCAATTCTCATTATGTGTGTGTTGTCACTAGTAAAGTGAGCCATTTCCAAATCTCTGTATTATTCTATATAGCCTTATAATGAAGTTGTAGCGATCTCTACACACTTTAGTGAATAGGCCCTGTAGAATGAATTTGGAAATGTAAATCTCACCATAACCCTCTGGACTTTATTTATTAAGACCAGGGTTTTGTCTCCAGGAAGTGAACATTCATATTTGTATTATTCTGTGGAGCCTTCTTGTGAAGTGTTAAGAAACAAATAGAACTTAATATGACTAACATAGGAATTGTAAAGGAAATAAAGGGTTCACTTACTGGCTGTATAATCCTAAGAAGTGGATAGAGGAGAGAAATGTGTGAGCTGAGCTCAGAACACTTTTTCTCACTTCTTTTTTTTTATTTGGCATTATAACTGCAATAACTGTACTTGGAAACAAAAAACAGGGTGTGATCATATCTTGTGTATATTGACTTCTATCCTATTTCATCCTATTCTCAAAATGTGTGTTTTTGTCACTCACAAATATAGATTCTCTGGTCCTATATTTCAGTATTGTATTCCCAAACAGCATTAATTATTAATTATTATTATTATTTATAAATTGCACACACAGTATAAGTATTGCTTAGTGCTTTACCCATATATATTAGATTAGATAGATAGATAGGTGGAGGAGGCTTAATACCCTCTCCTATACATTTTAATTGTTCGCTGATTCTAATCTTATTTCATTTTAATTGTCAGTGTAATTTGCAAAAAAAAGCTACAATTTAAGACCGCAATCAAAATGAAACAGAGCTTAGAACCAGAGAACAATGAAAACATATAGTGAAAATCTAATCAATATGGGGTTATTAACTGGTAAAGATGCATAATGAGAGACATTTCATGAGGTGGGGCACTGCATTGTACACTGAAAAATAATATGTTTTAGTGCGAGAGTCGTCAAGCTTTGCGAGGTGCGTATGACTTAGCGATGAACGCCGCAGGTTAAACCCATAGCACTTAGGCAATGAGCGCCGAAGGCCCTCATTGCCGGCGAGCCTTGTATAGCGAGGCGATCCATTAAACATGGAGCAATTGCGAGACCTTGCAAAAATACGACCTTAACGGCCGAACTGCGCGCACCTGGAAACAGTAAAAACACAATTAATACCCACAAAAAATACATAAAAATCGCACACGATTGGGGACCCCCACTGCAATGAAAATTCAAAATTCCCACCTTACGGCCCCTGTTCTACAGGGCCTATTCACTAAAGTGTGTAGAGATCGCTACAACTTCATTATGAGGCTATAGAGAATAACACAAGGATTTGGAAATGGCTACCTTTACTAGTGACAACACACACATAATGAGAATTGGCAAGTGGATATACACTTATCTTGCCATGGCATTTTTTAAAACTTGGTAAAGGTATATATATATAAAGGTATATATATATATATATATATATATATATATATATGCTTCATGGAAATTATATTTGATGTTGATATATTGATATTTATTAACATGTGTGTGCATTTATCAGTGCATACATGAGCTATTATTTCCTTGCCCCCTCCATCAGACCATTTAAGACCCTTGCACCCCTAAAAAGATGGAGACAAGAAGCTCAACTGCAAGCTTACAAGGTTACGTATAAATGTTTAATACAGTATTTTTTTTTATCATGAATAGGAATTGTATTAATAATCAATGACTAATTAGTGCATTTACCTCCTATTGTTCTTAGCTAATAAATACAAATGTATAAAATACTTAAAGTAACTATTCTTATATTTTGTTAGACATAAAACGCAAGCCAAAGTTTTAATTATTCTTAAAGATCGATTTTTGTTTATTTTATTTTACTGACTCATGAATTCACAGAGTTTATGAGAACCTGCTGTGAAAAAACAACTATTTTCATGCAAACCATTCATATAACATGAAGGGATGACTCTTAGGGCAAATGTAACAATAGAAAGAAAAATCTGGTTAGGTGACTTAGGGTCAGTTTACTCACGCAAGGAAGCAAAAAAAATACCTTGCATGTTATATCACAATCTCCAGGTGCTCGAGGCAGGAGTCACAGAAGTAACAGTTATACAAGTCTGAAGCCTACAATATGGTTCTAAACAAAAAACAAATACAACTATTAAATATTTTACTTAACATTTATATTCCATTATTCTTTAATCTAAGTTTTTTTACCTGATTCTTAGTTTGCCTTTGAAATATAATGAGAACCCTATTAGTCTTACTGAAGCAGCTATGGAATGGGGTCTTGGGAGGGGCGCTATAATGAAAAGAGCTATTAAGGAGGCGAGCCGTTATGGGAAGGGGTCTTACGGAGGGGCACTAAGTGAATTTTTACAAGGGTTGGAACAGCGCAAAATAATTTTTGCTACCTGCCGCTTGAATTTTATTTATTTTTTTGCATCATGGCCCTCTATTCTCTAGTTCCACCACTGGTAGAATAGGTAATACATTAAAGTTTGTTTTTTTTTTGGCTTACTTTCCAAAAATATTTGCCACTTTATCAAGTGAACTATTTCAAAACAGTTTATTTTAAAAGTAAGTCTTCAGTAATTATTTAACACTTTTATTATTATTCATTATAAAATTTAGTGCCCTATACTGTATGGAATGGTGAAAATGATGTACAAATTAAATGATGACAAAAATACATGTTGGAAACACATGATGAGTCTAAGCATAACTAAGCAGGAAAAAAGTCATATAGCTAGTTTTCAATTAGACAAAAGTATGTTGTGATGACTCATCTGGACTCTGGGTGCATCCATGATACACTGGTGGACGTTGTGTGTGTGGGAGGGGTGTATACATTTCTGGAGAGCTTTAGTTGTATTTCCTAAAGTAAGGTGTCTGCTTCTGGGCCAGTGGGGGTGGATGGGTGTAGTGCCGCCTCCATGCATCCATTATTCTCGTATAATTAGGACATATCCTTGAACCGTCTTACTTGCTAGCAAATTCACAATTTTAGATATGTGCATGTTCACATTTTCAGGTCAAGGAACCAGCTTTTGGGCCTGTATACATTTAATTTTCAGTCATTCATTTATTATTGGGTCCAATTTTATAATGTCCAATGTTGATGTGCAATTGCCACTCCTTGCTCTCCTCTGTGGACATCTATGGACAGAAGCTTGTCCAGATAGGGGTGGGCCCTCTTGCTCGACAGAGTACTTACTGTCACTTACTGTGACATTGGCTATTGAAAACAATATGCACGTTAAAAGAAACATTAATATTTTTCTTACATTTTAACATTTCTGTTTCTCCTCAAGCAGAGCTGCATTTCACTACCTCCTTGTGCCTTGTCATGGGGCGTAGCCACCTCTGCCTGGGGGATGAATCATTAAGGAACATGGAAGCAGGCTGTGCTTTGACATCACTGGTTCTCCCCCAATGACTTTTACAGAGATAAGAGCTGTATTATAACCTTCTTGCAACTGCCGAGTTACAGTGCATGAACCATTATAACCTAACTCCCTTTACCGAGCATGCTCAGTCTGAACCAGAGTCTGATTGACCAGCCTTTTACTTTAGTCCAGGTCCCATGTAGACCTGGCAACACCCCTGATAGGCACCGTGAGGTGGAGATAAGCAGTTCTGCTTGAGGAGAAAACTGACACAGTCAAAAGTAAGACAAATATTAACTTGTATTTATGTTAAGCTGCATACTGTTAGTCTATGGCCAGTACACAAACATATGAACATGCAAAATCATATTAAAAGTCACAAACACATTTAAAAAACACACAATAAATTCATAAACATGTACAATATACAACTGTTAATACAGATATAGGAAAGATGCTTAGCTTAAACATGATTCAGTTTAATTTTAAGTTTAAATATAGTATACCAGTAAACATACTTTCACAGCCATATTAAACCAAGCACACAATCCATTATCAGTAAGACTTCAATATGTTCTCTGTGGGGTGAAATAAAATAAATTATAACAGGGAGAGTTCAGATTTGTCCCAAAGCAGACAGAATATTGTAACATTATTACGTTTGTCAGCATGCAGATGATAAAGTTCTTTGGAATTGGGGGCAGATGTGCTGGTGCTAATGGTGCTATACCATCTGTTTAAAACATGTTCATTTTAAATGAATGATTTTTCCCAACTTTAGCTTCTAACGCACACACTGTTTAATTTGTGTATACATTTCTTAGATGTCATCTGCAGAAAATGTTTTTTAATCAAAATTGCAGTGTTCCTTTAAGCAGCAAGATGGCACTCAAAATTTTAAATAAACATACTAATTTGTCTGACTAAAAATGGATATTTTTGTTTGGTATCAGAGTTTCTTAACTGAGTAAACAAACAGATATAAACAGATAATGTAAGGTTCACACCACATGGTAATATAAACAATGAAATGCTAAAGGAACACTGTAATGCATTCAAATGTAATCTCATATGTTTGTTGGGCAGAGACTATGAAAACAGTATTAAAATAACTAAAAGTTACCGGTAATATTTTTTTCACTTTTTAAATTGTGTGTTTTCTCCTCAAGCACAGCTACTTCTTTATGACCATTGTGCTTTATTAGAGTGCAAAGTCAGCTATGCCTGGGGGCTGAACCATCATGGAGCTTGGAAGCACTCATGGCTATTATGTAATTGGCCCTACCCAATGATATTATTGGCTCCATCTCTCCACTTCCCATACAGAGGTACTTAAGGTAAAATCTCTTTGCAGCTTTCCATTGACCCCACCCAGTGACATCACGGTATTGGGGTCAGTGACTACATGCATTATCATAGTACCTTCCCCCTTTACTGAGCATGTTCAGTCTGAGCCAGAACCTAGACTGGACAGACTTTTTTTTCTGTAGACCCTTCAGACAAAAGTGGCCATGCCCCCTATAGACACAGGAAGTTGGTGAAAGGATGCTCTGCTTGAGGGAAAAAAAAATGAAAACATTTTAAAGTAAGAAAAAATTGTAACTTTTATTTATTTGAAACAGCGTACTGTTTAAGTAGTGTATGCCCAAAAACAAACACATTTTTTTGCTGAACTTGTAAATGCACTACAGTGGTACTTTAACTGATATGCTTCAGTTTCCTCCTCTGTAACGGACAAGCAAGCTAAATTTTGTGATATTAGACTAGATCCTGAGTGGGCACCATCCCACAGGGCACATTATGAAGTTGTGTCCGTCCTCAGGTGTGCATGTTTGTAGTTTTACAAATATGCAATTTTCTTAGTGAGCTTACTATTGAATCTTCCTACTTTTTTAATGTCTGCTACTTTATCAAGAAGATGTGTCCTTGTGAAGTAATTAAACCAGTGTAATAACAGGATCATACAAACCAAATTTTCCACTAGAGGGCGCTAGTGCATAACACATGTATAATAGGACAAGAATACTTGAAGAATGACATCTTATTTAAGGGACATTGGAAGAATTTTTTTTTCTTTGTTGCATCTGAAAGAGGTGTATTTCATAATGTACCTCTGTGTATTCTCTTTTTTCAAATAATTCTCTCAAAGAAGAAAAACATAATTCAAATGTTTAACTAGTCTAGGGGCTTGCCCCCTGAAAAATAATATAGATGATAGAGTTATACTTGTCCGTCATTGAAATTCAAAGCTATGCATTTTCAGCAAAAATAACTCTGGTAAACTTTTAGGCATGCAAGTTTAAATGCATAATAAAACAACATTTGTTCCATAAATTAAAGCAACAGAAAAAGCTTGAAGTAAATGTGTGTACTCATCCTCTTCGGAGCTGATAAGCCTGTTTTGATTTCATGTTGCCCTAAACCAGTTCCTATTTTTGTGTCCTCACTCCACAGTTACCATTTTTCCTTTACCCTTGCAAAATCCTCATGATAAGATTGCCACATAAGATTTCAGTTTGTTTTTCAATTGAGTTGTACAGTTTATAGGTCACATAAAAAAAAAAAGTTCTGAAATTATTTATCTTTGTCTCATTTTGTTACAGCATAGAAACCTGACATTTTAACAGGGGTGTGTAGACTTTTTATAGGGAGAGGTAGGGAGAGATGGAGAAGTGAGATGAGAGGGAGAGAAGCAGTCAGAAGAGGAGGGAGAGGGAAGATGAGGAAGAGCTGCAGGGGTGAAGGGGAAGAGAGGGCCAGCAGTGGAGAAGTGGAAACAAAGTAGTGATGCTACAGATATAATTTGTTTTACATATGGAAATATACACACATGCACTTTTTGCTTATGGTATTTTATATACTGGAAGGCTTCTATTACTATTTTGCCAACCATAACCTTAACGAGTTTGTGGTTACAGAATTGATTGGAGTAACCATTGTGTATGTGGGTAGTTTAGACACTTCATGCCTCAACTTCAAGTATAGTACAATGATAGTACCTTACTGACAGAGGGCTAGTCCCCCCCCCATCATTAATCCACTGACCAAAGTGCCAGGTTGTCTATAAACCTGGGCCAGAAATTGCAGGAGCTGTATCATTAAAGCACCCGAGCACTTTGTGAAGTAAGCAGGTTCTTTTAGGCTGTAGGGGCTTTCTATTTTTTGTGTATTCTATGCAAAGCACTTAGCCAAAGTAAGTGGTAGATACTCTCTGTATGAAGGCACCCTAAGAACTTAAATGTATTTGTTTTGCTGGAAAAATATTCTGGTGCATCTTTACTATTTGGAGCATGATTTTGGAAGCCGGTGGGTCCCTTTAGTCCTTTGAGAAGGGCCTTTCAACCCTGGACACCCTTTGGAAAATCCATGGAATATTGGAGGATCTAGGAAATGGTGAAAAAACAAATTTTGGGGCCCTCATTTTGCAAAAAAATCTAAAAGGACCACTCCGACTAATTTGTTTCTATATGATCTGTTGAATAACAAAAGTTGCTATTTTTAGAAAGTTAAAAAACTAAACACAGCATTCCCATTTTTCACTTTTATATGCAAGTTGCTTACTGCAGGCTTCCATTTGCTGAGATCTTTTAGAAGCACAGAAAACTTACACTTTGCATGATTTACAAAATACATGCCTATTATTTGCTATACTCAAAGGCTGAGTTATAAAAGCTGGAAGATGCTGGATAGGGGCCATGCAAGACATTCCAGTTGGATTTGCTTTAACCAAGCCCAGCTGAAAAGTAAATTGTAATATATTAAGTATTCCTTTATTCTCTAGCGCATAGTTTAGGCTTTTTTTTTTATTGAAAAATGCATGGGATGTGCGTTAGGCTTAAAAAGACACTGAATATATTAATACTACTCTGCATCACCTGCTACTACTCTGCAGGAGGACACTGAAAAATACAAATGAAAATTATTTTAGAATGTTTAAATTTAATGTATATTTCACTGTTTTATGAGTTTTTATATAATGCAGAGTTGTGTGTACAGATCCTGAAATGGCCAATATCACAGGCTCTCTGTAAATAATCATACACCCTTTTTGTTGCAACCATGAAACTCAGCTTTTGTTTTGGTTTCTCCAGACATACCAATCTCTAAGGAGAAAAGCTGAAATGCATTATCGCAATCAAGTGATTATTTAATAATTCAGAGTGAGTTTGTAATTTGTGGCCCCTTCAGGACTAGAGACCTTTCCAGCTTTTTCTCTTCATACGGTACGTATATAAGCCTTTGCAGCTAAACTACAGAAAGCATCGAAGGTAAATAAATACTTTAAGAACTGTAAAAGCAGATGATGCAGAGTGGTACCCATGACTTCAACTCTCTTTAATATTTGCATGTAAATATAATAAATAGAATATACAAGTTTTTCAATCATATATTTTTTTTATTTTGTAGCGTTCCTTTAAGAGCATGTTATATAATAAAACACATAAAATACTTAATGCAGTAATTATTTCTTACATAAGTTATAGTAGGTGTTATATATATTTTAAACAATGCTTATGTATTAATAAATCAACTTAATGTGTTGCCTATTATCTTTCAAAGACAACGCACTACCATTTGCAATAAAGATTGTAATTAATCTTTTCTCCAACTTTAGTTCCTGCAAGGAGCTTTTCAAACTTTGCATCCATCTCCTTGCTCTGAGCTTCAGAAAAATGCTTTTTCCAGTCACCAACGTCACCTAATAAAGAAAAAAGATAAGTTTTTTTTATATTAATATGAAACAAAGTACTTACACACATTTAATTTTATTAAATGTAATTTTATTCATGCCCAGGAAGTGGCGTATGCCGCCGTAGAAATGGAAACTTTGGCTCTGATATCTGCCCTGAAAAAGCTTCAGCATTACTTATATGCCAGGGAATTTATGGTGGTGACAGACCACAACCCTCTATGTTGGGTGTCTAAAGTGGCTGGGGATAATGGCAGGCTGTTAAGATGGAGTCTAGCCCTACAGGCATTCAAAGTTCTAATACAACACTGGTGGAGCAAGATCCATCACAATGCAGATGGCCTCTCAAGACAAGAGGACAAGTAAGGAGTATAGCTAGAAAGTAATCCGACCAGGATCACATTCTAGTCTCCACTAGAGAAGGGAGGGAGCAGCTGTGATGCCCCGGGAAACCCCTAGGGATCTGTGGGACTGCATAAACTAATTGGTCTTGGGTGGGTATGGGTTAAAGTGGCACAGTTTTTTTTGTCAAAGAGTTTGCATCCCCATCTGGATACCTGGATTGTGGTTGCCAGGCGGCCCAGGACTTGAAATATTACTACAAATTTTGGTGTGGGACAAGCCATATTGTGTATTATGGAGTATGCTATACTATCGGCCATCCAGTTCATGGGCCCTTAGGGAACCAGTCCCCCATCTTGTTCAGTCACTACATATACTGTTGCTGGAACTATCAAAGACACGCCCCCCCCCCCCCTTCCTTGCAGACAGCCTGTCTCCAGGACAGGAAGATATGGGTTATAACATTAACATCTGTTCACCTCCCCCCCCACCCCCCCCCACCCCCCGTCATGAGAAGAGAAAACCACATAGTGACACAAAGGTGTTACCTCTTCTCAGGTAATGGGAAAGTCAGCATTAGCAACCATGTGTTGTAACACTAGATTTGTGGCATATTCGAGAACCCCACTTTAATGTTCATGCAGAAATACGGGTATAGATCATGAAAACATATTTGCTGTTATTATTATTATTATTATTATTGTTTATTTATAGCGCTGTACATAAGATAAGTTCCAGGCAAAGGTAAATACAAATGAACACAAGGAGGGCCCTGTCTTTGAGCCTCAAATCCAGTGTCCATGGTGCTTTCCCCAAAGCACCCTGCAGGATTAAAACTTGCAGACTTACAACCTAAAGGTATTGTGTGTGGTACAGGAGGGAGAGAGAAGTGATGAGCGTGTTAGGGTGGAAGGTGACAGGCTTTTTTAAAGAGATGTGTTTTTAGTGAGGTTTTGAATGTTTTGAGGCAGGAAGATAATCGGGTGAAGCAATCAATGAGTTCCAGAGAATAGGGGCAGCACGAGAAAAGCCCTGAAGGCGAGAGTGAGAGCTGGTGACAAGAGTTGGGGGAGTATTTGGAGATGAGAGCAGAGATGTCAGGGGGTGCACTATTGTTGAGGGATTTGTAAGTTAGGGTCATGATTTTACATTTTAAATTTTAATCTTGAGGCTAAGGGAAGCCAGTGGAGTGATTGACAGAGAGGTGATACAGACACTGAACGTTGTATATGGAAGATGAGTCTAGCAGAGGCATTCATTATGGATTGACGTGGGGATAGTCGGGTGGTGGGTAGGCCAGCAAGAAACGAGTTGCAGTAGTCAAGTCTAGTGATGATGAGAGAGTGTATTAAGATTTTAGTTGTGTCTTGTGTAAGATAGTGGCAAATTCTGGAGATGTTTTTTAGATAGAGAAGGCAAGATTTTGTTAGTGACTGTATGTGAGGGATGAAAGACAGGACAGGGTCCAGCAGAACCCCAATTCCCTAGGATATTTTTGCTGTGAAAGGGGGGTTGCATAATCTGAAGGTCAAGCCATCAGCTGGAAATGGGTTGTTCATATGTACCTTTTAATATTCTGTTAAAGAACTACAGCCGCATGGTGACAGGGAGAGGATTAGCATGTGTGCCATGTTATTCCATCATGCTATGCCATATTATTCCCCAGGGTTGTAGTAACTTGTCTAAAGAGCCCACTCACTTGGCCTAGTTCTACCAATGAATAGTTTATGATGTCCAGGTAAGCTTATAAATGTCTAGCTTAGTTGGGAAACGCAGGATACATGATATGTGGCTCCCATTATGATTTTGATTATCATTATTAACATATACTGGTAAGCTTTATGGATAAGAGGCATCCCCCGTTTGGTTCTGAACATGGGCCTCAAAGGGTTAACCTCAAATCCCCCCAACTACAGGGGGCCATGTGTTGTCTCTGTCCAGAGTGGCTAATTGACCCCCACTGAGTTCATAGAGAAGAAACTTCCTGACAGGTAAATCAATGGTATTATTTAATTGCTGTCCCTGGAAAGGCTGACCCCACATGAGTGACAGGCAGGCCACATGGCTGGCATCAGGGAGCATGCAGATTGTTTAAAGGAGACTTTCACTAAGTGGGAGGGACTTGGTGATAAGGGGTGACTAAAATATATAAAATGTGAATGGATGACAAATAAAGTGTGCTCAGGTGGCCATACCTAATTAAGTGTGTGCTCTTTTAAATCTGCCTAAAAGAAGAGTTACAGCCGGTAACTCTGCTACTCTGCCTGATATTTCCCAGGTTCCTGTGATTGTCCTAATGGTCTAATACTGATCTGGTTCTATCTCTGCTAGCAGGGATAATAACAAGAACCACCACATATCGCTGGGTGGGTCAGAACTAGGTTCTGGGTAAGCCCAACGGAAAAAGCGATCATGAGTCCCTTTAACTAACATTCATATGAACCTTACCGTATTTCTATAACCTCGGTCAAAATGATTATTAAGTGTTAAATGATAACACTAGGTAAAGAATCTTGTAAACTCTTTGAATGTGTTATATCAGACTTGTGTCCAACTCTATAATTTCCAGTTAATTTCCATATACACAAACTCATTTTTTTGGTGTTAAGATACAACTTTCTTGGAATTTAATAGATCATGAAATTCATCATAAATCAGACTCCTACATGATACATATAACATTTTTAATTTGTGTTTCCCTTCAATTTATATGAAAATCTGAATTATTTTGTGGCAGTGTCTAATGGTACACAATTTTTTCTTCTATTAGAGTCATTGATAGGGGGGGGGGATACTTTTATATGGGGCCCATCCTAGAAGGGGGGCCCCATGCTGGCAGGTATTTATACTATGTGCTGAGACATCTATCATCAGGGGAGGAGGGAACAGAGCTCCTACAAACAGCCTGTCTGGGTCCTAAGTGTTAGATATTTTGTCCTCCTTTAAGTATACTCATTTAATAATGGAAACAAATTAAGATATTTTGCTACTATATATGCATTCAACCTAATGGCTGGGTATGTGAGATGTGGAAAATCTCACAAGCAAGCTATTATGCTTGCTCTTTCTATAAAAAATTAAATACATCTTATGATGCCACCTCTTTTTTGTGTGATACTGAATGTGAATTAGTTTCACAGTGTGCTTAGGGCAACAAAACTAAATAATTAGTTAGTATACTGAGTACTAATTATTATAAAGCACCCCACAGGGAAAGTGTGTGTATGTGAAAATACATTTAGAAAAAATGACTTGAAAAATGTATCATTGATTTTAAGGCTTCTTAAAAGGAACCTTGAAAAAAATGTATCAAAAAAATGTATCATTGATTTTAAGGCTTCTTAAAAGGAACCTTGACTTTTCCACTTTAGCTAGTGCTGAGAACATTTGCATCAGAAAAACTGGCCTCAGTCTTGTGCCACAGGGTACGAGTATATTGGAGACTACTTACATCAAATCTTGTTAGCTGATGAACATAATTAATAACTAAAGCTACTTATTGAAGAGCACTATTTACAAAAGATAATAATAAAAAAACTATGTAGCCACGCAATGAGTGCAGAAGGTGCTCAGAGGGGGCAGAGCCTTGCATTGTATGGCAAACGGCATTAGTACACGGGGGAGAGGCTCACAATGAGCACTGAAGGTGCTCAATCGCGAGGCCTATAAAGTACACAGGGGAGAGGCTTGCAATGAGCACCAAAGGCGCTCATAGCAAGCCACGCAATTAGCACCGAAGGTGCTCATTGTGGGGCTCGCGATGAGCGCCAAAGGTGATCATTGGAAATCAGGAAAGTTGCGGCTTGACAAAAACGGCAATGAGTGGAGAAGCTGCTCATTGCTGGGCTCGCGATGTGCACCAAAGGACGGGGGAGAGCCATGCAATGAGCTCCGAAGTTGCTCAGATTGTGTGGCAAACAGCATTGCCAGGCTTAAAATTTGATTGCCGTCATTTTTGGCAGGCAAGTCGCTAGTTATTATATAATTATTGTATTTAGTATTATTAATGTTACTATTATTATTAAAATGATGTTACAATTGAAATAACTTTGTTTCCATGATTTCAAACTTATATTCATATTTGGCCCATATACCATGGGTACTGATTGAAATCTTTAAGGCCAGCATTTAAGGATATTTATCTAAGAGCACAGAAGATTTCACCAATTTCAGCCATTTTAATGAACCACCTGGAGTAAATCAAAGCTATATATGTATATCTTACATGCTCCAAGTGCTGGTGTTCTTCCACTGCAAGAAGATTTTTGACTGCTCTTTCTTTAAGTTTGTGGCCATTGCTTGTATTAGCAAATTACATATATTGGTCTACAGAAGCCACTACCACTAACTGAAACAAAAGATTAAAAATTAAACATTTTGAAAATTGATACAACTTCAATATTATTTTTTCTTGTCCTTTTTTTAAATAAACTTTCTTTTCTTTATGTTCTTCTTCTTCTTATTACTATTCTTTACTTTTATTTGTAACGTGCCAGCATATTCCATAGTGCTGTACAGGGGATAAGAACAGGGAAAAATACAATATTAACCAACTGAAGAACATGGAGGGCCCTCTTTTGATTTTAGGATCTTTGTAGAAGGTGCTTTTTTCCAAAGCACTCTACAGGATTGGAAACTCGCTACAATCTAAAGGGTATGGAAGAGGCAGAAACCTAGGCAAGAATAAGCAGTTGTATAAAAGTGCCATGTATATGATTGTTAGCTCAAGGGCAGAGCCATCAACTCCTTTTGTAGCAGTCTGTTAAATTATGTATTGTCATACCCTTGTTTTACTATGGAATATGTTGGTGCTATATAAATAAGAGATAATAAAATAATAATAATAATCTGAACTCATCCTGCATACCCACAGGAAAAATTCAGAAGGGTCAATTTAACCTTCTATTCATTTTCATAGGAAACAGTATGCATCTTTCTGGCCAAACTAATGCTCATCATAGGTGGATTCCAATTGCCACTTAAGGTGTCTAAAGTTATGAAAATTTGCTGTTTTTGAGTATTATTTTTCATAAACTTCATAAGTAAATCAGAGTTACCAAACTCAAGTTGTTTTCATGGGAAACATTTGAAATACCAAAAGTTATCAACCTTTATATGATATGAAACCTTTACCTTTACGGAACAGAGCTTGACCAAATTCACGGTAGTCTTCAGATTTCTCTTTCATATTCTTGAATGTGCATTTGTCAGCAACAAAATGAACTTGTTCATCAGTGAGAGCAAAGCCATAGTGTTTGGATATTTTCCTGACCGCAGAAACTAAATCCTGAAAACGGTAAGCAAAAATGATTATATTAATATAAAAAATTTAGACGTTTAATGCATTGTACGAAATCACAGAGTTAGAGTTGTTAAAATAATTGAACATAGAGTTAAATACACAACTTCCTTTTCTCCTCATTGGCCTTGTCATTGTATCTTCTACAAAAGTTTGAACTTTTGCTGCCCGGAAACATTTTCATTCATTGTTTCATTACCGAATTAGCATTTAACATAAAAATACAGATTTTATTTTAAATCAAGGGGCGGATCTACCAGTGATGCAAGTGGTGCAGTGCACCAGGGCCCTCCTTACACTCCGGCCCAATATGCCCACAGTCCCCTCTGTGCCTCCTTGGCTGCATACACACCTCCTCAGTCTCAAATTGGTGTGTGTCTACTGAAGCTCCAAGAGGTGGCAGTGTGGGGCAGTTCAACTTGCTGGGGTTGTGTATCAGGAAAGAAGTTAAGAGAGCAAGGGCTGCATAGTACAGGTGGGGACATATTATGTGAGGGAGGAAGAAAGCATATAAGTATTGGTGCTATATGAGGTGGGTGCTGAGAGGAGTTGGGTGCTGTGCGGCGATAGTTGCTGAGAGGGGATGGCTCCTGACAAGGACTGGGTGCGGATGATGCTAAGTGGGGATTGTTGTTGTGTAGGGGTAATGTGCGTGTATGTGTATATATATATATATATATACTGTATATATACACATATTGGAAAGGGGTCTTGGGAGTGGAGCAGCAATGGGTAAGGGTCTTGGGACGGTTTGCTGTTTTCGATTTGGTTCCAATGGGGCCTTATGCAAACCAGTTTTTTTACAACACCCCAGAGGGGGGCCCCAAAACTTTTTTTTGCACCAGGGCCCTCCATTTTCTAGCTCTGCCACTGTTTAAATCTGTAGCACTTTTTTACTCTCAAATAGTGCTTGATCTAAAAATAAGACATGTTAGAGGTGGGCAAACAAAATAGCCAGTTTCAATGGGCACTTCACATCAGTTTGTAAAATAAACTATAAAAGTTACTGTTACAATGTCTGCCCTTATCCGTTTCCACTGAACCTAGCCCAAGTGAGACACTGCATTGCATGACATCTCATTCCAGAAGCAAATCAACATCAGCCTCCAGACTACCATGTTAAAAAAACAGTTTGGTTGGTAAGTAATCTGTAGAATTGAGCACCTGCGTACTCACATCTCTGCCTCCTGGATCTGACTTTCTTTGTTAAACATAAGTCTTATCCCTTAGGGCCCTGTGCTAACATGTAGCTTGCATTCCTTTGTCTTACGTTGGCTGCATTAATACAGCTTAAGAAAGAGCTCACCAAAACCACTACTAACACAATGTATAAAGTCTCTAATAATTTGCTATGATACTCTAGTGGCAAAAAACCCCAACCACTACTAGATGGAGGTTCACCAACACGATAGATTTGGAAATTTGCTCCTTATTCTGACTAAATACGCTTATGTCTGGCTCTAGTAGTCTAAATAATTAAGTAGAACTATAACCAAAAGATTATAGAAAACGACAAGCTTCATCTAAAGAGCCACCCTTCAAGACCCTCATACCCGAATGCCAACTCCTTTAAATGCCGTAGATCTACCCATATCTTTCCTCCCAAGGTGAAATGGTACAATGCACCTTTTTCCTTCTTATAGTTAATGGGATCCTGTCATCCCAAAATCAAATAGCTGTTTATGTTATTCTTAAATGGAAAAAAATATGTACATATATGTAATTTTTTTATAAAATGGCTGATTCCTTAGGATTTCACTATTGTCTATAGTTATTTTTTTTGCAAATGAGAGGGTCCTGTGTTGTGCTAATTAGAATCACAATCTGCCTTTTCCCGTAATAGCAAAACAATGAACCCCAATTTTGTTATTCAGTTATAACCGTTCCCCACCATTATCAAGAACTCTGAGCTATAAATTAGCATAGTCACCTGCATATTATTCACAAAAAGAATGCTACATTTCTCAGGAATAATTTAATGTGGAGAAAAAAGGCTTGTAGAAGGTATAACTAATTTTTCCGGCAAGATGTAATCAACATCCTGCTGGAAAGACAGTGAGCCTCATTCAATTGAGGCTTTCGGGAGATCCGGGGCTCAGAAATGGAGCCCGCAAGTTTTTTTGCTATTCAATTGGCGTCATTTTCCGATCAAGTTGTGGGCTCCGGGCTGCGATTCATTGCAATTTTAAAATCTCAAGTTAATGCCTCTCTAAGCCTTTGAACTTCCACAGCCAAAAGACTTCCAAACTCTAAAGTTGCAAATCGCTATTCAATTGCTCTGATTCCCCCTCGCTAACCACCCCGTCAAGCCGGCATATGGCAAAAATCGAACCACAAATTAATGGTACCAAGGAAGACTCACAAAGGGCTTAATGACATGTTGGGAGCAAATAAATATCAATACTGTACTTATATTTTATATTCAAAGTGAAATTGATGATATGTCTTAGAATTAATAGTACAACATTCTCAAGCTCGCAAATCAGCAAAAAAATACTTTATTTCATGTTCAATTTCCGTGTTATATCGATCACGGCAATCAATGTGTTAATACATATAATAGAACATGCATGTAAAAGAATATCATATTTGCGGCTTGATCAATATTGCATTATATCTGGAATGTGGGTCCAATCGTAACTTGTAATTAGAGGCTGTAGGACTTCAATGAAAAATAAAGGTTGGATTTCAAAGTCCTATGGGCTTGAACCCCGAGTCACGATCCGACCCACATTCCATTGGCTGTTTCTAACCGGGAGTTGCGGCCCTGCGTCATCAATCATGTTCAAGCTTGCAAATGCTGCTTTCGATAGCATGGTTTGAGATGTGCGCTATCAGGACGGGACTTGCGGGCCAGGCCAAATGAATAGCACTATAAGTTGTGGCTGCTGCATGCTCTCAGCAGCCCCGCAGACTTTCGGCCTACTCCAATCGAGTTGCGGCACTGCACTTCAATGAGGCTCAGTGTTGGGGTGTAAGTGTCCCTTTATATAACCTGCTTTTTTAAGCTTTTTATTACATTTATCATAGGTTACAAAATAAATTTGGTATAAAATAAATATATAATTAAAAAATATAACCAAATTAAATAAGAAAACAAATCAGTAGATAAATAATTAAGAGTACAAATAACAAAATAAGTATTAGTGATAACAAAATAATAATATACATAATTATGAAAATATTAAATACAATTCACTCCAAGCTCATGTCAACGCCTGTAAACTGGAGTGAATCTAATGAAGGCTGGTAATCAGGATTTACCAATTAAAATGCTCATTCCACTACAATATTTTATTTGCGTGCCAACAGAATAGATTTATGTTTGTTTGTTTCTCAATTTTAAGAGTTAGAATGTAAGGTTCCCATTTTTTGATACATTTTAAATCTTTAACTTTTTAAACTTTATTAGCTAAAAATATATAGAGTAACTTTTCTTTTACACAGAAAATGGTTATTTAAGTATCTAATTATTTTTGCAAAGTATATTTAGTAGCGATTAGAATAGTATGCTTTAATAAATTGATATATCGCAAAGATATTTGAAATATAACCATATTTACCAAGAATAAATTCCAGAAAACATGAAGAAAATGTTGTATGTGTAATATTACTTAAAAAAAGTATTTTTTTCCAAAAAATAAGAATAAATGTGATTGTTACTACATTTCATACAATAATAAAAGCTTTATATACCCATTTGAACAGCTAATTTAGGAGTAACATAACATCTGTAATATAATTTATGTTATCATCACCCTGAAACAAACAGCTGAAATATGTTTTAAAAATGTATATTTTAAAACTATTTTTGTTAATATTTGGACAATATTAAGATTCCATTTATAGATAACAGTCTAGAATATTTAATTCATTGTTTTAATATATTGCAAATAATATGATTTACTTGTTTTTTGACATGTGTAAAATATGCTCTTTAAATGCTTGAAAAAAAACAGTTGTTTTCCAAGACCCATCATTTCAGTGATAAAGTACAGACTGGACACAGAACATTAACCTTGTCACTCACCTTTTTCATCTCTTCATATGTTATTATCAGAACATTGTCATCATCAGCATACTTATTCCAACCAACAGCATAGTCAAAGTAAGACCCCCAGAAAACTGAAATCACAAAGCAACCAGTTAATGTATTTCATTCTGCATCTCCTTTGAGTCTATTTACTACGGTTGTAAGTTGGACTCAGGAAAATACATTTTATTTCTAACAACAGCAGAGACCAATGTAGGCATTATTTTGAAGAAATAAGGGAAAATAAATCAACAGAGCCTCATCAAGCTCTAATGTATTACATTATATATGTAATTAGGTATTCTGATTAGAACACATACATCTCTTATATTTTGTAGAACATTATTATGTCACCAGAGGAAGAAAAATATTACATTTTTGAATGTATTCAAATTAGGAAGGTTTGACAGCTTCCAAGTTAGTGACCCAAAAAATGTAATTAAAACATAATTTATATTACAAAATAAATCCAATACTTTATACACATTCTAAAATACAGTACAGTTATTTATAAAAATAACAATTTAGTTAAAGACTCCTGTGGTATGTAAGGCTTTATTTAGATATTATGGGGGTCCTATAGGGGGTTAATTTTATCTTAATTGTCGAATAACAAATAATCATGTGTCGAATGAACTATAAAAAATCCAGGACAAACTTGTTGTGATCATGACACTGTTGACCACTAATTGATAAGAAATAATTGGAGTGTGTGATGGAAGTGTATAGTGATTATACGTTCAGACTGACTAAAGGTTTTGCTTTATTGGTAGTATCCCATAAATTATTAAGAGTGCATATTTGGTGTCTTGTATGTAGGAGGAGAGAGCTATAACAAAACCCCTTAGTATTTCATCCACATATACACTGCAGTTCTGAGGTAAACAGTCTATTCCCAACATTATAGGTTTTCCTTGGGTGTTTGCATATTTTTATAGATTTTTGGAAGACTGTTGATAAAATGTTGATATTGTCGGGTATTGGACAGATCAATACTAATCCTCATTTTTACATATCAAATCAAAACAGAGACCTTTATTCAGGATTTCTTCTAGTTTTTTTTTTTTTTTTGGGTTTGGATCATATGTAAGAATCTTATAACATCTATTGTCACCCAGTATCAGATTCCTACACATAGTTCAAAACACATGTCGGGTGCCACACTTAGTGACAAGACATATAAGAGTAACAGTATAAGATTATAGCATCCTATTTTTGTGGAAAGGCGCTACTATGGTGTGCAATGCCAAACTGAATCATAAGCTAAGATACATCTTTTAGGTAGAGGGAAGAAAAAATATAAAAATAAAATAATATGGTTGCATAAGTATGCACACCCTTAAACTAATACTTTGTTGAAGCACCTTTTGATTTTATTTAGCACTCAGTATTTTTGGGTATGAGTCTATCAGCATGGCACATTTTGACTTGGCAAGATTTGCCCACTCTTCTTTGCAAAAACACTCCAAATCTGTCAGATTGCAAGGGCATCTCCTGTGTACAGCCCTCTTCAGATCACCGATTTTCAATCGGATTCAGGTCTGGGCTCTGGCTGGGCCATTCCAAAACTTTAATCTTCTTCTGGTGAAGCCATTCCTTTGTTGATTTGGATGTATGCTTTGGGTCGTTGTCATGCTGAAAGATGAAGTTCCTCTTCATGTTCAGCTTTCTAGCAGAAGCCTGAAGGTTTTGTGCCAATATTGACTGGTATTTGGAACTGTTCATAATTCCCTCTATCTTAACTAAGGCTGGCCCAGTTCCAGCTGAAGAAAAACAGCCCCAAAGCATTATGCTGCTACCACCATGCTTCACTGTGGGTATGGTGTTCTTTTGGTGATATGCAGTGTTGTTTTTGCGCCAAACATATCTTTTGGAATTATGGCCAAAACGTTCAACCTTGGTTTCATCAGAACATAACACCTTTTCCCACATGCTTTTGGGAGACTTCAGATGTGTTTTTGCAAAATGTAGCCTGGCTTGGATGTTTTTCTTCGTAAGAAAAGGCTTTCGTCTTGCCACTCTACCCCATAGCCCAGACATATGAAGAATAGGGGAAATTGTTGTCAGTACTTGCCAGATGTTCCTGCAGCTCCTTTAAGGTTGCTGTAGGTCTCTTGGTAGCCTCCCAGACCAGTTTTCTTCTCTTCTTTTCATAAATTTTGGAGGGAGCTCCAGTTCTTGGTAATGTCACTGTTGTGCCATATTTTCTCCACTTGATGATGACTGTCTTCACTGTGTTCCATGGTATATCTAATGCCTTGGAAATTCTTTTGTACCCTTCTCCTGACTGATACCTTTTAACAATGAGATCCCTCTGATGCTTTGGAAGCTCTCTGTGGACCATGGCTTTTGCTGTGGGATGTGACTAAGAACATTTCAGGAAAGACCAACTAGAGCAGCTAAATTTTATTTTGGGTTAATCAGAGGCACTTTAAATGATGGCAGGTGTATGCTGACTCCTATTTAACACAATTTGGAATGTGATTGCTTAATTCTGAACACAGCTACATCCCCAGTTGTAATAGGGTGTGCAGACTTATGCAACCACATCATTTAATTTTGTGACAGAGCCAATATCACCCACATTGTAGTTCATGATCATAGAAGATCCTATGAAATTGATAGACTAAAAATCTTATATTGAACTTCAATTACAATGTTATTATGTTACTATAATAAAGAGAAAATCCAACTCACCTTTACCATTCAAGAAGTATGGGAAAAACTCATCCCAAGATTTCATGGTAGGAAGCATTGGATTTTTTTGATAGAAATGGTAGCATGATACTGCAGTGTCTTTTGGATTCCGAATAACAACTAATATCTGTTGAAACATGAAAACAGAAGACAAGGTGTTAGGCAAAAATGCAAATGGCTACAATTACTATTATCACAGCTCTCTACTAGCATTTGATTTCTATGCAGCAGTCCTTATTCTGCAATGCTTAGTCATTTCAAATAAATGCAAAAAGTGTGTAGAAACTTGAATAGATAAAGTTTATTGAATCTGGAAGGATATTGATTACAATCAGTGGGCCTATCTAATCTGCCCATCCTACCTCAGGACTGCTAAACTGCAGAGTACTTACAGTTTCACATAACAGCAGACCCAGCTCTATCATAAGGATGAATAAAGCAGACACTTAAGGTGCCAATTTACAAGGGGCACCATCAATTGTGTTATTTTGCACACGACTTGACAACTCCTAATTGCAAAGACCTGCAAGAATCATGTGATGGTAGAGGGCTTATTTTTAAATAACTGACACAAGGGAGAAGTGTTGAAATCTCATAGGTTTCTATTGGGATAGAAACATCAGATAAACCTGATGCCAAGAAATTAGTATTTGACTTTTACATTACAGCTTGCCTTTGATTATTTTTCCTTTTGTAATGATATACAGAGTACTGCTATGTTACCATGACCATGGCAATATCCAATGGGCTTTAGAATAAATAAACACACTGAAACAGTATATCTTGGGAAAATTACGGGCCACAGCTTTATTAAAGCAACCATAAACCAATAACCAATTAACATAATTAACATTGTTAAATCACAGCTCAAATAACATGCCGGAGGAGGAGCCCGGCCCGGTCGGTAACCTCAGGCCCTGGGCCCGCGCCCAGAGCCTCCCAGTGCTTTTCTAAGCACGCCCATAAGGCAGGGCAACGCCCACTTAAGCCCGTGGGCCGGGTGCCTCACCTCCCGCCAACCAAAGACATTCCTATTTTCATCCTAACTTAGAATTCACAGAATCCTTATCCTACAACTCTTTTCCAACCTTTTTTTTATTTTTTTTATTTTTTTTAACATAGTTTAAGCTTCCTGAACTTTGCTCAACCAACCTCGCCCACTAGACGAACCCTACTTCCCATCCGCCACCTTCCTATCTAACCACCATTTTAGGGGAGGGAGGGAGGGAATCAGATCAATGGCCGGCGCGGAGTGAGGAGGAAGCCCGCAAAACGGGCTTAAGTCCTTCCTCCTCCTACCAGCCAATCCGGAGCGCCCAGGCTCCTCCGGGTCACGCAGCGCTGCGTCAGACCCGGCGTGCCTGGGCTGCCTCCGCGCCGGCCATTATATTATCTATGTATTTTGACATTTACCTTGACTTTACCCATGTCTTTTTCCTGTAGTGTTACATATATATGGCACAAAGTCTAAGCCAGGGCTTGAGCCTGCCCTGCATATTAGTCTCACCATTAGTAAATATAAGCCACTGGCATGCATTCTCTAGCCAAGTGAATGCATGTCTCTCTTTCTTGGCACAATGTCCATTTTCTCCCCCACAAAACATGAATATTACACTCTAAAAACCCCTTTACAAAGTATTCCTTCTAAAATCACTAGTTTTACTCACACAATGAATTATAATGTGAAAAGTATTGTATGACCATTTTGAGGACTCAGGGATTGCATATGTAGTCCTTTAAAGAGGAAATTTCACCTAAAAACAAGTTTACATCACATATAATAGTTGTCAAACTGCGATTCATTGTCACGCATTGCACAACGAGCCGAGGTGGTGGCTCATGCAGGCTCACTGCGCGGCAGTGACCGGCACAGGTGCATTGCGCACCGGAGAGAGAGAGTAGGAGAAAGAGAGACACACAGGGAAGGAGGGGGAAGACACAGAGGAGAGGGGGGAGACACAGGGCAGGGAGAGGAGAGGGAAGAGACACAGGGGAGGGGGGGTTGACACACAGGGGAGGGGGGAGAGACACAGAGGAGGGGGGAGAGACAGAGGGGTATGAGATGGGGAGAGACACAGAGGAGGGGGGAGACACAGGGGAGTGAGAGGAGGGGGGAGGAGAGACACAAAAGTAGTGAGATGAGGGAGGGGACACAGGGGAGTAAGAGGAGAGGGAAAGACACAGGGAGGAGAGGGGGTAAAACACAGGCGGGGGAGACACAAGGGATGGAGAGGAGAGGGGAAATGAGACATAAGGGAGGAAGTAGACAGAGGGAGAGACTCGTAATGAGCGCCCGCAAGTTATTTAGCTATTCAATTGACGTCATTTTGCGGGCTCCGATCAAGTTATGGGCTCCGGGCTGCGATTCATTGCGATTTTAAAATCTCAAGTTAATGCCTCTCTAAGCCTTTGAACTTTCACAGCCAAAAGACTTCTGAACGCTAAAGTCGCAAATCGATATTCAATTGCTCCGACTTTGCTAACCACCCCGTCAAGCCGGCAAATGGCAAAAATCGAACCAAAAATGTATGGTACCAAGGAAGATTCACAAATGACATGTCGGGAGCAAATAAATATCAATACTGTACTTATATTTTTTATTCAAAGTGAAAGTGATGTTAGGTATTAGAATTAATAGTACAACATTCTCAAGCTCGCAAATCAGCCAAAAGTAATTAAGAAATATAACCCAATTAAATAAGAAAACAAATCAGTAGATAAATAATTAAGAGTACAAATAACAAAATAAGTATTAGTGATAACAAAATAATAATATACATAATTATAAAAATATTAAATACAATTCACTCCAAGCTCATGTCAACACCTGTGAACTGTAGTGAATCTAATGAATGCTGGTAATCAGGATTTACCAATTAAAATGCTCATTCCACTACAATATTTTATTTGCGTGCCAACAGAATTGATTTATGTTTGTTTGTTTCTCAATTTTAAGAGTTAGGATGTAAGGTTCCCATTTTTTGATACATTTTAAATCTTTAACTTTTAAAATTTTATTAGCCAAAAATATATAGAGTAACTTTTCTTTTACCAACAAAAATGGTTATTTAAGTATCTATATCATGAGAAGGCAGGATTACCTAGAATAGACTCTGATGCTGGGAAAGATTGAAGGCACAAGAAGGGGACAACAGAGATCACTGAAGCAATAAGCATGAACTTGATGGAGCTCAAAGCGGCAGTGACTGAGAGATGTTCCTGGTATGTTGCGGTTCATAGAGTCACAGAGAGTCGAACGTGACTGAACGATAAAACAACAACAATTATAGTTAGCAGCCCCATTATATAAATTACTGTTTTCTATTGTAATTATTTTAGGTTTATAGTTTGCACTATTGGATTGTTTTGTAAAGAAATTTAAGCAAGCCTTGGATAGCTACAAAACCCTCCTGTGGATTAATTAAATTATTTTTTTTGGTAGATAGAATGGGCAAACTTGATGGACCAAGGCCTATGTGTGACACTCTAGGCCGAACATGTACACCCCTGTACTATGTTAAAGGAGAATAAAATTTAAAGAGACACTGAAAATGTTGTACCCCTAAATGTGAGCAAACAAACAATAAAAAAGAGGGGGAAATAGGTAACAATAATTGGGGGGAGGGGGGGGGAGATAAATATGGATGTCTTGTCACAATCCTTAATCTAATTTACATCCAGATTCAAAGGAGCTTCTTCTAGATTGTCCCTTTAAATGATGCTTGAGGATGCTCTATTGAAAAACATTGGTCTGAAAATATACTTTTTCATTGAATTACTACACCTGGAATTAGAAATGCTCATCATAAAGTATTTAAGTGTAGTTACCTGGGGTTTAACTTTAAAAATAGATTTAGGGACATTGTCCGCTTGCAAATGAGTTGATAGAAACCGCGGTGAAGGCATTTTGTTGATGTCCTGAAAAATAGACAAAAGTATAACATTTTAGGAACACTATTATATATGCTTACATATTTTACCAAAATTGAATGGGCTTAATTATGAGCTCCCTTTTATGTATACATAGATATCTTACATGACCTAAGACAAAAGTGCCTAAGCTTATGGCAAAACAGCTCCTGACCAAATATCCCAACACAAATTGTATCAAACATATAAGCTTCTATTAAATAATTCTAAGATGATGCTAAAGAATTGATATGAGCTACACCTAAATCTAAAGATCCATGATATATTGCCTCATGTATGATGTCCCCTTAAGTATACAATATGGTAAATTGAGGTGCAATATACCTTCTTAAATGATACTAAAAATCATTGTATCTATACTGGTGGCTCCGGTGTTCTAATACTAGACACTCATTCTAGTAACTGAAATGAAATAGGGACCCACTCTAATCTTACGTCAGTCTTGAGTTGTGCCGTTCTAGAACACCCTTTCTTACTATCCCTCACCAGGGATCTAATAGCTACAGTAATTATTTACTCTTGGGTCGGAAAATCGATGACTGAATCTAGTTTCCTGTCTATATGTCAAAGGCAATTCAAGACTGCCGTTAGACTAGATTCAGTCATAGATTAGTCAGGGACCACCTTTCCAACTTCTCTATACAAGGTAGATGGCTGTAGGGGTCAATATGAATCTAAAATATATGTAGGAAGTAAGACCATCTTAGGGTGATGAGATTACCTTTCTATATATGTAGTTATCTGTCCCTCACCCTTAATAACTTAAAATTCCCCCTTTACTTCTGGTAGCAGATGGCTCCTAACCAGTTGTGGACCCCATTCATTTTCCCCTGCTGCACCAACAGTAGCTCCGCCACTGGTTACAACTCATGTTCATATTAGATAGCAGTCTTAGTATTGGGTCGTAGTATCAGAGATGGATTACTGCTCCACCTGCTTTCTCTTTACAAGTACATTTACAAAGGAAATCCACACTTAGAATGGTGAATTGCACCATTATTGTTTTTTTGTGCCACGTGACTCTTTTGCACTTTTCTGAAGAACCTTTAAATCTCCCATATTATTTGTCTGTTTCCTTTTATAATAAAGCAGGAATAGGCAATGTGGTTCTGGATTTCTATGTTTTAATGATGTGTACAAATAAGGCAATCGCTACCTCAGGCATTCTGATTGCCTCGCCTGTGCACATATAGGGAAATACTGGAATCTACAACCATGTTTGCCACTCAAGCACACATGTCACCTAACCCTGTAATACATATTAAAAAGGCATTTTTAACATAAACAATCATGAACCATCAACTATGGCCATCAGATTGATTGCTATCCATAATCCCATAATATGTAATGTCAATAATATGTAATGTCAATTATTTTTCTGGTCAATCTGTTAATGAAAAACCATTAAAATATTCATTGACTTCAGTAATAATTCAAGGCAGTTTAAAAAAACGCAGCATTTCATCTATACTTTGCACTAACATTTCTAGAATATGAATTAATTTTTCAACAAGCTTAACAACTGAGAAAATACATTTTAGCAATTATACAAATCTGTACTTTTTGAATACATTTCAGTGGTCATTGTACATGTTTATTTAAATAAATTTAATATATCAATGAGTAAAAACAGAGCTTTTAAATTATGTTTAGATATGCAAATAAACACATAGGTAGTTTATTTTGATATTAAAAACAGGGAACCTCTTATATCCCTTTAAGCTAAATACCTAGATATTAGAATTTAAACTGCATACAGTACATTGCAGGATGAGAAACAAAACTCATTATACAAACCTCAAAATGTTCTGGGGAGCCACATTCGATAAGTGGAAGATAATCTACTTTCGGTTTATTATTTACAGTATATATCATATCACTCAGGATTTGGAAAGTCCAAATGGTTCCTAGGGAAGATAGATCAAATTAGTTACTGAATGTTAGAGAACTATTATTGTTTATTTTGGTGCATAATACTTTAAAGTATTGTCATTAAAATTAAAAATATTTATAGACTCTGAGCAATGCAACACAGTGGTAACCACACTACACCAACCCTAACATATTTCCTTTCTCCTACCTCTGTATGCAGGGAGATGGTAAAATATTAAGAACAATGAATGCAGGGGCTTTATGACCCCTCTACCTATCACCCGCTACCCCCTATGTGTCCTGAGATCCCAGGGATTCCCTCCAATACCCACTCTAAACCCTGGGGATTCTTTCTTCCTACAAGCTGTGAGAGGGAAACCCCAGGGTTTCCACTAACATGGACTAACCCTGGGGATCCCCACCTATATATAACCATGGACGTCCCTATAGACCCCCATGGCATCTAACATGTAACCCCTTCCACAGAAATCTTTAAAGGACCTTTGTAGCAGCTAAAACAAACCTCTATCATGGGAATTCCTTACAGAGGTACCTAAAGTTACCCCCTTGCCTCAGAGGTCCTACAAGGACCCCAGGATACCTAAAAGTATCCCTTTTCCAAGGAGGTCCTCATAGGGCCCCAGTGGCTCCTATAACAAATTCAACACTACCGAGGTTCTAAAAGGACCTGTGTGGCATACAAATATTGACCCTTCTGGTAGGGCTAGTATTTTTGTGTTTTGGAATAGGTTGGTGGTGATTCAACTTGACTCATAAATCAGCAACACTGAGGAATGGAATGGAGCCCTCAGTTCTGTGTATGGAGGAGAGCAACTGTAGTCTGATTAACCTCTGATTACAGCTTTAAAATCTTATCAGTGTTTTGTATAAACCACAAATGGGTAAATGCCAAGTCAGAGCATGGGGAACAGTCAGATCCTATTACCATGTGATACAATAACCTGGCCATTAATTCAGATCAGAGATGAGAACACACAGCCTGATATCTGACTAGGAGGGGCAATAACCTTTCTGCGTTTTGGACTATATGCCCCTTTATCAGTTTCAGCGAGATATGAAAATGTTTTTGTTAAAGGACTACTGTGCAATGAAAAAAACATACATGTTTTAAATCTTTGAGCCTGAATAACATCATAAGTAAGCAGGGGAAAAAAAATAAAGTTGGTTTTTAATTTAAAAAAAGAAATGTTGACACCACATCTGGACAATGAATTGGATAAATCCAGGATACGTAGGTGTAAGTTGTGTGTGTGAGAGTGATGTTTATTTGTATTTCCTGAAGCAATAAGTTTGCTTTTGGGCCAGTGAAGCGGAAGGTTTTTGGTGTCAATTTCATAGTTTATACATGAAGAAAAAAGAGCATTCATTAAGCTAGTAACTATTCCCTTGGAACATATTACACAAAAAATGGCTTAAGATATAATAGAGTGAACTGAGTATATAGTTAAAATATAACCTTTATTCAGTAAACTAAAACATAAATACAATGCCCGTAATATAAAACATATAGAAACAGTGGAAAAGTCATGCATCTATATATTTATCTCAAGTGATAATGGTACTATGATCGTCAGACCCACTTTATTTACATGTGTTGTGATGCACAATAATACACATCAATGTCAATATATTTTTTACACATATGGAAAGATTGTTATACTTTAATGTGGTAGAGAAGGTAAAGGACACTCATTTATTGGTCATATGCTGGTTTGATTCATTTGGCAATATTTATTATATAAATGGCAATTGATCTGGAGCAAAGAAATGGAAGACCACAGATTTAAAGTAAAATGGAACTTTTATTTAATACTAAAAATATATGTCTATAAATTAACATATATATATAAATTGAAAAACAACGGTGAGTGAAATATACTATATACACAGCAAATAATTCTTGTGTGATGTGTTGCTGTATGTTAATTATGCAGATATAGGGTATGCTTAGTATTTATGTTCTTAGGACCAAGTCTATAGATGTGCCAGCTACATCAATATACATTCTGGGTAATAATCATACACCCTCTAATAAAATAATGATTAATATGGTACCCTCACAATTAAACTCTTGAAGGTATATGGTTGTAGGATCCAACATACTAGATAGTTACTCAAAAGTCCTAATAGAGTTTGTTGCCTCCCATTAAGGTAAGCCTATCATTTCTGAACAACGGCATTGAGCATCACTTCAATAAACTGCTGATTTTCAGCCTTATTAAATTGCTATTCTGTGAATTAAAAAAGTCTTTATATAAGCACATAGTATATTTTTTTTACAGAAGTTTTTAGTTAGTTAACTTCTATACAAAAGCAATATCTTCACTAACTAAAAACTTCTGTAAAAAAATATGCTATGTGCTTATATATAGCTCTATTCAATTGGCCAAATCACATTTTAATAAGACTGATGATGTTCTGCAGTCTAACCAATGGTGGATGTTGAAGATTGAAAAGTATGAAAGCAACGGTGCATGTACTGGTGTGTATTTATTAAACTTTGCAGATAAAGTGAATGTAAAAAAGTATGGTATGAATTTGGTATGTTTGTTCTATGCCTTGATATTTAAATATTTAAAATTATGTTTGGATTATGGATAAGCCTTTTTTCTTTCAATGTCAATAAAAATGTTAAGCTTTAATGTAAAGGGCTTACATTCTCCAGGCAATAGAAAAACGATAAATAGATTGTGCAAGCAAGAAAATGCAGATATACAGCCTTATTAAATTGCAATTTAGCAAATTCTAAAGGGCTCTATATAAGCACAGAGTATATTTTTTACAGAAGTTTTTTAGTCAGTGAACTTTTATCCAAAAGCAAGGTCTTCACTAACTAAAAACTTCTGTAAAAAAATATGCTGTGTGTTTAAATAGAGCCCTTTTAAATTTACTGAATCGCAATTTAATAAGGCTGATATTGTTTTTACAGGAGACTCTTTGGGTGAACTCTAAAATCCCTAATTTCGGCTATAAATCTTATGAGCCTAGACACTACTCTACTTTCAATAAAAAGTCAAGAGGTGTTGCAATTCTGTTTAAAAACGATCTAGACCTAATCGAGAAATTTACTGAAATAGACCCATATGGGCGATTCATTCTTTGGGTGGAAGCAATTAATGGTCCTAAAGTCACGTTGGTGAATTTGTATGCCCCCAATGTTAATCAGTTGAATTTCATGAACCAAATATGGAAATCATTAACAAATATAGTCAAGGTTCTTTAATTATAGCGTGAGACTTTAATATGATTCCTAACTCAGAAAAGGATAGAAAATCCCCAAACCATGTAAAAATAAACATAGAATTTATAAAGTAACAATTTTGCAACTGTATAAACAACTATAATTTATATGATGCATGGCGAGTTCTTCATCCCGGTCAAACTGATTTTACTTTCTATTCTAACATGCATAAAGTTTACACCCGGATAGATCTGTTTTTGGTGGACATTAATATCTTAAAAATAATCACCAAAACTGATATAGGATTAATTTCATTATCAGACCATGCCTGTATTACATTAAAACTTAATCTTAACAGGTATAAAGCCAATAGACCTCAGTGGAAACTTGATGATTGCTTACTAGAGGACAAATCTATGAGAAAGTTCCTCAGGGAAGAGACTATGACATTTTTTGAACTGAATGAATGTACAGCTTCCTCTAAGGGTATCCTCTGGAACACTCAGAATGCCTTCACTAGAGGCGTGTTAATAAAACAAAGATCAGAACCCTTGAGAAAGCTGGACATTCGTCTGAGTAAATTGGAAAATACGAACAAAAAAGGATCCTAAAGATTCAGTATCTGTAGAAATTAAGAAAATCAAAAATAAGATTAGCAAAATTAACCAATATTTGTCGGACAAATCTATTTGGTGCATACAGTATTTATTCCATCATCAAGACAATAAAATAAGTACATTTGGCTAATAAGATCAAAAAAAGATCCCATAAAAAGAGAATTGATAATCTTTTAAATGTAGGCTCATATAACATCACTACGAACACACGAAATCGCTAACACGTTCGGGAACTATTATGAAAATCTGTATAACTTATCAAACGATAAGTCTTTTAGACAACCATCAAGACTTCAAATTCAATCGTTTTTGGACCAACTTAATCTCCCTTCAATTTCTCAGGCAGAGCTTGAAGATCTAAACAGTCCCATTTCTGACCAGGAAATTATGAAATCAATTACACATTTAAAATCTTATACGACCCCTGGACCTGATGGGTTCAGTAACCTCTTCTTTAAAACCGTCTCAACAAATTCTATGTAAACATCTTAAAGACTTATTTAACAAAATCAAAACAGAAGGTGTGATTCCAACAGAAATGGACAAGGCTACTATAATTATGATCCCAAAAGCAAAACAAGATCCTCATTACTGATCCAGTTATAGACCGATATCACTATTAAATGTGGATGTCAAACTTTATGCAAAAATATTGGCAACCAGACTCCAAAAAGTAATTAATAAGTTAATAGATGTTGACCAGCTGGGTTTCATACATGGTAGACTCGGATCTGATAATGTCAGAAAATTAATGAACCTGATTCTACATTCAAGGTTCCTGGGAGTACATGAACCTAACCGTGGCAAAGTTGAATAGTTTTGGGTCTCAAGCGATTGGAGCTCTGTACAAAGCTCTGACTGCTTCAGTAGATGGATATGGATATAACTCACAAACCTTCGGATTTCAAAAGGAACTAGACAAGGGTGTCCTCTCTCCCATCTTATTTGCATTACTGATAGAGCCTTTGGCGGAAGCGATAAGATCATCTTTTAACATCAGGGGCATTGAGGTGGAAGAACACAAAATAAGCTTGATTGCTGATTGATGGTTCTGATTAACAACTATAATGATATCTCCAACTACAAGTTAACCCCCCAAAATCCGATACTTTATCCGTTAATTTATACACTGAATTTAAAAGAAGTTTGGAAAACTTGATTATCCAATTAATTGGGATGTTAATTATTTTTCTCATCTGGGGATTACATTCAATGAAGATGTTATCAAAATGATTGAAATTAATTATAAAGATCTGCATCTGAAATGTTTGGAGATTATAAAAGGGTGGAACAATATAAAAGCATCCTTTAGAATTGCCATCACTAAAATGGCTCTTTTACCTAGGTTCAACTACCTTTAGAGTTGCATTCATTAGTGTTTCCACTTTTTGGATTAAAAAATTCCAAACCACAATAGACAAATGTATACATTCCTCTAAAAATATTAGATTGAAGTAAATAATTCTAGCAAGAGGATTTTTAAATGGAGGGCTTGCCTATCCTCTCTTGAAATTATATCACAACGCAAATATGGTAGTACATGTATTAAAATGGCTAGACCCAAGTAAGATTCATGTTTGGCACCAAATTGAAATTGGACCTAAGATTATTAATATTTATGAATAATATAGCAAGTAATAGCTTTGAAAGTGGATCCTATTTAATTAAGAACATTTATAAAACTTGGAAATTAATAAATAAAAAATACCATTTGATACCAAATTTTATTCCTTTAGTTCAAGAACTCTCAATATTCAGTTTCGATAATAGTTCCGCTAGGATACAGTGGCCAAATAAGGTCTATTTTCACCATAAAGGATTTATATATTGACGGTAAATTGAAATCCTTCAACCAGATGGTGAAAAAAAATGGGATCCCCTTGAAAGATTGACTGGTGTTCAATCAATATGTATCAAAGATGTGGGCCTCATTATAAATGTGGAGCTCAATATGCAAATCTCAGTTGCTGGGGGTGTCAACTTCTCCCCCAGCATATTTTTTATTTTATTGCAAAAACTGTTTACATGTTTTCATGCAAATGTTTTTCCTAGGTGGGTTATGATGCATTCTACATGATGCATTCATAACCCACCTCACTTTAATATGCCCTTAACAGTTTCATCAGGAATTTGTTCCTTTCCAAATTCTGGCGAGACTCCATCTTCATGAAGTAATCAATAGAATTACATTCAATTTCATGGTTGATCGATGTATAAAGACTTTCAAAATCACACGTTGCCAACAAGGTAGTTGAGTTGAGGTTTATGCCCTCCAATCTTTTTAATACATCCATTGCATCTCTCACATACAATGGTAAGCAGAGGACATATGAATGTAATTTCAAATCTAGAAACTGGCTGGCCAATTTTTGGTCAACCAGGTGGTCTGTTCTTATTCTTGTGGACCTTCGGTGACATATAAAAGTTGCAGTCCTTGGATGCATAACAGAGAAGAAATTATCTTCTTTGTTAGTGATTAGTTAATTGTTTTTAGCTTCTGATATTATTCTGTTCTATGTCTTTAAGTAATCTTCTGTGGGGTCACCTAACAGTTTAGTATAGCAGTTCTGGTCTTTTAATTGTCTCTGTGCCTCTTGTATATACATATCCACTGGCCAGACGACAATATTGCCTTCTTTGTCAGAAGGTTTAAAGATAACGTCTTCCCAATCATTAATTTCTTGCAGTGCCTTATTCTCAGCATAGGCAGATTGTGATTCTTGATTGTGTGTAGCTTTTTTAATCTCTCCCATTACAACTTTAATGAATACTTCAACTGCTGGGCATATTTAAATGGGTGGATTGAACTTGGATTTAATACGTAGTTTATCTGATGGATAATCATCCTCAATTGTCGCTGTTCTCTTATCACTTCCAATATTGGGGTTATCATCCAAAGGAACGCTGTTTTTGATGAAATTATCATCTCTGTTTAAGTAGAACTTTTTAACAAGTAATTTACGTGCATAAAGTTGTAGATCCTTGATAACATCAAATAGCACAAGTTGTTTGTTTGGAGCAAATGATAAGCCTTTATTCAACAAGGTAATTTGGGATGTATCAAGTACTCTTGACGATAGGTTAATGATATGAATTTCTTCAGGTTCTACCAACATCCCATCCTTTTTCCAATATCTACTTCATTGTGTCTCTTCTCCTCTCTTGTAAGCCTATCTCATTCTGTCCCTTAGAACAGACCTAATGACATCAAGGAACCTAATTGATCTTCCATTGACGATATTGGATCTCTTTCTGGTCGTGCTCTGTGGTGTTTCTCTAAACAATGAAACAATCTTCTCATGTAGTCTTTAGATGATTCTGTACTTTGGCCCTCATCATCAGTGATAGAAGACTCTATCTCAGAAGAGGATTTTTCCACAGTTCTGCCATAGTATGAACTAGGTTTCAATTTCTTTCTTGGGTTCTTTTTGTGGGTCCATTCAAATATATTGCCCCTTTCAAAATTATGAAGATCTCTATTACATTTTTCTCTCTTTAAATTGATATCTCATTCTTTCTTATCTAGATAATTTTGTATTCTCTGATACATTTTTTTGAATTCATCTAACGATTCAAATTTTTTGTGTTTTTTTTTATTGAGATCAGTAATTTTTGTATCTAGTTCTTTTTGCATGTCATTTTCAAAGTCAGACAGTATCGCCAATAATGTCCCAGAACAATTCATCAATGCTTGTTCCCATCTCTCTTTATATTGTTCAGTATATAATGAGAATGGTGGGAACACCTTAATTCTAAGACCTCTTGGAACAAGATGTTTAGCCAGATATTTATCATGACTAATCGTGTTCCAAAATGAGTTCAATTGTTTTTTCACAAGCACCTCCAGACTTTTAAGGCCCACTTGCCAATCATTAACATCCTTCTCTATAGTGAAACTACTAAACGCTCGTTCTACCTCCTCAAATCTTCTATTGCCTCTAATTAGATAGCCAGTCAGTCTCCAAATGAATCGTGTTCCAGGAGAATCTCTTTACACATGCAGTTAAAATTGGTGTGCTGAGTTACAAGTGGATATATGTCCTTGGAGGGTGTTGTGCATCTTTGGTGTCCTCTTCATACAGCTGCAGACCACACTACAAGATAAAATAAGAGTTAATTAAGCCAGTTAATCAATTTAGGACTTACCTGATTTAAACACAATGCCTCTACGTCCTCTCTCAGTGGAAGCAGGTTCGAAAGACGCGTGTCAGACCTTCAAGCCCGGTAGTCGCACTGTTATGATGTTAGGCGCTCTCGCATGAGAATAATCGGAGCAAGATGCTGTTTCTCTCCTCTGTGAATAACTAACTACACACATGCTTACTAAGGAACAGATCAGGAAATGAGTGTAGCTTAAAGGCATATTAGAAGCTTAATGGTGGATGTATAATTTTGATCATACCACACTGGGGGTAAGTGGTGGGTCCCAACTACCTCCACTTCAACTGTTTGTAGGGTTACAGACCGTTAGATATTGAACCTTATAGATTGTTGGATGTGTAGATAGTATAACAATCTTTCCACATGTGTAAAAAAATATATTGATATTGATGTTTGTTATTGTGCTTCACAACACATGTAAAAAAAAAGCCGACCTGACGATCATAGTACCATTAGCACTTGAGATAAATATATAGATGCAGGACTTTTGCATTGTTTTTATATGTTTTATATGACGTATATTCAGTTTATGTTTTAGTTTACTGAATAAAGGTTATATTTTAACTATACAGTATACTCAGTCTCCTCTTTATTATATCTTAAGCCAATTTTTGAGTATTATATTCCAAGGGAATTGTTACTAGCTTAATGAATGCTCTTTTTTGTCATGTATAGTCTCTGTTTCTTATGCATTCTGCTAGCAACTGTACTTACCTTTTGACTTACCTAATCTTTTGAAATTCTGTTTTATTAGCATATTTAATGGGTTCCCTGGTGGCCCAGTGGTTAGGATGCAGGTGCTTTCACCAGAGCATCCTGTGTTCAAATCCATCCAGGGAACCAAGAGGTCATACTGGTCAGTACTAGGATGGTAGACCACCTGGGAATACCAGGCGCTGCATGATGGCAACCCACTCCAGTATTTCTGCCATAAAAACCCAGTGGATCTGCATGGTGTGTTGTCTATTTGGTCACGACTAAGAGACACCACACACACAGCATATTTAATAAATGGCATTAAAAAATGGAAGGATTTTCACCAAAATAAAACATTGGCCAGCTCAGCATTCTTTCTTAAGTCTAAATATTTATGTGTTGAGAACATTTTTGATATTAACATGAGTTTGTTTATTAGAGATTACGAATATACATCTGCAAGAACATTAGTAATTAAGTTTTTTTGCACTAGCAAATACTGTTTGAGTATAGAAAAAAATCATCCATCACTATCATTAGCATGTGTTTCAGTTTCATCACATATTATAATTGTCAAACTGCAAGTCGTCGTCAAGCAAGGGACGCATTTCGGCCGCAACTGCGGACCTCGCGAATCGAGGGCCACATTTGCGGAGGTGGATGCTCCAACGTCAGCTAATGCCGCAAATGCGGACCTCGCAAAGCTTTAAAAAAATAATTAAAAAATGACCCGTGGGACTTAGAACCCCCCCCTCGCGTGATGAGGAAATAGGGTCTTAGAAAAAAAGAAATACGACCTGTGGGACTTAGGAAAAAAAATACGAAGTCACAAAAATATGAAAGGAAATCGGGACTTAGAAAAAAAAAAAAAAATAAGAGCAGCGGGTCTTAGAAAAAAAAAACGAGGTCCCAAAAATACGAAGTTAACGGCTGAAACGCGTACATTGAAAAACAACAAAAACATAGCAAAATATCAAAAAAACATGAAAAAGGGCGTATGGGAGTGAGGTTGCGCACAAATTTAAGTCGAATTTAAGAATTTTCAGCACTTGAAAATCGGCTAAGCAAGAAAAAAAAGGCGCCAGAAAAAAATGAAAACGAGGCTACACGACCCCTAACCACACAAAACAACGCCAAGCAGAAGAGTTTTACCCAGGAACGTACAAGGTATAAAATACACTATTAGGAAGGACGGAAAATGATCCACACTCATGTAACACATACACAATTGCCTCCATTTTAAAACACTAACTTGCAACTAATAACATTACCATTCTAAAATGGGGCTTTACACAACTAAACAAACAGTTTGACATCGTGCACGCAGCCTATTTACACTGCACACTTGCCACATTGCTGACACTTACACCTCAGGTCAGCAACAGTGCAAATGTACATTGTATGCTGCAGGAAAACAGATTGTTAGCTCTTCAGGATATTGATTGCTGGATACATTAATTACAAATAGGTAAAGTATATTAATTGATTAGTCAATTAATTATCATAAAAAAAATATATCTATATAAAAAAAATTAAGCAGGTGAGAGGATCGCAATGAGCGCCAAAGGCGCTCAGCACGGGCCTTCCATTGAGCGCCGAAGGTGCACGACCAAAAGTACATGAGGGGAGAGGCTCTCAATGAGCGCTGAAGGTACTCAGAGGATCAAAAGCCTTATTTTGTGTGGCAAACAGCATTACCTGCCTTACAATTTTATTGCCGTCATTTTTGACGGGCAAGTCACTAGTTTAGCTTTAAAATTGAATATAAAATCAAGCTTAAAATATCATCCTTGTGCATTTTTATCTCTATACCATATTTTCAAAAACTAAAATTGTTCATTGGCACAATGTTTTTGGAAGCACAGCCTTTAAAAATGTTCCTTTATATGCAAACTTTATTTACTGTGGTTCCATTTCCTTTACCCAGATGCTCAGTAGGACATGTCCTTGCAAACTAATGAGCTTTTCGTTTATCATTTTCGATTCCGCAGATAAAAACTTCCTTTGATCCAAAGTCTCTTCTTATCTGAGGAAGCAGGTTATCAGAAACTACAATGGTAAATTCCACAATAGCACAATTACATATAAAATGTAAAAAAATTATAGATATTTTCTTTACTTTCTATTATAGTTTGCCCATTATCAGATGCACTTCAAAAGTATATATTTTAAATATTGGACTACAGCATGGCATTCATTACTGCTTGATATTGATAATACATGCTAAGTAATACACTAATGAAAAGTACTGATATATATTTCTTTAGAGAATAGCAATATAGAGGTACTTAAATAATAAGGCACAAAGCTGTCCAACTAAAGTTTTTGGGTTTTCTAAAGCATTATTCTTCATCTATGAAGAACTTCTTATTTTTGGTTTAGTAATATGTAACATCAATGTTAATACATTTGCAAAGACTTATAATTTTTTTAATATAATTTGCTTACCACTTTTCGGATAAGATGCGAGTAGCACATCATCTTTTCGAGCTTCTAAGGTATTCATCACCTGGAAGGTCTCCTTACAGCACAAACCATGTAGATATAACACTCCATTGTAGTCGAACAGCAGTTCATCATCAGGTATGTGTTTAGCAGCATCATAATGTTTTGCAAACTGTTCCAAGCTTAGCATATTGTAATAACCCTTTAATGCTTTTATATGGTGAAGGAAATAATGAATCTGCTGTGATCTCAGTTCTTTGTACAACGAGGAACTGCAAACTCTGGTTATCCTAGTATAATAGCTTTAACATTTTGTCAGTGTTTTATACAAACTGCAAAGGGATTTATGAGAAATTAGACCATGGAGAACAGCCAACCATGCTGGCGCGTGATACTATGGCCTGGCCAATAGTTCAATACAGAAATAATTACACACAGACTGATGATATATGACTAGGAACAATTCCCATTCTGCCTCTTGGACTACACTGCACATTTTTTAGCACTGACTAATGAGAAAAATGAATAAATCTGTCAATAATCTCCTCATTATTCTAGGGATTCACAGCCTTATTAAATTGCAATTCGGCAAATTGAAAAGGGCTCTATTTAAGCACAGAGCATATTTTTTAGAGAAGTTTTTAGATAGTGAACTTCTATCCAAAAGCAAGGTTTTCACTAACTAAAAACTTCTGTAAACAAAATATGCTATGTGCTTAAATTTAGCCCTTTTCAATTTGCCGAATCGCAATTTAATAAGGCTGTCAATATTTTAATTTTAAATCTGTTTTTTAAGCATTCTTTAAAAAAAATATCCCTTGATATAAAAGTTACACAGTGGAGATTCCAAATATGGTATAAACCAAAAGTATAGTTTTTCTGAGGGAATATATATTCTGTTAAATGGCATTATATGAAGTCACTTTTATTACCTATATTTTCAAATAACACCATAATTGTGTCATTTTAAATATACCCTTTTAGAAAAAAAATATCTTACCGTATATACTCAAGTATAAGCAGAGTTTTTCAGCCCTTTTTTTAAGGCTGAAAAGGGCCCCTTCGGCTTATACTCGAGTCACTCTCCCTCCCGTGTCTCTCTAACCCCCCCGTGTCTCTCTATCCCCTCGTGTCTCTCTAACCCCCCGTGTATCTCTAACCGCCCTGTGTATCTCTAACCACCCCGTGTCTCTTTCCCTCCAGCCTCCTCATCCTAAACCCCCCTCCTCATTCTAAACCCCCCTCCTCACTTTACCCCTCTAAATACCACCCCCTCTCCCTTTTCTCTCACTTACCTCCATCTGCATCTGCAGCTGCTCCTCCACTCCTCCGTTCCTCCATGCTCCTTCCTGCGTCTGGACCCGGCATATGCTAATGATGTGACGTCACATGCGCGCCACGTCATTAGCATTGGCCGGGTCATGACGCAGGAAGGAGTGTGGAGAAGCAGAGGAGCAGCTGTAGATTGAGGTAAGTGAGGGGAAAGGGAGAGGGGGTGGTATTTAGAGGGGTAAAGTGAGGAGGGGGGTTTAGGATGAGGAGGGGTGGTTTGGATGAGGAGGGGGGTTTAGGATGAGGATGGGGGGTTGAGGATGAGGATGGGGGGTTGAAGATGGGGGGTTGAGGATGGGGGGGCTGAGGATGAGGATGGGGTTGAGGATGAGGATGGGGGTTGAGGAGGGGGGTTGAGGTTGAGGAGAGAGGTTGAGGAGGGGGTTGAGGATGAGGAGGGGGCTTGAGGAGGGAGGTTGAGGATGAGGAGGGGGTTGAGGAGGGGGATTTAGGAGGGGGGATTGAGGAGGGGGGACTGATGATGGGGGGTTGAGGAGGGGAAATTGAGGATGGGGGTTGAGGATGTGGTGGTTGAGGTTGAGGAGGGGGGTTGAGGTTGAGGAAGGGGGTTGAGCAGGGAGGTTGAGAAGGGGGTTTAGAATGAGGAGGGGGGTTGAGGATGGGGGTTGGGGATGAGGATGGGGGGTTGAGGTTAAGGAGGGGGGTTGAGGATGAGGAGGGGGGTTGAGGAGGGAGGTTGAGGTTGAGGAGGGAGGTTGAGGATGAGGAGGGACGTTGAGGATGAGGAGGGAGGATGAGGAGGGAGGATGAGGAGGGAGGTTGAGGAGGGGGGTTGAGGAGGGGGGCTGAGGAGGGTGATTTAGGATGAGGAGGGTGGTTTAGGATGAGGAGGGTGGGTTGAGGATGAGGATGGGGGTTGAGTATGGGGGTTGAGGAGGGGGGGTTGAGAATGAGGAGGGAGGATGAGGAGTGGGGTTGAGGAGGGTGATAAGGAAGGGGGGAAGAGACACAGGGAAGGGAGAGGGGGGAAGAGACACAGGAGAGGGAGAGGGGAGAAGAGACACAGGGGAGAGAGAGGGGGACACAAGAAAAGGGCACACAAGAGGGGGACACAGAGGGCACAAGAGGGACACAGGGGGCAGCAAATTTCCCAACCTCGGCTTATACTCGGGTCAATCATTTTTCCCAGTATTTTGTGGTAAAATAGGTGCCTCGGCTTATACTCGGGTCGGTTTATACTCGAGTATATACGGTAATACTTCACTTTCTAGAGTCTCCTCCTTTCTTCCTGTTCACTCTCATGTAGCCTGTCTTTCACATCTGTGACATAGCGCCAGACGCACAGCTTTAAGCAGCAGAGACATTGGGCATGACCTTAGAGCCCAGAAGTAAATATAGCGGCCTGCATAAGAGTAAACAGGAAGAAAAGGGGCCTTTTGCAGAAACTCTGTTACTCTGGGAGCTTCTTGGAAATAAGTGAAGTGAAAATTTCATGTGATAATTACATTGAGGAGGATAAAATTAATTACATAACCTTGTTACTTTAACCTTGTTAAAAATATATATGAAACAAAATGTTATTGTCTAAAGAGTACATTTAAAAAATAGATAAGCTTGCTTTGAGAACAGTAAATAGTATATTCTATGTACCGCAATTAACTAGATTGTGTAAGAAACCTCTGATCATAGCTTTAAAATGTTATGAATGTTTTATTTCAAATGGCTCTATTCCAATTTAAACATTGGGAGCAGCCACATTTAGCTAGCTCGTAAGATATAGTGGCCTGGCCAATAATTCAAGCCAGTAATAAGCACAGCACACAAGTTTGATATATGAGTATTATCATTATTATTATTAACCTTTATTTGTAATGCAGCAACATATTCTGTAGCTCTAAACAGGGTGTATAAAACTCAAAAATAAAAAAAATATCAAACCCCAGCCTCGTAAGTCCAACATGTAGCACGTAAGGGCTGCGTGCTTAAAATTTGCCCTACTTACGTTGCTATTAAATTAGAAAGGACTGCGAGCTACGAGCGATAGAGGCTATCTCGTAAACCAGTTTGTGTCTGTCGGACTTGCGTGTTCAAAAACAAAGAATTAATCAAACTCATAGATATAGGTACAGATGGAGCCAATGAAAAAGAGATTGTTACGTCACTAAAAAAGGGGATGGGAGATTTCAAAGCACTACGTTCTTCAAATCCAGTTTGCGATCTGACCCACAGGCCAGAAATAATGCAATATTAATAAAGCTATAAATTTGATATTCTATTACATGCGAGTTACAGTATATGTCTTAACACAATGATTTCAGGGGTCAAAATAACACAAAATATAAACATGAAATAGGGTATTTTTCTGGGCCGATTTGTGGCCTTGATAATGTTGTGCTACTAATTCTAAGACCTAACATCACATTTAAATGTTTGTTGTGAAGTTTTATTAAATATATTTTCTTTGAAAATGGTTTGTGTCCTTTTAATAGGAATTTTTAACCCTTTAAAATATGTTAATACTAGGAAATTGCCCATCAAAAATGACAGGAGTAAAATTGTAAGCCTAGCAATGATGTTACTGTGGTGTAAATGTTACTGTTGCAGAGGAAGTGTTACTGATCTTTCTTAAGTGTTACGGGTTTGGGGCTATTTTTTGCGAGCTTCTGCCTCGTTTTCATCCTTGAGCGTTTTTTCGCCCGCCATTTTTTTTTTTTATGAGGCGATTTTCAATTGTGAAAAAACGGAAATTAGCCTCAAATTAAGTTGCAACCTCAGTCATAGGCTCCCTGGCTCTCAGCCTGTGCTGTATGTGCTTTTTTCCCTAGCTTTTTACTGTTCAGTGATTCGGCCGTTAAAGTGGTATTTTTGCGAGGCCTACAGTCCATATACATGCCTCTGGTCCTAAGTCCTACAGGCGGTAATTTTGCGTCCCTCGCTAAGTGCTGCAATGAGCTCCTTTGGTGCTCATTGCAGCCTAAGTCCTGTGTGCCTCGCTTTGCGAGGCTCGTAGTGCAATGAGCGCATTCGGCACTCATTGCAGTCTATGACCCCTACGGGCCTCAACGTGACCAGCATCCTTGAACTGACAACTATATATGTGATATGCAGAAATGTTGTGTGTTATTGATTACACATAAGTTACAAATCGTTAAGAAATCTTACATTTACCTAGTCCAAATTATGAAGCTACATGACTGTCTACTTATTTTTTTTAATATGCTTATAAAACTATCATCCAATTTGAAGCAGCATCTGTTGCATTAGCTGTGACTTGACCCTCATTGCAGGCAGTCCCTGGAAAAAGCTATTGGAAAGGGGCTTTTAATGAGGCTGCACGGGTTGAAGGTTTATTGTCAGGCTTGAAAGGGTTTCTTTCACAGTTTAAAAAAAGGATCTAGTGAGTCAGGGACAGCAGCGGCTTGGGTAGGTCCTCTTCCTAGTAGGCCCTTCTTTAAAGATATACCACAAAGTGCTATAGAGTAACCATCAAATTCAAGACAAACTGTAGATCAGGGTTTAGGATCCACTCAAGACAATACTACTATAAGTGGTTCAGAAGAAAGTGCTGAGTTCAAAGAGGTGGCTCCCTTTCTTAAAGTTGCGGATACAGCTCTTAAAAAAACATTGTTATGTTCCATTGGGCCAATAGGTGAGCATCTACCACTTAATACATATCTTTTCATTACTTTATTTAGACAGTTTCCTAAAAATTAAAAACAATGGCAAGAAGGCCGATGCAAAAAAAAAAGGCAACAAAACTGTTAGTACAGGAAGATACATATAAACATTTCTTAACAGATTACAGGCTTACGTTATCTTTGCCAGTATCATAGGATAAAAGTATCCCGAACATTGCTTTGCCCAATTCATAGAACTTATTGGGGTCTAGCGTGGGGGTATTACAATGAGAAATGTTGTCAATGAATGGCTGCTAGACCGGAAATGCAATGGGTTGATGTGAATATAGGTATTTGGCTTAAGATAGTAACTCCACTGCAGCCCACTATACCAGGGGGCGCGAAAGCCACCCTTGCAACCTCCAATAAAAAAGTCCACTGTTTTGCATACCATGAAAGTTCACGTAAGTAGGGTTTCCTTTTGTAAGTTCAAGCATAACTGTTCAGAATGTGCATGAATCACTCTCTTTTTCAATGCTTTAAGAAACACAAACTCGACAGGCCTGCCAAGTCATCAGTTAATGGGGAGAACACCAGTGACAGTAAAAACAATTCACCCTTGACTAAAGATGTACACTAGGATACTGGGCAAACATGCTGAAAACAATCTCCTTTTCAAGGGTTTTCAGGAGGTTTTTCTGATCCAATTTTCGGTTATTTTCTCTTGTAGATGCCCCATTAACTTAAAGTCTGCTCTGGAGTTTCCATCTCACAAAATAGCTGTGGAAGTTTTAAAAGGTAGAATGGTAGGTCCTTTTTCACAAATACCCATGGCTAATTTAAGAATATGATCCAAAGAGGAACCCGGAAAATTCAGCCTTATCCACCACCTGTCATATCATAGGGGGTCATTGGTCGATGACGGGATTGACAAGGAGATCTCATTTGTTACGTACACTTCTTTGCTTCTTTTATTCAGGCAGTCAATTTAACCAGGCATTTTCCTTACTGCCTGTCCACTTCTCCAATTATCATTTATTTGGCTCTTGGGTTCAGGACTGTTATTTTGCTGATCTTTGCCTTCCAATGAGCTGCTCTATTACATGCTTTTACTTTGAAACATTTAGGGTTGCTAGATATCATACTGGTTTGAATTATTTGGTTCAGTACCTAGAGAATTTTATGTTCATTGGGCCTGGGGGTTCAGGTGATTGCTCTCATCTCCTAGAAACTTTTACAGTTATTACTTCTGATTTAGGTGTCCCCTTGGCCTCCCAAAAACCTGATGGTGTTACGCATCCTTTAAATTTTTTTGTATATTTACACTGAAATGGTTTCATTTTAATGGTGCCTACCATTGGATAAGGTTGTTGATCTTTGGGAAGCTATTGCTGTGGTTCTGCAATCTAAAATAGTTACATTTAGGGTCAAGCAGTCATTGCTCAGGAAATATTATATCTATGGGGGCATATTTTTTTTCACAGATTATCATTATCAACATCTGGAGTGAAGCTTCATCGCCATCTAATAAACCACCTAATACACCATGATGGTACTAATTGATATCATTTTCAATTCAATACCGTTTTTAGTTCCTGTCTTGTTCTCTAGGGTTGGACCTATTACAGTTTGGTACACATTCATTTATAATTGGAGCTGCTTCTGAAGCTGCACGGATGGGCCTGGGAGACAAAGTTGTTAAGAAATGGGGAGTCTCTTAGGTGTAAGTCAAATATCCGCCCACATCTGTTGGTTTAATTTTCACAAGCTAGTACAGTTTATTTTCTCATAGGTGTCCCCTGTTGTGTATGAATCATAGGACATTTATTTATCTATTGGCCCAGGAGAGCAGCTGCCAAACGGAATTATGGAACTGAATTGGAGTTTTCTCGACAACTGTTATAATTATGCTTTGGGGAGTAGGGGGTTAAAGTGGGATCAGTTATTACAAAAAGTTGTGGGTTATGCTTGTTTGTTTTTTGTTATCTGACATCATACTTTTTAATATGGGATGAAATGATTTACAGTCCATTTCTATGCAGGATCTTATCCACATAATGAAAAGGGATGTCTTACCCTAAGAGAGCTGTACCCTTCCATTTTTATTGTTTGGTCTAAGATTACTTCTAGGTTTAATTGGTAATTTGCCAATGACCCGGTAAAATTGAATAAAGTTAGAAAAATGTTTGTTAACAGAATCATGGTTTCTTTTACAAAGCGTCTGGGGGATATAGTGGTTCAATACAAGGATTTTGAATCCCCTGAGGCTTCCATTTTCTTTGTAAGGGACAGTGTTCACCTGAACAAGATTGGCTTTAGACTTTTGGCTGCATGAAAATATGAACATTTTCACTGATGTTTCAGGTAATTTATCTAAATCACCTTTCTCTTTAAGAAACTGTATTGCAACCAAGGAAACAAATTGCCAGTATCATGTGGTCCCAAAGTGTGATGTGCAATAATAAGCCAAACGCACTGATTGTCTGTCCTTAAACTGCTGTATACATTGGCATGAGACTTCAATCAATAATTGAACTTTGTCTCTTTGCCACGTCAAACACTTCAGGGTCACCTCAGGTAAAATGTGATATTGGTTCTATTACAAATAAAGTGACCCTGCAATCTGTCATTCCCTTATTTTTTGCACATATCAGTTGATTTTGCATTATTCATATACATCTATGTCTACAATATAGTACACACAAGGTCTCTGTAGTTTATCAGTTTATTGAATCATCATATGTGGTTATTTGCTTTACCAGACATATAGTATCTCACAAAAGTAAGTACACCCCTCACATTTTTGTAAATATTTGATTCATTCTTTTCATGTGACAACACTGAACAAATGACACTGCTAAAAAGTAAAGTACTAAGCTTTATTGGCCAAGGTTGATACAGATTCTACATTTTGCTTACTGGCTGTCCACTTCTCCAATTATCATTTGTTTGACTCTTGGGTTCAGGACTATTATTTTGCTGATCTTTGCCTTCCAATGAGTTGCTCTATTACATGCTTTTACTTTAAAACATTTAGGGTTGCTAGATATCATACTGGTTTGAATTATTTGGTTCAGTACCTAGAGAATTTTATGTTCATTGGGTCTGGGAGTTCAGGTGATTGCTCTCATCTCCTAGAAACTTTTACAGTTATTACTTCTGGTTTAGGTGTCCCCTTGGCCTCCCAAAAATCTAATGGTGTTACGCATCCTTTAAATTTTTTTGTATATTTACACTGAAATGGTTTAATTTTAATGGTGCCTACCATTGGATAAGGTTGTTGATCTTTGGGAAGCTATTGCTGTGGTTCTGCAATCTAAAATAGTTACATTTAGGGTCAAGCAGTCATTGCTCAGGAAATATTATATCTATGGGGGCATATTTTTTTTCACAGATTATCATTATCAACATCTGGAGTGAAGCTTCATCGCCATCTAATAAACCACCTAATACACCATGATGGTACTAATTGATATCATTTTCAATTCAATACCGTTTTTAGTTCCTGTCTTGTTCTCTAGGGTTGGACCTATTACAGTTTGGTACACATTCATTTAGAATTGGAGCTGCTTCTGAAGCTGCACGGATGGGCCTGGGAGACAAATTTGTTAAGAAATGGGGAGTCTCTTAGGTTTAAGTCAAATATCCGCCCACATCTGTTGGTTTAATTTTCACAAGCTAGTACAGTTTCTTTTCTCATAGGTGTCCCCTGTTGTGTATGAATCATAGGACATTCATTTATCTATTGGCCCAGGAGAGCAGCTGCCAAACGGAATTATGGAACTGAATTGGAGTTTTCTCGACAATTGTTATAATTATGCTTTGGGGGGTAGGGGGTTAAAGTGGGATCAGTTATTACAAAAAGTTGTGGGTTATGCTTGCTTGTTTTTTGTTATCTGATATCATACTTTTTCATGCGGGATGAAATGATTTAGAGTCCATTTTTATGCAGGATCTTATCCACATAATGAAAAGGGATGTCTTACCCTAAGAGAGCTGTACCATTCAATTTGTATTGTTTAGTCTAAGATTACCCCTAAGTTTAATTTGTAATTTGCCAATGACCCGGGAAAATTGAAAAACGTTAGAAAAACGTTTGTTAACAGAATCATGGTTTCTTTTACAAAGCGTCTGGGGGATATAGTGGTTCAATACAAGGATTTTGAATCCCCTAAGGCTACCATTTTCTTTGTAAGGGACAGTGTTCACCTGAACAAGATTGGCTTTAGACTTTTGGCTGCAGGAAAATATGAACATTTTCACTGATGTTTCAGGTAATTTATCTAAATCACCTTTCTCTTTAAGAAACTGTATTGCAACCAAGGAAATAATTTGCCAGTATCATGTGGTGCCAAAGTGTAATGTGCAATAATAAGCCAAACGCACTGTCTGTCCTTAAACTGCTGTATACATTGGCATGAGACTTCAATCAATAATTGAACTTTGTCTCTTTGCCACGTCAAACACTTCAGGGTCACCTCAGGTAAAATGTGATATTAGTTCTATTACAAATAAAGTGACCCTGCAATCTGTCATTCCCTTATTTTTTGCACATATCAGTTGATTTTGCATTATTCATATACATCTATGTCTACAATATAGTACACACAAGGTCTCTGTAGTTTATCAGTTTATTGAATCATCATATGTGGTTATTTGCTTTACCAGACATATAGTATCTCACAAAAGTAAGTACACCCCTCACATTTTTGTAAATATTTGATTCATTCTTTTCATGTGACAACACTGAACAAATGACACTCTGCTAAAAAGTAAAGTACTAAGCTTTATTGGCCAAGGTTGATACAGATTCTACATTTTGCTTACTGGCTGTCCACTTCTCCAATTATCATTTGTTTGACTCTTGGGTTCAGGACTATTATTTTGCTGATCTTTGCCTTCCAATGAGTTGCTCTATTACATGCTTTTACTTTAAAACATTTAGGGTTGCTAGATATCATACTGGTTTGAATTATTTGGTTCAGTACCTAGAGAATTTTATGTTCATTGGGTCTGGGAGTTCAGGTGATTGCTCTCATCTCCTAGAAACTTTTACAGTTATTACTTCTGTTTTAGGTGTCCCCTTGGCCTCCGAAAAATCTGATCACATGGGGCCTCATTCAATTACGATCCATAAGTCGATTGTAAATCGTCGATTTCCTGCGATTGAGTTATGTCCTCGCGTTGCTCTACATTTACGCTGCTATTCAACTGCCCAGGCCCGCAAGTTAGACCCCCTTCCCACTAATCGCAAACCATGCTATGGGCATTAAGCATTCGCAGGCTTGAACAAGATCGCAGCCGCAAGGCTGTAACTCGTGTTTCAAGTCCGCAAACTCTGAGCACTGTAAATGCAAATATAAATTCAAGACAGCACTGTAAATCACTGTAAATGATGGGGAACACAGTGGGCGACATGAGGATTAAAAGCACAACATTCTCAAGCTTGCACCAAAATCAAATACTTTATTTCATATTTAATCTCCGTCCAAAGTCCTACGGGCTTGAATGACCTCCAAGCCCTTAACTCGTTATTCAAACCCATAGGACTCCAATGAAATATGGAGGTTGGATTCCAAAGTCATATTGGCTTGGAGGTTGAAGCCCATAGGACTTAATGACAGAAATTGAACATGAAATAAAGTATTTATTTATGCCGATTTGCGTGCTTGAGAATGTTGTGCTATGAATTCTAAGACCGAAAATCACTTTCACTTTTATTAAAAGTACAGGATTGCTTTTATATTTACTTATAAAATGCTGCAATTTGTAAATAAGCCCTTTGCGACACCTCCTTGGTACAAGTAACCACTGGTTTGAGTTTAGTCATTTACACACTTGACGGAAGGGTCAGTGGGAGCAATTGAATAGCGAGTAGGGATTTTTTACGGCCGCAACTCTTGCGGCCGTGAAAGATCAAAGGCTTTGAGAGAAGTAAGCTGCTATTGAACAAATCGATAGGAATCGTAGCTCGTTGGACGTAACTCGATTAAAAAACACGCAATCGAAAAAGGCACTTGTATAGTAAAGTAGTGTGCAACCTCCCTTTGCGAGCCAGGATCTAAAAAACATAGCAATTGAATGAGCCCCATAGGGATTTTACATCAATGTATTACTTAGGAAAAGCCTTGGAGGTTGAGACATAACAGATAGTAAGATCTGGGTAAGTAAACAATGTTGATAAGCATGTCTGCATGTAATTGAATGTAAATCACAATAGGTGAAAATTTAAACTTTGTTTCTACTTAAGTGTTCTAAATATATTCTCTTATTATTCCTTTAAAATAAAGCACTGAAAATATGGGACTACAGTATCCCTTTAACATGTTTATTTATATAGGGTATGGTATTATATATAAATATTCTGTATATCACATATTATAATTGTCTAACTGCGATTCGTCGTCACGCTTCAGACGAATCGCAGTTTGACAGTGATAAACTGCTGCGCATTGCGCAGAGTGCGTCGCGAGCCGCGCGTGCGCAGAGCGTGGCCCGAGACGAGAGCAGATGAAAGAGTGGGGAAGAGTGGGGAAGAGGGGGGGTAGAGGCACAGAGGGAGAGTGGGGAAGAGGGGAGGGAGAGTGGGGAAGAGGGGAGGGAGAGTGGGGAAGAGGGGGGGGGAGGCACAGAGGGAGAGTGGGGAAGAGGGAGAGTGGGGAAGAGGGGAGGGAGAGTGGGGAAGAGGGGGGGAGAGGTACGGCACAGAGGGAGAGTGGGGAAGAGGCAGAGAGGGAGAGTGGGGAAGTGACACAGAGGGAGGGGGGAGAGACACAGAGGGATAGGTGGGAAAGAGAAACAGGGGAGGTAGAGGAGGGGGAAAAGACACACGGGAGGGAGAACAGGGGGAAGATACACATGGGAGGGAAATGGGGGGGGAAGAGGGGAACAGACACAGGGGGAAGGGGGAAAGAGACACAGGCCAGGGGGGAACAGGCACAGAGGGAGAGGGGGGAAGAGGCACAGAGGGAGAGGGGGGAAGAGACACAGGGGGGAGTGATACAGAGGGTGAGGGAGGAAGAGACACAGAGGGAAAGGGGGGAAGAGGTACAGAGAGAGGGGGGGAACAGAGGAAGGGGTGAAGAGACACAGTGGCGAGACACACAGAGAGAGGCGGGGGAAGAGGCACAGAGGGAGAGGGTGGAAGACACAGAGTGGGGAGAGACACAGAGGGTGAGGGGGAAGAGACAGGGAGGAAGAAGCACAGAAAGAGGAGGGGGAAGAGACACAGGGGAGTGAGAGGAGGGGGAAGAGACACAGGGGAGAGAGTGCAGGGGGGAAGATACACAAGGGAGGGAAATGGAGACACGAGGGAGGCCGGAACAGACACAGGGGGAGGGGGAAAGAGACACAGGCCAGGGGGGAACAGACACAGGGGAGGGTTGGGGGAGACACAGGGGGGGGGGGGGAAGAGATGCATGGGAGGGAGAAGGGGGAAAGAGACATAGGGGAGGGGTTTAGAGACACGGGAGGGAGAGGGAGGTAAAAACACAGGGGGGCAGGAGATACAAAGGAGGTAGACGAGGTGGAAGGAGACACAAGGGAGGGAGAGGAGGGGGGAAATAAGAAATGAGGGAGGAAGTAGACAGAGGGAGAGACTCGCAATGAGCTCCAAAGGGGCTCATTGCAAGGCCTGTGATGAGCGCCAAAGGCGCTCATCACAAGGCCAGTAAAGTAGAGGGGGAGAGGCTTACATTGTGTGGCAAACAGCATTGCCAGGCTTCAGTTTTTATTGCCGTCATTTTTGACGGGCAAGTCGCTAGTGTATATATATTGGTGGTTGGGCCCCCTCTCCTTGAGTAGCTGAGGTGCTGTGCAATATTCTGGTCTGTGGTGCTGTGGTTTGCCAGGTGCTGCAATCTAATCTGGCCAGAAAAAAGACCCAGGGCCAAGTGATGGTGAGGAGAGAGAGGAAGGGAGGGTTGGGCTCTGGAGAACGTGTGCACAGGTAGGTGTGTGCTTGGGGTTTAAGTAGGGTAGAGGGAGAGGGGACTCTCCCACAAACCCAGGTATGCTAACCTGGTAATTTGTGGTCGGGCCCCCTCTCCTTGTGTAGCTGTGGTGTGCCGGGTGCTGAGCCATATTCTGGCCTGTGGTATGCCAGGTGCTGCAATCTAATTTGGCTGGAAAAAAGGCCAAAAAATGACAGAACCTAATGGCTTAAATGAGAATGCGGTGGATGGGAGTTGGTTGTGGTCGAGGGAATATGGAATGTTTGAGTGATAGAATGTGATGGTGACAGGGTTGGTGCTTGTCTTGGTCGAGCGTAGGATGACAGAGTGGTGTCTGAAGGTGGACTGATATGGCGTGAGCAGCGGAGTAAAAGAGATGGTCAGAGGAGAAAGCGTGGATAAAGGGGTTGAGGGCAAAGAAAGGGTAAGGGATGAGTTGAGGTATATAAGAAAAGTCTGGATAAAAGAAAAAGGCGAGAGAGGAAGGTGAATTAAGTGAATTATGCAGGAGAGCGTGGATGAAGGGCTGCGTAGTGTAAGGTATGTAAAGGAAATAAGGAGAGGGAGAGAAAGGGTTAAATTCGGGTTTGATGAATACTGAGAGGGTGAAGCAGGGCTGGTGGGATTGGATGAAGATCTGGCTTTGCCGATGGGATAGAGAAGTGTGGGTAGCAGATGGGTAATTCAGGTAAAGGTAGATGGTATAAGTAGGTAGAGAAGGATGGGTAGACGATGTGATAGCGAAATAAGTCTTGTAGGAGCTTATGAGTGAAATGGATAGAAGTGTTTAGTGCTAGAGTGGTAGAGGGATAATGGGAAAGAATTTAAAGGATTAAAATTAAGGATCAGCGTGAAGGGTTGTGAGAAGGTGGAATGAAGGGAGAATTTATTAATAAATAATGTGGTTGGTGCACTTTAAGGGCATGACAGAAGGACGAGCAGAAGGGGCAGACTGTCCTCCCGTTTCCCTGCTCCTTCTGGCTAACGGGTGGAAGGTAGGAGTAGATGAAACAAATACAGGGGCAAAAGGAGGGAGCAGAAACAGGGATGGAAGAGAAGGGAAGGCAGGAAACGGAAGCACACGGAGGGAAGAAGGGAGAGGACTCACAGGCAAAAACGGGATACCACGAGGAAGCAGGAGAGGAGAAAGAGCACATTCAGTGAATGCAGCAGACGTGACAGCGCTCGAGAACATGTGCACAGGTAGGTGTGTGTTTGGGATTTAAGTAGGGTGGAGGTAGAGGGGACCCTCCCACAAACCCAGGTGTGCTAACCTGGTAATATATATATGTATACAAATGTAAAATCTATATATTTATTGTCTTGAAAAGCTTTTGCTAAGTTATAATTGTAGGGGTCACAGCACACACAAAGTGATTATATGATATTGCAATCATTTACTGCCCATATCATTTGCAGTATACATTGTAATTAATCTTTTCCCCCACTTTAGTTCCTGCAAGGAGATTTTCAAACTTGGCATCCATTGCTTGGTTTTGAGCTTCAGAAAAATAGTTCCTCCAATCGCCAATGTCACCTAAATAAAGGAAAACAAATATTGAATACTGGCTTGTCAATTAAATTCGTAAAGGGATATGGAAGATTTCTTATTTTTAATATTAAAATAAGCTACACATTTTTCTTTGCATAGCTAAACTTCATATGCTCTGTGCTCATATAGAGCCCTATTAAATTGGCCAAATCACATTACAATGAGGCCCTGTGTCTCTGTAGTACTAGGTGTACTACCATTTCAAAACAAGTGGCTAGTAAGTGGCTAGTACATCTAGTACCAATAGAAACACTGTGTGCATGAGCTCTTGGAGACCTTGGCAGTAAAACCAGAGCTTTTAAGCACTTGTTAAAAAAATGACGTTTAGATATGGAAAAAAAACATAGGTAGTTTATCTTAATAATAGAAACAAGAACCTTCCATATCCATTTAATTCTGTTATGCTTTTTATACAATAAACTTGTAATTATAAAAAGAAGGTTCAACTTTGTAATAAGATAATATTTTATTGTATTTATTCAACAAACAGAAACAAATTAAAACATTTA